>JBBPCX010000135.1:3979852-4005849 GCA_037974365.1 Hydrocynus forskahlii | reverse complement strand
CAAACACTATTACACATAAGAAACTAACTTCTTGCAAAATGAGTTTTTGTTTATATGGTTCTCAGCATGTCAATCTGCACTATGTAAGTTATTATACATTAATGAAAATTTAGAAAACATTAACAAATAGTGAATCCCTTTTTAAAACGCAACGTAGTTTCACAAAGCGATGTCAAAAGTACCAAAGTAACTTAACAACTTAGGCTAGAGGAAAAGGTGCAGATACACAAGTGTACTAGACTTGCAGTGGACAGGGCAGACTAAAACAGCTCTACTGAGCTTCAGTACCAGATAAGATTAAGGTTACTTGGGGAAAATCAGAATTATTCAGGATTTTGCCTGCTGGAACATCATCCTACTCAGCAGGACTGGTTAAACAGAAAGCAAGGGACGAGAGTGCACCCGTTTGTGTAATGAATGTTATGGAGATTTATCTCATTTACAAAGGTTCAAGAGAGGTAGCTGGACGTCTTGAGGAACATCCAAGGAGGTAAAAGTGGTAGGAGCTGCTGGGATAATATTATTAGAGAACAAATGGTGCAGCAGCGTCGCAATGACTGGACGGATCCCTCAATACTGACGTATTCAGGGAACAACAACAACAACTGGGACGAGGTGGAAAAGGAGGCCTCATGGAGCTCTCCTACGACACTGCGTGTTACTGGTGATTTCAGTGGATCCTAAAGGGTACTGGACTTTTATTTATGAAAGATTATCTCGGCTGAATTCTTACAGACAGCGAGAAGAAAGCTACATCCACCCCAGGCCCTCAAAATCCAGCCATCCATCCATCCAGGCAGGCAGGCTGCTCTCGTTATCCTCCTCCCCCACCTCGGAGCTCCAGCCCAGCCTCACTCATCCGCTGCGGCCCCAGCCCCACAAAGTGTCGATATAAAGCCCCCAGCACCCCCGTATTCGCCCCGGAACAGTGTCTACAGTGCCGCGGTCGTGGCTCACCATTAACTCCAGCGTCTTGTCCTCCATCTCCGGCTCCATGTTGCTTCTCCGTCCGCCTCTCGCTGCGAAAATGGAAACCAGCCACCCTCTCCCCAAACACGGGCTCCAGACACTGCCCTGGACACCCCGTCAAAATAAAGTCCTCACTTTTACACAAAAATACTTAAATTAATACAGCAAAAATCATATCAGTGTTGTTATTATCGTCATAACTATCTAGAACACTCGTTTTCTTATCATTATGTGCGCTGAACCATTGTGTAATATTACAAAAAAAAAAAATATTTTTGTCATAACCATCTATAACATTCGTCTCATTATGTGCATTACTACAAAAAAACCCTATTTTTGTAATAATAATCTGTAACACTCATCTTATCATAATGTGCAGTATCTTATGTGTAATACTACAAGAAAAACCCAATTTTTGTCATAACCATCTATGACATTCATCTCCTTATCATGTGCAATATCGTTTTACTATGTGCAATGTTATGTCAAGTTTTCTGTTTGGATGCTGGATCATTATTATTACGTGCAGTAGTCTTAGCATGTGAATATTTCTACTTATTTCAGTATTACTCTGCTATGTGCAATAAGGTACTCCTAACCACCCTTTGTGTCATTAGGAATTCACTTATCTGTATATTACTTAACTCTAGTATTTATACTTAGCATTTATGTATATATGTATATACCATAGTGTAATTTTTTTGGATTTACTAGACTTTATATATTTTTACTGATCGTGTGTTGTTGCATATAAGCAATTTGCTCCGGGATCCACAAAGTGTTCTGATTCTCCTATAATAAGCAGAAATAAATTGGTTATTTAATTAAAAATAGAAACTGTATTTAAACCTTAGTACAAAATTACTTGTTTTAAAATGTTCTTAAGAATCGAAAACAATTATTTTATAGCTACTGTATAATATTTTTAGGTTAATATGAAATTGACGTGTGGTGACGTGTGGTGACATAGCTCTTCTTAAACTGTACTACAAGTAAGGACTATCACATTGCACAGTAGAAACAAATGACGGAATTTACTGTAGGAAGTTAAGCATTACTGGTTCTGGAGGAAACATCTTCTTGGAGGTCCTCAAAGTCCCCCTTTCTCTTGAATGAGAACCAGCAAGGACAGCAAACACAGCTGTTTACATTCTATTCCTCTACCTACTAATCTAAAATGAGATTTTATTTGTTCAAGGTGCACACACTCATGCAGGCCAATGGTTGGAGTGGTCTTAGATGTATTGTCTTTTTAAGATCAGCTTTTTAATATTATATATAAAAATATTAAATATTAAGGCCCAGACTCTGCTACAAACTGACAGCAAGTGAATTGCTTGAAGAAGCAATGACAGTAAAACAAAACAAAACAAAAAAACCCTCCACAGATTCAGGTCCCATTAAAGAAATCAAAGTACTGAAAACCTGAAACTACAAGCTGCAATGTGGCCCAACACTATTGTACTTTGTGGGTGTTTGGCAAAACTTTTATGCTGAAAAATATGAAAACAATGTGCCTCGGATTTATAGGTGATTGTGTGAGACTCTGAAGGGGGCAGGGTTGCTGACAGGTCTTTGATTCTGATTGGCCAGCTGAAGAATAGAGGGCGTGGCTGAGTGGAAGCATGTTTCTCTCCTGATTGACTTCTTATGTTGTTGGGGCCTTTACTGGTGCCAAAAATAAATAGGCTACACTAAAACGTAAAAAGCAATAAATAAGAACGAGCATATGCCAGAAGAGCAAAATTCCATAACTTACATATACATATTCAAAATTTACCACATATATAGATAAAATGGATATTGTTTGAATGGTTTAATGTTTGAATTAAATATCAGAGAAGTGGCCCCTTATAGTCACCACACCACAGCACACTGTGCACAGCGGGGAACTCTTTTTCTGAATTTAACCTATTCACCAAGTGAAGCAGTGGGTATCCAGGAACATGGTGTCTGGGGAGCAGTGTGAGTTGACGGCACCTTCCGCAAGGGCACCTCAGTGGTGCCACTGACAGTCCTGAGATTAAATCCCACAACCACCTGCTTGCACGGGCAAGTCCCTAACCACAGGGCAACCACCTACCCCAAATGAACATGACTACCAACATGTATCAAGTTCCCTATGAAAACAGTTAAACTTACATCTATTTCTGTATAGAAGCACACATTAAACAGGTACTTACATTTGCTGCTGTGTATTTTTTTTTTGGTTTTCAGATCACCTAACTGCCACTCTCCAAAGTTAAGAGCCTATTAGGAGATATACTAAGATTTACCTCTGTGACTTGCTCCAGATCTAGTTTTCCTTATTTATAAAGCAGTCATCACATGAAATGCCTCTGCCAGTTTCTGAAAGTTTCCGCATTCTCCTGCTGAGTGGCATTTTTGACAGAGGGCAAAATCCTTAAAACAACCACAGCAGAGTATATCTGCATAGCCACAAATCTAGTGTAGCACCACTCCACTTACAAAGGGACATCAGTCTAATCATGTTACCTTGTGCACACACTGCATTTCAATTATAGCTTAAAGGCTTAGTCCGTTTAAGAGTGAGAGATGGAAAAAGAAATGTAGGGGCCTTCCTGGGGAGGCTGAATTGAACAGAGTCTGAAATTCTGCACATTAGGATAAATTAATGGTAAATACATAAAACATAAGCATGTTGCTTAGGCCTTGCATTATACAGACCAACACTGCAATCATGACATATCTGCATAGCTCTAAATGTGACAGTGACATGCAAGGCTTGCTCCGCTTGACAGTTTATCAGACAACACAGACGTAATTTAACCACTTCAAATAAACGCAGGGGGCTCAAGAGAAGGGCCTTTGATACTTCAGGGCAGAGAGTGCTCCGCAAATCATGTACACAAAGAAAATGTTACACATTGATCAAAATCTTAAAAGAAAGAAAAAAAAAAAAAAGGCGCAGCACTAGATTCAGAGAACATTCACGCAACTCACATCAAAAGAAGGTAGTTGGCGCAGAGTTGGCGCTGTATTTGATTGGACCACTATCCTCCCATAAAAGGTATTTTACCATTAAAAAAAAAAAAAAAAAAAAAAAAAAATCGAATGAGTCTTTTATGCAAGAAATATTAGTGTGAACATATCTGCTGCGATTGCCAGCTTTGACAGTACAACCTACCGAGCTCTTTTTGGGGCTTTGTGAAAGTGACCATTCTGTCATATGTGAACACACCACAGCACACACTGTGAACAGCACAAAATTCTTCCTCTGCAGCGGGCAGCCAGGAACACAGCGCCCTGGGAGCAGTGTGTGAGGACGCGATTTTGTTCAGGGTACCTCAGAGGTGCTTAGCAGTCTTGGGAATCGAACCCACAACTTCCTGATCGCAAGGTGAAGGCCCTAACCACTAGGCTACCAGCTGCTTTGTTTGATCTGATCGAGAAAGCAAACAAATAAAACTGAAAAACTGTTATGATTGTCCATGTTCAAATGGCCTTTTATCAAAAGTAGAATACATTCTGTCCAGAGAACACACTTGAATAAAAAAAACAAAGATTGACAAAAAGTGGCCGGTGCAGAAACTACTGCATGTTTCATTACTGATTTTCTTGTTAAACTCAGCCAATCTAGTGTGCTATAAGAAAAATGTAAGTTTGTTCCCTAAAGAGGATGCCTGCCTACTTTCAGTTGGAAATGTTAACAAAAAAGTGTGACAGAGGCTGTTCAAACATTTGAACACAACTGCAGAAGGCAGTGTAGAAAAAAAAATATAGGAAAGGGGAGGTACTCAATGGCATTTAGTCTCTCAAAAAAGGGCATAAACAAACATGAATCAGGTCAGATGAAGGGATACTGGTTTTAAGCAGTTCAAATTTAATACTTTTTTGTCCCCCCATTTGCTACAGAAACCCAGGTAAAAAAAAATCCCACACTGTCATAAAATACAGCAGCAGTTGCCAGTAAAAAAAAAAAAATAATAAAAAAAAATAAATGCAATAGGATCCAGAGAGACAGAGGTAGGGATGGGATGATGGAAAGAAGGCAGGAGGGATATAAAGAAAATATATTTCTGTATAAGAGGAGTGAGTCCAAAGACCTTTCCTCCTTGGACAGAGCAGTTTTACATCCTGGGCACGTGCTGTCACTTTAATTCAATTGGGAAGGAGGAAAAATAGAATAAACAAAATGATGCAAAGTCCTATCCAACCAGAGCGCTCTAAGGCAGGGGCATTAATTCATGAAGGGCCAGTCCTTCAACTGATTGACAGACAGTGTACTCCTCCTTTTCAGCATCTGAAACTGTCTGCGTATGTGTGCGCATGTGTTTACATGTGGGTTTGTGGTTAATTAGGGTCCACACACTCTCTCGCTGCAAAAGAAAGACATGTTTCTTTCCATATTTCCTCTTTCATTCTTTCTTTTCGATTTTCTCCCCATTACAGTTCCCGACTACCTAGTAGTCATCCAAGTCGAAAAATTCGTCATCATCTCCCTGGTATTCCATCCCTTGGAAATCCACTCTGTACCGCAAGATACCTAAGAGAGACAGAGAGAGCATAATTACACTAATAACCGAATAATTCAGAAATGACCAGCTTTACAGACTTTACTGGATGTCCTCAGTGGAATAGTGTTTTTCACGCTTAATTTTCATCAAAGGATTGACTAATTTACATAATTTGAAATGTTAAAAAAAAAAAGGATCTAGGAGAAAGTCAATAGTTTACCCAAGAAACTACAAAAACTGGCCTAGAAGCATTTTACACCTTTCCCACCACCAAGAGTGCAACTAGGTATGGAGATGCATGACGATGGCAATATAAAATGCCCTTTCATACTCCTGCCATCTCAACCTCACCCCTTTCACCACTATACTAATTATATCACGCTATGACAAACCAGGAAGAGGCAACTTTGGATTAGACACAACCTTAGATTTCTCCTTGAGAGGAACAATTTGTTCACCAAAATTAGGAACTCTTGTAACTGAATGGTAAGTTTATTATACATACACTACTCATAAGTTAGGGATATTTGGCTTTCAGCTGAAATTTATGGAAAAAGTAAAAAAGTTCACACTACAGTGATATATCATGAAAGTAGGGCATTTAAGTAGAAGCATGCAATGGTGATTTCCTCAGCTCAAACAATTTATTGAAACAAAAGCCAGCAACAGTGGTGAGTATACAAAAAATGTCAATGTCTAAATAACATGTCGTGTGCCCTTTGAGCATCAATTATAGCTCGACAACAATGTCTCATGTTGCTCACAAGTCGACTTATTGGCTGCTGAGGCATAGCATCCCACTCTTCTTGAAGGACGGCCCTCAGGTCATTGAGGTCCTTGGGTACAGCCTCTACACGCCGACTCGGCTGATCCCATAGGTTTTCTATGGGATTCAGGTCTGGAGAACGTGCAGGCTACGCCATTCGAGGTAACCCAGTCTCCAGCAGCCGTTCTCCAAGGAAAAGACCTTGATGACCTGGAGCATTGTCAACCATGAAGATGAAATGAGGCCTGTGTTGTTCATGCAGGGGCACAATGACCAGATTAATGATGTCATTCAGGTAGTATGGGCTTGTCACTGTACCATTCACAAAGTGTAGGGCAGTTCTGTATTGACTAGACACACCTGCCCACACTAACACCACCACAAAAGGCTTGTCTGGCTGATGCATAGCGCTCCCCTTGACGTCTCCAACATCGGTGCCGGCCATCATTACAGCTCAACGTAAATCGACTTTCAATCAGAGAATAGCACTGAGGCCCACCAGTCCTTCTTCCAGCACAAATGCTCCCTGGCCCATGTAAGACAATGACGCCTATGTTTGGTGGTGTAGTCCGGTACCCCTGCAGGTCGTCTAGCACGCAGACCACACTGGTGTAAACAGTTTAGAATGGTCTGACGTGACACTTGGGTGCCTCTCACCTCCCTTAAATGCACCTGGAGTTGAGTGGCATTCATCATCTTGTTTCGCAGGGCACTGTTCACAATGAAGCGGTCATCAGTGTGGGATGTGACCAAAGGACGTCCACTTCTTTGCCTTTCTGTGACTCTTTCAGTCTCTCTGTTGCAACCTGCTGATGACACACTGTGACACTCTAAACAGGATGTTCTCAGACGGAAGTGGCCACTGAGCTTAAAGCCTCACAATGGCGAGGTACTATTGATCAGTTGTTGGGTGTCATCTTGGTCTCATGATGTGAAAATGTGAACAGCATGATGAGGAGGACTGTTTAAATACTAATTCTGATTGAACCAGGAAATGTATTGGTCAATTCATGGATCAAATACCTGCTGTGAATTTTGACATTAAGTTCCTTGTCAGAGAACAGCAAGTTGTGTAAAAAGTACCGAAACATTGAACGGTTGGACATATGCATTCAAACATTAAGTCACATTAAGTTCACCTGTAAAGGTTATAGTGCATTTTATGTTCATCCTGACATTTCACCCAAAAGCCAAATATCCCTAACTTTTTGTGAGTAGTATATAAAAGGATTTTTCATTTTTCACAACACTGCAATGATGAACACAACAGAATAAATGAAAACAACACAATTACTACAAATATGTGCACACTGCTACTACACAATTCCACTGCTAGTTAGTTTAAGGTATACTTACCTCCAATCCCTCCAAAGCCTTTGACAAACTGCGACCCCTCCTGACTCTTGTCTGTGACTATTTCCAAAGTGGCACCAAATTTCTTATAGTTATTAGCAAACCACTCCAACAGTGGCATACACTCAATCAGTTCATGCTCCTGCCCTGTCTGAGATAAAAACAACATCGTGGTGAGAGAAATCATTAGTTAATTTTAATAAAGTTTATCCTTTTTATTTAACATGGCCCATTTCCAAGAATAAAGTCCATCTTGTGTAGACAAGTAATTGTACAGACAGGCTCAAGCTTTAAAAACAAAATATGACCCTTCACAAAGATCTGTCCAGCAGTGACAAACATGCACACACATACCTCTTTGTCAGTGAAGTGAGACTTATCCTTCTCTTGCTCAGGTGTTAAATAAATTGTCTTCTCATCTGAAATGAACAAAGGGTGAGTAACAATCCTTGAGAAAAGTTTATAGACAAATGTACACAAGAATTAACTGCCTTGGGAAAACATGTTTTAAAAATGTAGTTTTCTTTAAGGCTCTTTAAGGTTCTAAAACAAACAAAAAAAAAATTAAACCTCATTTAGCTTAGGTGAGTTAAACTTTTTTTGCATTAGGGCATAAAGCCAGCACTGAACTAGGTCAGGGTCAAAAATGCAAGAACGACCCAACTGAGCAAACACCTGACAGCTGGCTGATATGGTGATAAGGCAACTGGCTCCAATCAGTTTTCAGAAACACCTCCTTTAGCCTGTAATGCTTTCTTTGCTCTATTGTATCTTGTTACATGAACAGTTTTTGGCTCACTAACAGGTGGAATCTCACAGCCTGCGTTCACAGTGTTCTTTTCCTGGCCTCAGTGCTTGTGGTGTATCTTACTTGTATCTAATATTATTTCCTGCTTAGACATTAAGAAAAGTTGACAGTATGACTTTCAATTCCCTCCCCCGGAAGAAAGGAAAACTTTATTATTTCAAAGAAACACCACCCAACAAAATGAAAACAAAATACAATGTTCAGCTGGGGAAACAATGGGTCTTCATATTGAGGTTACTTTAACACATCCCACCTACCTAAATATTGTAGCAGGCCAAGTACATCCCTGCATGGCAGTGTTATTTTCTAATAGTAGTATAACTCTTTAGCAGTATAACATGCCCTACCACACTGTTAAACTCTTCAGGAATGGCTTGAGGAATATGACAAACACTTCAAAATGTTAACTTGGCCTTCAGAATCCCCAGATCATAATCCAATCAGGGATCTGTTGGATGGGCTAGGTAAACTAGTCCAATTCATGGAGGCCCCACCTGCAACTTACAAGACGTAAAGGATCTGCTCCTTGGTGTCAGACACCCAAAGAAAACCTATGTTCTAGTGCAATCCACACCTCGACAAAACAATTGTTTTGGAAGCACAAGGGGGGGACCTACACAATATTAAGCAGGTGGTTTTAATGTTACAGCTAATGGCTGTATACTTCCTGCATTGTTTGGTGAAGTGTGCCAGTGACATTTTTTAATTTCCTGTACCCATGAGTCTGTGTAAATATTGCTATGTTATGTACGCACGTATACATACCGTTCTCTGCTCCAATGCCCTCAGCCCCATGTACTCGTAGGATGTATCTCATAGTGTCCAGGTTCTCGTAAACAATGAGGATCTCCACTGCTCCCATTTCAAGTGCTTTAAGTGTGTCCTCCACACCAAAACAATACTTGCCTGTGTCCTGGCTAATCTCATCAAAATAGCGACCTGACAGTCAGAGGACACATTCAATCATGTAGTTAAAGTAGGCACATTATTCATGGCCATCAACATCTGAATCAAACAAAGAACTGAAATAAAGCATTTCTGCCTGTCATCTCTTTCATTGTCTAAAAACGACAACTTGCTTTCCATTTGCAGTTTATACACATGCAATCATCTATATGACATCTGCATGCAGATACCTTTATGTGCATGCGTGCACACGCGCACACAAACACACACACACACACACCTATTAGTTTCTTTTCTTGAATGAATTTGACGTTGGAAAGAACCTCAGCTGATAGCTCAATGGCCTGGTTGAAACCATTCTCTCCTCCGTAAGAGATATCCACCAGCTTTAAAACTTTCGCTTGTAACCTCTGTAACACAAATGCATTCAAACATCAAAATGGACGCTTTTACACTTTCCAGTTAAATACATTCTTTTAAATAACAGTAGAATGGACAGACATCATGGTTTGAGGTGAGGGTGCAGCACAGGAACGTAGTTCGATGGAATTGGAATTGGTGGAATATAAATTGGAATTGGAAGAATATAATTTGGCCATTTACCCCAGCTGCCCACAGCAAACGTTCAGGAAGTACAAATGCTGAGAGCAACTAGACACACAAACAAAATACCTCCTGCATTCACTTTTCCACTGCACTACATGAAAGCTCATGTCAGTGACATTGATATTTTATGTTCTGATACAGAGCATTCAGTTCAAAAGTTTGATGGATGTAAGGGTTGTCATCAGAGAGAACAAGAGCAGAGAGAACAAAACTTTGATTAAGTAATCACTGGTACAATCAATGATTTTCAAGTTCAGAACAGGCTCTTGCTTTGTTTAGAATTATTTGGGTAAAGGGCAAAAGATGTCAGAATCTGTATTTTAGAGAATCAGGATGTTTTTCTTGCATCACTACACATTCTGAGGTGTAGGCCTCAGTGTGAACTGTAAAGGTTGTTTCCTTAAGAGAGTCTGCGGAACCAAGGCAATGGGCTGTAGCTCCGTTAACAGGTATAGGACAGCAGAGAGCATCCGGCAACATGAGTTAGAAGATACAGTACAGTAGATTACATTACATCACTGGGCACAAATGATTTATTGATCTGATAGTCAGTAAAGAAATGACCCTGTGGGTCAGTTCTCCATGACTGGCAATAGAAGAAGCAGAACAGAATCCCTTAACAATTAAACACCTGACTGCACAAATGCCCAGTGGCACTAATTAGGTCAAGAGTATGACCTTCAAGTAGGCGGTGAGAAATCGAGCAATTAGAAAGTCATCTCATGAAGACAATAGTTAAGTTAAATTCAAAGGGTGACTAATCTTCATACTGATACAAAGGTAGCTAATAATACAAAAGTATTGCAAATATTATAAAAGAAAAAAAAAAAAAAGCGAAAACACTGAGGTTCGGCACAAGTGAAAATATGGCAATGTGCAGTAAAACACCAAGACAGCAGCATGTGAGTATACTGGACAATACCTAGAGCTTAAATGGCCACATGAGTTGCTTTTCCAATCACGGGACCCAGCTCTACTTGTCTTATTCAGTTTCCCAGTTTACCTAAAATTTTGTACTTCTTTCAAAGCAGTTCTGTCATGGCTCCAAGCTTGCTGAAAAGGTACCAAAATATGATGTGAAAACTACTGACTAGACAGAGAGAATTGTTCCTTCACACTTAAAATTCAAAATTCTACTGTTTGTTGCATTAAAGATGTCATGACAGTTCCCTGTGGTGTCATGAGCTACACTGAGGTGGTACAAACTGCAGTAGAAAACAAACAAGGTACAATGTACCAAAATGTGAATGGTTAAAACACAGTGGAAAAGAGACGACAGAAACATATGTATGAAAGCCTGTGTGCGTAATAAACAGTTTACACTCTTACTGGATCGAACATGTCGGACTGGCTGAGTTCAGTTTTGAAGTCTGCAGATCCGGCTAGCACCATGCCAGCCACGTTGACCTTATCATTGGACACAAAGAGCTGCACTGCTGTCTCAGCCACTTTTCGCACATAGTTATGCCTCTTCTCCATTCTCAACCGCGCAAAACGCAGTGCAGACTGCCCTCCTCGGCCTGAGAAAGAGAAAAATCAGTTTTACTGTTCTGCTCAAATATGTGATCAAAGTAAGTTTTATTTAAGCTCCAACATGTCGAAATGGAAGAAAATTACATTGCAGTAAGACGCACTGCTGTCATATCAATTCCCATTTAGCTCTGAAGAGCTACTAAATCTGTAAGCCCAAACAGCATTTTACACACTTTGAATACTTGTTGGTATTCCTGAACAGACGCCCAAACACTCAGTCACCCCTAAAAATATATAGTTTGATAATTATCTAAAGTATGTTCTTTTTTTTTACAGGTCAATATATATAAAATTTGTGGAAGGTATGGTACTCTGAGTATCACCTTCATAAGAGCTAAGAGGTCCTCTTGATAATATGTTCCACTACATCAACACATTTACACATTTATGATGATTAATCAAATGTGTCATGCCTTCATGATATACCAGCCTTTTATGGCAATTATTTCTTCTCATTTTTGTCAGATAATTTAAAGTGATTATCCCATAATTTCTAAGGCATCTGTGATATTGTAACTTCAGTGACTGCAAGGGAAATTATGCAGTTTGACGTTCTTTAAGGCAGAGTGCTGTGGGTGCCTGGTATTAATTAAAGTAAACTGGCTATAATGCATTTACTTGTGAAATACGCTGTAGTTAGATATATGCTTTGTGTGTCAATAGAAGACAACACTCCAAAAACTGGAGTATTAATATTATTCAGGCCAGTCATATTGTATGTGTTTTTAGTACCGTGTTTTTTAGGAAGGTCCACTGTAAATTTGTGTAGCACTTCTCTAGTGTTGCCCTGTAAGGTCCCAAATAGCGCGCCGCTGCCATCAATCACTATGAAGCCAAACTTGCTGTCATCCGACAACAATGCTGTAAGAGCCTAGAGGATACGACAAAGTGAGAGAAATAGTGAGGTGACACTGTGTGTAAAACTCAAACAACAGTGTATGCTACCAAAACACAGGGAGACAAACTGACAGGGATAAAGGTCAAGAGGCTAAAACTGCATGACGAAGCCCCAGCAAGGCTGAAAACAACTAAACACAGACTTTGAAAAATCCCATCCATTTTTACTGAACTTAAACAGAAATGCATTTTACACTGCACTGCTTTATTTAAATGTCAGCTGTTAAGAATAATTTCTCCCTTTTGAGGGAATACCGCATTGAAGTGTTTTGTATTTGTACATATGTAATACATGTCTGCTGTAAACAAGTTCTCTTGTATTTTATACATTATCTCTATAGAACATTCTTTACTTTGTATATTGAGAGAGCTTGTACTGTGAGAGAACACTGACTGACACCCCACCATGGACTTTTAATGGTGAACTCCAGCATGAGTGTTTGTAAATAGATAATGATAGCACCAAGAGGATAACAACATTCTCATGTTAAGATATTAAAGCGAATTCTTTGGCTTAGGAATCCATGCAAAAGCAGACAGTATGCTAGAGGAAAAAAACTGCACGGAGTCTATACTAACACGCTTGATTTTAGAGCTGATGTCACAACATTCAAATCAAACCATTGCTTTTCTTTAATATATGACAAGATAGATTTTTAATGTATTTTTGGCTTTCCAGATTAACTGTTAGAGTTATCTCCTGCTGAACAATGGCCTATGTCTTACAACATTTTAAACTAACAGTGGAGGGAGTAATGAAATGACAAACACCACCAGAATCTGGTACTATGCAGAGCTGACAAACCCCTGAAAAGGGCAACTTTGCCAAAGAATGGTAATCTTGTAATTTTTTTATTCCCCATTCAAAATTCAAACTGGTGAATTACGCTTAAAGGGAACTAGTTTGCATCTCACTGCCCCATTCATATATACTCATGCAAAAATGAGTAAAGTTACCTGTCACATACTGACATTTTTCTAATTCATTCTCTCTCTCTCTCACACAGCACTAGTTACCTCAGTGTGAAATTTGTTATCACAGAGATAGAGCGAGGTATTGATGGGTTTGAAAGGCTCAAAGTCAATGTTGACTTTCTTCTCTTTGCCCTCCTCAGTCACAATGGTGCCACAGTACACGACAAGACCATTAGGGGGCACTGCAAAAAGTAAAGGCAAACAATATTTCACTGAATGTGATAAAGGTTTAATAAGAAGGAAAGCAAATAACAGTTTTTCACAATACATACTCTGAATGCCTTTATAAACTGCTATGGACTTAAATTACAAAAGCACTGCATTGATGGACAAAGCAACTGTCCAAGCATCCGACAGCTTTTTGGGAGCTAAATAATTCTAAACAAAATTATTCTAATTTAGATTCTACTCTTTAGTCTACACAAACATGAAGTCAGCAGCTGGTCAAACACACCAGTAAGAAATTTTGTTTTTATGTTCAGTGAAACAGGCGTTGCGAAGTTTAAGAATTTATTCTCAAAGACCTGTTGCAAAATACAGGATTAGCTATGCACCCATTAATGTTCAAGGGTATTGTTCAAGATGTTAAAGGAGTGTGTCTATGGAGATGTTCATGCTGCATAAGAGTGCAACAATACACGCATGCTCAGGTTGGATAAGCCTTTCAGTTCTGAGCTCAGATAAATGTTGAATAGATAAATGGTGTAACTAGTGACCGCCACAAACTCTCAGAAACACACAATCTACCTTTGTTGTAGAGTTTGAGTCTTTGCTGTACTGAAGTGATGGCTCCCAACACAGAAAGTCTGTTGACTCTACTTTTGATGTTGGATGCTGTCCCAAACTCGTCAGCCAGCATCTTGGCCACTCTGGAGATCTGATCCTTAGGAGGGATGATCAATGAAATCATACTGGTCCCATTACTGACAAAAAAAGAGGGAGGAAAACAAAATACTCAGGTCTCGATACAAACGGGTGGCCATGAGAAACAGGTGAGTCATTTTATTACTCAAACCTGTTATGCATCCTAACACACTCTGAATCTGCACCATCTGTAAATGACTGTAATGAAGATGTTAGTGAAACCCATTCCACAGACAGACAACCTAAGCATCTCTACTGGCAGAAACATAGGGCTGAAGCAGGCCAACACCCGAGTAAAAACTCTAGCAACTTTTTTTTTTTTTTTATAAACCTGTCCAGGACAACATAAGGTGGAAAATAAATTGTCAAAGTTCGACAGGTAGTAAGAATCACTAAGAGTTAGAAAGAGCTTAGAGTGAAAATGAACACATCACTTAGTCATAATGGTCAGGTTGTAAAATTCTTAGCAAAATGATTTGTTTCCTGAACTGCATTAATATCCAGATTCAACAAAAGTCAGTGCATTTTTGTTAATAGTCAGTATTCCTTATTCTGATGGAATTTTGGTAATATTGTACAAGTGTGTCATAAGAAGATATATACAAACAACTTCTTTAGAAATACATACGTATAGACTTCAATGATGTCAGGGCCTTCCTAAACTATTTATCAGAGTCAAATAACTTTATTATCCTGTAACAATTTGCAGTTTCACATTTCCCAGGTGAGATGCTTGTGGTAAGTTGTAATAACTAGCAATCAGATGAGTCTAAACAAGTGAGAGAGTAAAAACCCTCTTTAAACATATGCATCACATGCCCTTATTTGTGACAAAATGGAAAACTCACCTAACCACTTGTTGCTCATTTGTTTTTCAAGAATATAATTAGTCATGTGTCCTTGTTCGCACCATCAATGATTTGTCATTCTTACACTTGAATTATTCATAGCATGGAAAAAATAAACATTACTTTTAAAAAGATACACAAGTATCTCAATTCACAGTAGCCTATTGAAAACAAGCAATATTGTAGCTCTTGAGACAAGACAATGGAAAACTTTGCGATTTAATCTACAAAACCTTTTAAAACGAAAGTAGTAAGAATGTGTCAGTGGGTTTAATCATATGCTGACATTCACAAAATTACTACTTTGAGGAGATGCACTGAAATTGTGGAGCTAATGTTGAATGAGGGTGGAATCGTCTGGAAAGTGGGGCTATGTCAGAAGCAAAGGGAAAGAATGTGTGTTTGGGCTACAGGCAGTGTTCGGGCAAATTAAATGACAATAAATCTTCATTAAGAAAACAATTTCTTTGCCATGTTAACTCCAACATGCTTAGACAGAGAGATGCACTAGTAAACACTTATGCAGCTGCTGTTACAACAGAGGACAGATATCAAAGACATTGTTTGTTATTCACACATGGCTCTAAGAATGGACAAACAGGATCATGTCGGTGCCATCACTTCCCCAGATGAGAGAGAATGCAGTGTCCGTTAATTTAGAGGGAACAGTACACAGATCTGTGCCAACACATACATTTACACAAGGTCAGTTTTTGGCCCACACTGCTTCCCCTTTTTCTTTCAGACACGGCATATCAGACTATTTAAATTAAATTCTTTAAACATGCCTTCAAAGTTGCCTGACAAAAGACAGGGAAAGACTGCCTAATGTATTATTGTCTCCTAAAAACAGAAGTTAAGAATCAAAAGTATAGAATAACATTGCATGCACTCAAAAGGGCAAATACACACACACACACACACACACACAATGGCTGTCCTTGAATGAAGGACTAAACTGTTGTGACACATTGTGTCCTCATCCAAAACTACCTGTCAAGAGGGCAAGGGAGGAGGTGAAAAATAGAAAAGGAAAAAAGGCACTACTGACGTTGCTGTTACACTCACACACACACACACACACGCACACACACAGTGTGTATAAGTGGACGTGTGTAACTGTCCATGAACATGAATATGAGCTGTTATCAACCACCACAAATGATACATTCCACTGTAAACAGGCGCTTTGGATCCAAATGACAACACACAACTAACTCTACAGGAGGGTGGGGGTCATATTAACAAGTTCAGCTTGCTTAATGCTCAAATGCCAGGCTGTGATACATCACATTACGTTAATCTGACAGACAATTTTATCCACTACACAGTTTCAGGACAGTGTGAGAACCAGAGTAGGGTTCCAAGTTGCTAAAATCTTTATATAAAAGTGTAGTGCAAGAGGGAGTGCATCAGGAGAGAAAATGCTCTTTTTAGAAACACACATACAGACTAAAATTATGTCAGGGTCTCCATCAACTGTTTAATTAACAACAATTTGTAGTATGACATTTACCAGGTGAGATGTTTGTGGCAGAGCAAGTTGTAATAACTAGCAATCAGATGAGTAATACCCACAGCAATAACCACAATCAGGTCTAACCAAGTAAGACAGTAAAAACTCTTAAGACAAATGCATCACATGCCTTTAATTACGAAAACTCAGGAGCTTCAGGACGTTTTTGAAGCTTTGTTGTCTGGTGAAGAGACATGGAGCATGAAGCTCTCTCTCCACCAGCCGCCGGTTGATCACAGCAGAAACAAAAATTTCCAGTGGACGTTCCAGTTCATTCTAGACCATGACAGCTCCTTCATTCAAGGTCCAGGGACTGAGAGAAAGCATGAATTACTGTAAAGGCACAATGGCCTTCAGTGAATTGGTCCAGAGAGGCTGAAATAGAAGAGCTAGCATTGGCTACCGTTACCGGCATCTCGTCTCCATCCAGCCCTCCTCTACTACCTTGGCCTGTTATGAACACCAGAAACAACACACTGCCTTAACAAACACACACACTATCCACACCTCAAGCCTCCCAGAACCCCGATTCCTGTAGCCTTACTCCTCCCAAGGCCCGGCTACACCAGTTAGCCACCTAGCAAGCTGGACATCCGTCTAGAGCCCACCTAGGAAAACCTCCAGCTGTATTATAAATTTGAGAGCTCTCTGGCTTCGTATACAAATCAAGAAGCGTGTGAAAACGTCCACCTACCCTCTGGCCGCCTCCAAACTTTTAATCAGCTTCTTAATTTTCCAGATCTCCACGTTCCTGTCCGCGGCGCTCGGGTCGTCCGCCATCTTCCCTGCTGTCCGTTAATCGCTTCGGCGCCTAAAAACAGAGAAAACAAAAGGTAAATAGTGAAGTAAATTGTCTGTTTAATGTTTAAAAACTTCGAGGTTTTAAAATAAAACTCTAAAATGACACTACGTGGCCCATAAAGCGAGGGAAAGGTGCTTTTTGAGCGGCGCAGTTAAAGTTGGCTCGCCTGACGCAGCCCAAAACAGGAGTGAGCTGAGAGAGGGGAAAATCCGGACCCTTATGGCTCTTTTACCCTCTAAACAGACCCTCAGCGTCCACTCAGAACTTCAGAACAACAGAGAGACGGACGTCTTCAGTCGACCATCTGGGCTCGGTGTGCAGAGAGGGGTCTGGGTGGTCTGAAGGGGGACTGGAGGGTCTAGGGGCTTCGAGGGAGCTGAGCGATGGGCAAATCCGGACCCTTGGGGTTCTTTTGCCCTCTTAAGAACCTCGGAGTCCACCTTGGAAGAACCTCGGAGCACCTTGCAGCCCTTCCGAACAACAGAGAGACGCCCGTCTCCAGTCACCCATCTCGACTCGATGTGCAGAGAGAGGTCTGGATGGTCTAAGAGAGTCAGGGGGGCTTTAATAACAAAGCGACCCCTCGTACCTGCCGCAGAGTCCGCCGCTCCTCTTCTGTGCTCCCGGCCCCGGTGTGACGCTGCCTCCCTGCCGGCTCCGGCCCTCTCCGACGGCGCGTGGTGCGAAAAGAGGGACTCACATGTGGAGGAGGGAGTTTAATTTTCCTCTTTTCACTTCCTAGAGACGCGCGGAGGCACAGAGACCCAGCGAGCCCTGATTCATCCACATACCCGTCCGTCACAAACGCAGCAGGACGTGCGTAAAAACCAGTGACCGCGGGGGTAGCTGGGAAATGTAGTTATGTAGTGTGTTTTTTGTAGGCAAGGTTGTACTGACGTCACTCTGCCTCACATCGGGATTCAATGGTTAGTCTGTTCAGTTTAATTCAGTTCAATTCAGTTCAGTTCAGTTCAGTTCAATTCAAAGAGTTTTATTGGCATGACCGTGAAATAAAACAGCAAAATATTGAATATAGGTAGCAAAAGATTGAATATTGAATCAGTTCAATTCAGTTTAATTCAGTTCAGTTCAGTTCAGTTAAATTCAAAGAGTTTTATTGGCATGACCGTGAAATAAAACAGCAAAAGAATGAAAATAAGGTAAAATAGAGTGAATATCAATACAGATATAAGTAATAATAATATTAATACTACTACTAATAATAATTAAATTTCGATTTAATATCTCAACATTTTGACTTAGTTATCCCAAAATTATGACTTAGTTATTTCAGAATTTCGACTTAATATCTCAAAATAATGACTTAATAACTCAAAATTTCGACTTAGTATACTAAGTCGAAATTTTGAGTTATTAAATCATTATTTTGAGATAACTAAGTCATAATTTTGACTTAAATTCTAAATAATATTTTACCAAACTGGCGGAATATATATAATTTGTCAAAATAATGCCTTCATTATCTAAAAATAAAGACTTAGTATCTCAAAATGTCGTCTTAATATCTCAAAATATCGTCATAATATCTCAAAATATTGTCTTAACATCTTGAAATTTCGACTTAATATCTCAAAATTTCGACATAATATCTAAATTTTTCGACTTAGTTATCTCAAATTTTCGACTCTGTTATCTCAATTTTTCGACTCTGTTATCTAAAAATTTCGACTTAATATCTCAAAATAATGACTTAATAACTCAAAATTTCGACTTAGTAAGTCATTATTTTGAGAAAACTAAGTCATCATTTTGACTTACATTCTAAATAATATTTTACCAAGCTGGCGGGAATGGGCTCCCATAAGTTCCTAACAGACACTGACGCAACTGAGGTTTTCTTTTGTTTACACCTCACTTCTTTTCGACTTACCCCATTCTGAAGCAGATTTGTTCCACTTATTATATGCGGTCTGCTGCATCATTTAATTATGTGTAATGTAGTGACTCCTCAGAACCCCAACCAAGGTTACTATAGGTGACGAAAACAAGATCGAAGCTTTTACTGTTATTTTACAAGCACAATGAGATGTAGTTTGAAACATGCAAGCAAATAAAATATTAATAAAACGTGTATATATACTACAGTCATTGTAAAGTCCAGTGACTAGAGTAAATGTAATGTGCAGCGCTGGAATGAGTGCAGGTGAATAGTTCAGTCTTATAGATTTATTGGGGAGGGTGAGTGCTGCGAGTGTAAGGACTTTGGGATAAAGACTGTTCCTCAGCTGGGTTTGTGCGGGCGTACAGGGTTCTGTAGCATCTGTTGGATGGCAGGGGTGTAATGAGTTTGTGTCCAGGGTGTGTTGGGTCCTTGATGATTTTCTCAGCCCTGCGGCTGCACCAGGTGCGGCGGATTTCTTCCATTGATGGAAGCCGGGTCCCAGTGATCCGCTGGTCTGATTTAATGATGCGTTGCAGAGTCTTCCTGTTCTCCAAGGTGCAGCTGGCGTATCACACAGTGATGCATTATGTGATCACTGACTCTATGGTGTACCTGTAGAAGTTCACCAGCAACTATTGTGAAGGCCGTGCTTTCTTCAGGCACGGCAGGAAGTGGAGCTTCTACAGTCCTTTCGTAGTCATAATTGATGTGTTCATGGTCCATGACAGGTCTTATATGAACCCCAAGAAATCGGAAGCCCTGGACCACCTCCACCTTCTCCCACCAACGCTGATGGGGTGATGGACCGTTTGTTTCTGTCTCCTGAAGTCCAGGATCTGTTAAAAAGTCCAGGATCCAGGATGAAACTAAGATCAATACTAAAACCAGCAGTAGAAATACATTTGTTAACTAAAAAATAAATAAAAACAACAACTGAAATAAAAAAACCCACAAAACAACAAAAAATGAAAACTAAATTAAAGATTCAATTAACACTGCAAAACGAACTAAAATTAAACAGAACGGCAGGTAAAATCAGCAGAAGCTGTGGCAACTGCAGAAAAAGATCATGGTTATTGTGCAAGCTCTTATTATTTTGACTTTTTTGAGTGATTCTTTAACATGTCTCTCTTTTCTTAAAAGTTTAAAACCTAAATGTTACCTTGTTTCTAGAGGTTCACATCTTTTGAAACTACACAATATAGACAAACGTACTGGGAAACACATGTAATTCTGGATTTACGCTAGGCCCCTTTCTTCCAGTGAAGGGTTTAATCTTAATGCTTCAGCATACCAAGACATTTTGGACAACGCCATGCTTCCACCTTTGTGGACATAGTTTGGGGAATCTTGTGGAAAGCCTTCCAAGTAGAGTGGAAGCTGTTATAGCTGCAAAGGGGGACCAACTCCAAATGAAAATCTATGTATTTGAATGCAATGTCATTACAGTCCCTGTTGGTGTAGTGGTCAGGGGTCCATATAGTGTGTTTTTGTGTGTCATGGTTTTAACACAATTTCAGTTTGGCTATAAATGCAGGCCATTTAAAGTTTTGTTCTGTATTGGTTTAGCACTGGGTTCTGATTACTCTACCTTTAAAAACAGTGATTTTGTAAGTGATATTTGGGGTCATGTATTCTCTCACCCTAACTCTTTCAAGATCTGTAAACCAACACTCAGAGTACCTGAAAAGGTTTAAAATTAAATAAAAACTAAACAAAAATCAGCAAATTACTCAAAATAAAAATAAAACTTGTACTACTCATGCACTTGATAAACTTGCTAAAACTGAGCAGAAGTAAAAAAAAATAAAACAAAATAAAAATGAAAACTAAATAAAAATAAAAACTAGTGAAAAATGAACTATTAAACTAAATGAACCAACCCTGACTCCAACTACATGCCTACAAAATGTGTTTCAAAGCTAAAAACTGTGAAGTTACATGCGCATAGCAGTAGACAATGCACTTGTTTGTATAGCATATACTCTGTGCTGCATTTAAGCATGAACTACAGCAAGGGAAAACCAAAGCAAGAACAGAGGCATTTTGTTTTTTGTTGTTTAATACATCCAGTGCATTTATCAGTTTCACACCAACACACAATGTTTTTGACTTTCCTCTCATAAATATGACTTAATGTAACCATTATCATAAATACTTATTTAAAAAATAATTGTATGACAGAGTATTTAAACCTCACAAATTAATAACATCAGCAATTGTTGACAGTTTCAGCTTGAAGAACTACGAAGTTATCAGCTTTTTGCCCCCTTGTGGTCAGTTTCAACAGTTTTCTCAAAGATACCGATATTTATTTTGATGTGGGTGTTCTGCTCTCCATAACTAATCATTTTATGAGTGTATTCAGAGATTTTCACTTCAGCATTTGTATTTAACTTCTATTTCTTAATAACATATTCACAGCATATATTACAAGGGGGAAGTGTTTAGATACATTCCATATTGTCCTCTTGTCTTGTAAGAATCAATTATTTACGGTTTCAGATCAATCAGCTGCTTTGATGAGCCCATGTCTGTTGAATCTAAGCACAAGACCCTGAGAGGATCTGAGGGTCACATAATTTATTACCCTTTGAAATTGTCTTCACCTGATTTGGTTTTAAGTTGAATGAGTCACACAGGGTCTGAGACCTAGAAGGAAAAAAATCACTAGTATATTGACTGAAAGGACTCCCTAACCTTCCCAAATGCTACATTTTATTTTATTCTTATTCATTCTTTTTCTGCAACCACTTAATAATTATTAGGGTCGCAGGTATCCCGGTGCGATGCAGGGACTCGCCCTGGTGGGGCGCCAGCCCACCACAGAGCGCACACTCACTCGATTTCTTCTATTTTATTTTACTCCTCAGCAAATAACTGATCATTGTAAAAATCATCTAAATTTTAAAGCTTGTTCCATGTATCAACTTCTTTTTACTTAAAAAAATCAACAAAACATGTCATTTGAACAAGCATGTCTAAACATTCTGGTAGAACTGTCCTCTGGTCTTATGAACCAAAAAGAGAACTCTTCTATTTGGTAATAGTTCAACTTGCTGAGATTATCGAGTGAAGGATTTCACATAGTACCCCAAGAACACCATACCCACAGTGAAGTATGAAGGCTGCATCATGTCAAAGAGCTGCTCTTCTTCATACAGTAAAGGGTCATTCCAAGGGGTGTTTACAAACATATACACTGTACAGAGTGAAATGAAACAATGTTCCTCCAGGACCATGGTGCAATGCAAAGAACAAAAGAACAAAAACAGAGTGCCACAAGACTACACAAGTGAGGGCAGGACAGAATTAAAGAGAGTGCAAAAAACACTAGAACGACAGTACAATAATTAATATACAGTGCAGTTGTGTCACATGCACCAGTCTCGTAACGTGCATGAGGCACAGGAAATTATGTCGTCACAGGGTATATAAACAGGAAGAAGGTAACACACAGCACTCAGACACTGAGTCTTCATGCCAACTTGTCCAGAACAGTGAACCCAGCTGTCTTTGCCACCCTGGTAGACACGGTGAACCGGCAGGCAGTTGTGACTGTGAATCTGAAACAGGAGGTCTGGCCAGACCTTCACCTCCTTTAGACACCCACTCATCAGGAGCCGGGGAACCCATGCAGATAGGGCACACCTCCCTGACTACTGCGGAGGGGGAACGATGCTATCATGAGGGCCTTTGTGCCTATTGTGCCTTCGTGCAGTATGCCCTCTTCGCCTGGGAAGTGGTCATGCCAGTTGAATAGGGGGAGGAACTCACGTGGTCCGCTTGCTGCCACCTCCTGCATATTGGATTTCCCGCCTCACTCTCCAGATACACATTCAGTTGGGCCACAAACGGATTGTTTGCAACAGTCTGGCGGTCTTCCACCAATTCATTAATGATGACATGCTGGGTCGTTGGTGCTTCGCCTACCTGGACAACATCCTTATCTACCTTGGAGGAACACCCCAGCATGTCAAGGCAGTTCCAAAGAGGTTGCTGGCCCATCAGCTGTTCTGTAAATTGGTGAAGTGCACTTTCCACCAGTGCTCCACCACATTTATTGGTTTTGTCATCTCCTCCCAAGGTGTGGCCATGGATCCCCAGAAGTTGGATGCTGTGCGTAATTGGCCCAAGACGCTTAAGCAGCTTCAGCGTTTCCTGGGGTTTGCTAATTTCTATAGATGCTTTATCTGGAGCTTCAGTTCAGCTGCGGCACCTCTTACTGCCCTTACCAAACCATCCCAGACACCCTTCATTCTCAACTCCGTCCATGAGGCACAGGAAGTGATGTCGTCACAGGGCACATAAACAGGAAGAAGGTAACACACAGCACTCAGAAACTGAGTCTTCATGCCAACTCGTGACCGTGAGTACTCCGGTCTCTGTATCTCTGATTATATACTTGCTGTGTGTGTGTAAGAATGTTGGTTCTTGGTGGGAATCTTTACTCTCTTGTGGAACGTTCTTATATCAAGGTGCGTGGTTTACCGACTCTCTCGTGTGTATCTGCGATTGGGTTCTTTCACCATGCTACACTAGGCTAACTGTGGTTCAGGTACGTTTTGTCTTGTCAGGTTGACAGGTTGACAGGTTGACAGGAGCAGTAACAGTACTAGAGTGAGTGAACATAGTATTGAGATGCACTGTATTCTAGCATCTGAGTGGTGATATATGCAAAAATGCAAAGACTGAAGTAGACAGACATATATAAATAAATACAAGGTATTTACAGTGGCAGTTAGAGTGTAAGTTTCCTTTTGTTTATGGTATAAAAGTTTAGTGTGCGTGTAGAATAGGATAGAGTGTAAAATATTAGGAATTTCTTAGGGTTTTGGAATTACAGGCCCATCAGAGGCACTGTCACAACCTTAGACAATTGAAGTCCCACATACAGCATATTTTGTTTGGGAATTGTTTGAGGAACATAATGTAATCTTCAAGATGTTGCCCAGGCATCCAAATTTCCCGAATCTTCAAACAAACATCCATGGGGCATGTTCAAACAAACCTCCATGGGGCATGTTGGTACAACGAATCTGCAGTGGGTGCATCTCACAACTTACAAGACTCAAAGGATCTGCTGCTAATATTTGGGGTCAAACACCACAAGGCACCCTTATAGTCTTTAGTAGTCCATGCCTCGGTGGGTGGGAGCTGTTTTGGCAGCACATGGAAGATATGGGTATTAGGCAGGTGGTCATCATGTTTTGGCTCATTAGAGTATATAAATGTTGAATTATTTTGGCATTTCTTTCTTTATATAGAATAGAATAGAATAGTCTTTATTGTCACTGTTACAGGAACAATGAAAAGCAGTTTGGTAGCTCTTCGTGGCAGCATAATAATTAAGAAAATAAATAAATAGAAAACTTTAAATGTAAATGTAAAATGTAAACAATACGCAGAGGAAGGGGAAAAAAAACCTATATACAGTACAATATGCAGCAGTAGTAGTTTACAGTTAGATTGCACAGTCATGTAAGTGAATATTGCACAGTGTCATGAATAGTCATATTGCACAGTCATGTAAGTGGTACTTTGACTTACGATCGTCCCAACTTACGAGTTTTTCGAGATACGAGTCGTCTCTCTGCCGATTTTTTCGGTTTGAGTTGAGAGCTAAAATTCGGGTTACTTTCGAGCATTTGTGCTTGCAGTTATTTTGCATAAGTTTGTTTATCCAACCATGTATCCAAAGAATGGACAGCGCTGAGTGTGAAGGATAGTGCTGAAAAGAAGCAGATGATGTGCATTGAATTAAAGAAAGAAATTAGAAAAACATGACCAAGGTGTGTGTGTAGTCGACTTTGCGAAGCAGTACGAGCGCAGCACTTCTACAGTCTGCACCTAACTGAAGCAGAAGGTGTCGATAAAGACTATAAGGCCATCCAAGGGCGTTAAAATATTTTCTAAACAGCGGACATCTATCCATGAAAATATGGAGAAGCTGCTAATGGTGTGGTTGCCGGAGAAGCAGCTTGCAGGAGATCCTGTAACGGAGGACACAGTCTGCAAGAAGACTTGAGCTGTTTATGCCGATTTGCTGCAGCAGACCCAGGCACTTCGGCGAATGAGGCATCGGGCGAGCCGTTTAAAGCCAGTCGGGGCTGGTTCAAGAATAGTATAAAGAGGACCGCATTCACTCAGTTGTCAGACGTGATGAGGGAGCGAGTGCGGATATGAAGGCAGCTGAGGATGACCTTACAACTTTTGCCGGAATTATAGCAGCCGAAGCATCTTCAAGTCGCCTGATCTCCAAGGCAAATGCTGTACATTATACTTAATAAAACCAGTTTATTGCAGTACATTTTATTGTATTGTGTTTTTATACAATATTCGTTATTTAGCAGCACATTTTTCCTATTTAAAAACATATAACAAAAAATGCATTGTTTTTTGGAGGTCCGGAACAGATTAATGGCATTTCAATTCATTTCAACAGGAAAAATTGATTTGACATATGAGTAATTTGAGTCACGGAATGAATTAAACTCCTAAGTCAAGGCACCACTGTAATTAAATTGCACTGTCATGTAAATGAATATTGCACAATGTCATGGATTGGGGGGTTGGGGTGGGGGCATAGTTTACTGCCTGAAGATAAAAGCTTTTTTGAGTCTGTTGGTCTTTGACCTGAGTGTCCTGTAGCGTCTTCCAGAGGGCAAGGGGGAGAAAAGTGAGTGTCCGGGGTGTGAGGGGTCTTTAGTGATGTTGCTGGCTTTCCACTGGAGTCTGCCAATGTAAATGTCTCTGAGGGGGGTATTGGGGGG
>JBBPCX010000135.1:3943304-3945576 GCA_037974365.1 Hydrocynus forskahlii | reverse complement strand
ACACACACAGATCCAGACATGAAATTATGTGTATTGGGTGGGTTTGCATGTGTTTCAGAATAGTTTCTGAGAATAGTTTTTTGAGAATAGTACGCCTTTATCTGAAATTGAGGTGTGGATTTAGAAAGACCATTTTTGTCAGTAATGTATAGGAATCCTGGCCATGGATAGAGACTGGAAAAAAAACAGAAAGAAAACAAGATAGTGAATGTAATCCTATCCATTTTGCCAGGAGAGCGGGGGAGATATCAGCGAGGCATTGTGTATGTCATTCCCCTCTGTGTGTACGTGAGTACATATGTGTGTGCGTACTCCTAAAGTCTACCACACAGCTTGTTACAGCAAGAACAGGACGTACTTAGTTTTCCTCAGTGGAAACATCACAGGGGCTAAAGTGGAAATAAAGAAATAACTGATTACTGCCAGCTCAGTTGAATCGTCATTTATATAGAACCTTTTCAGAAATATAAAGTAGGCCAAAATTTCCCAATGACCGGCACACTAGGCTGCAAACAAAAGAAATTCTGGAACAGATGAAAAAGAAAGTTATTGAAATATATCAGTCAGTAGTACATTCAAGCTATTTCTAAGGCTCTGGCACTCCAACAAACCACAGGGATTGCCATTATCCCAAATAAAGAAAAATTGGAACGGCGGTAAATCTTAGCAAAAGTGGCTGGCCTACTAAAGTGGGCCAAAATTCATCTGCAGTGATGTGAAAGTATTCTCTTCAGTTTGGGAAGCATTTGGTTGCAGTTGTTGCTGCTAAAGGTGGCATAACCACTTGTTCTATTAAGTGAGCAATTACTTTCTCACACACATGCTTTATGTGTTTCCAACCTTTTCTTTCTATAAATGAAACAACGAAAAACTGTTCTTGTCTCACTTTACAGTTGGTATGATATTCTGAAATAACATAGTGTGACAAATAGGGGAAATTATGAGAAATATACTAGTATGTGGACATCTTATAATTACTGAACCCTGGTGTTTCAACCACTCCCCATTACCAACATATGTATATAACCAAGCACAAAATCATGTAATCTTGATAAACATTGTCAGTAGAATGGGTTATACTTGGTGATTTTAAACATAATTCTAGCAAGATCCGATCTAGCAGAATGTATAGTACTAACAGCAAAGTTTGAAGAAGGGGGAATAATGGTCTTCTTTTTCAGGCCCCTTAGTTATAGTGAAAGGTAATGTTAATGTTACAGGACACAAAGGCCTTTTAGACAATTACATGCTTATGACTTTATAGCAACAGTCTGAGGAAGGCCATTTACTGTTCCAATATGACTACGTCCCGTTGCACAAAAAACGTGGTTTCACGAGTTATGTGGAGGAATTCCAGCAGCCTAACCTCAACCCAACTGAACATCTTTGGAATCTGAACATCAGCTGTGAGCCAGGTCATCTTGTCCAACATCTGTGCCTGGCCCAACACATGATTTTTTGACTGAATGGGCACAGATTCCCCGAGATACACATGCCAAGGCCTTTCTAGAAAATAGGGGCTGTTATAGCCACAGAGGAAGGCCACCTCCATTTTAATGGGTTTGATTTTGTAACGAGATGTCTAATACAGGTGTAATGCTGAGGTGTCCACTTACTTTTGGCCATATGGTGTATCTGTTTATTTATTTAGCACACAACCTTTACGGAATGGTTTAATAAGACAATTTCTTCACAAATCTGATAGGACCAGAGATTAAAGGCAGTGTTAAAACAGCCCAGACTGCAGTAAAGCAACAGATGTGTCATAAAAGAGGTAAGCCTTGCAGTAAAGCAGTATAAGATGCTGTAAGGCTGGGAAAAGCTTGCTGGGCTGATGTCCAATCAGCTTTAGACTGTGATGATGGATAAGCACTTTGTCTCTTTTATCCCCACAGGCTCCCAAATGCTGCAGTAATTAGCCCATTGAAAGGCCAGCGGCGCTTATCGGAAGGCAATGGCATGCAGCTGGCAGAAGGCAGAGTGCAGCTGAAGGAGAGAGAGGTTACCACTGAGACAAGTTATGATTTGGGGAGAGAGGGATTTATCAGGGAGAGAGGATTTGAGTAAAGAGGTTATGACTGAGAGACTAAGAGTGGCTATGATTGGGAAAGAGGCTGAATGAGAGCAATTATAATGAGGAATGAGGTTATGATTGGGAGAGAGAAGTTAGGACTAAATGAAGGAAGTTACGATAGGGACACAGGTTATAGCAGAGAGGTTATAAGGTGGAGATAAGTTAAGAATGGATAAGAGAAGTTATAATGGCAAGATA
>JBBPCX010000135.1:3930804-3938304 GCA_037974365.1 Hydrocynus forskahlii | reverse complement strand
AGCTAGTTAAGGTGCTGGTTTAAGCAAACTATTTGATGGAGAACACCCATGGTACTAATGCATGCAATCACTCGTAAAAAGAAAGGATCCTGAATAGTTATTGGCTTGGATGTATAATTCTAGGAAAAACAAACTTCAACTTCACATTCTTTGGAGGTTCTTTGAAATTTAAAAAGGTTCTTCACACTCAGACATCTCTGTGATAAAAACAGTTCTTTAAAACAGCATATCTCAGACTCGTTTAGCCTATGGCTCCGTTAGATAGTGCTACTGTGGCCCCTTCACTCCCCTGCAACATTTGTCACCCCCCTTCAGAACCTCAACTATTTTGCTAGCTTGCTCTGCAACCGCCACTGACCTTCTCACAAAATGGACAGGGCGCTGTTCTATGACATTACAGATAACTCGCTTAGAGAGCAGTCGATGGCTGTGAACTGTGATTGGTTGGCACAAATATTACATTTGTTTTAAACAGATGCCATTTTTGTAAATGTCATAACTGATTAGTACAATAAAAAAAATAAAAATGACTAACTAGATACAGTAAACCCCACTTTAACGCGGATCAGCAGTCACGGTTTCAGTCCATCGCAAATTTTTTTTGGAGAATTGAACTAATAATTGTTCATGGAGACCCCCAAACTAATGCGGAAACTGTACATATCCTCTGTATTCTTTTTGCTTTTGTGACGTCCGGACCTGGTCTGCCATGCCCCCCTCATCCTCATGCTGGGTTGCTAAGCACCAGGCCCAAACATAAACAACCCAGCTCGAGGACGAGGGCACATGGCAGACGAGGTCCGCCAAACACACAGCTTTTTTCGTGGCATTTTATTTTTTTATGCATTTTAGTGCTGAATTATTATAAATATTAATGTAAATTCAGCTATATTTCCACCTAAGAAATAACTATAAATTTGTTGGTACTGTCCAGAAAACACAAAGAAAGCGCATCTTGGGATGGTGTAACAACGGGAGGTATGAAAGTAGCCAATCCAAGAACGTTATTTATTTCTCCTTGCTTCTGACTGACTGCTGCCCTTAGATGCAGCTACAGTCCAGAATTTCCCCCATGGAGCGTCTCGAGCGTTCTCATGTTTTTTGTTTTGTTCTTCTTAAAGCCCTGTATTTTTATTACTGTAAATTAAATTAATTTATTACTGCATTCACCTGCTTATACCAAAGAAAACAACAGTGCATACCAAAGAAAATACCTGTGCATGAATTACAGTACGGTCTATATAGGGGTAACATCTGCGTTTTACATTTTAGCACTGCAGGAGTTCAGTGTTCACTGTACAATACGAATATGGATTTACCTTTACATTTTCTTTAAGGGTAATGTATTAAGCTGAAAAAATTTGGATTTTTAGGCATTTTTTTTACCACATCACAGCATTGCGTTTTTTCACTTTACACAGGTGCTCTTGGAACATAACCCCCACGATAAGCAGGGGTTTACTGTACATGATGTCTGAAATTGTTATTTCCTCCAACACCTGATTTAAAGAACCACTGCCTTAAAGTAGTTCTTTTATGGCATCGCTCCAGAAAACCCTTTTAGGCATCTTTATTGTAAAACATGTCCTGTCCTGTCTTTTTATTCAAGATAAATCACTTGCTCATACTTGGATACATTCACACAGCCTCAAAACCATAAAAACACGCTCAACAGCCATGAGTTCCTCTAAGCGGCTGACTGAGGAAAGGTAACTGACTCAGTGAAGAAGAGATTATAAAAGATATCTTAACACAACTTGCTTGTAATCATAGAAGATAAAGAGAAGAATGGATTCGCCTTTGAAATGGACTTCACCTTGCCCAGATGTAAAAAAGGCACCAAACTGTCAGCAGGTTGGTTCTCCTTATGTCAAATGGGTTGTATATCCTCTGTGTGTTTGGTTAAGAAACATAATTGTACAATTTCCCACTGGAATTCTATATATTTAAGCTAGATCCTATCATTTTAAGTTTTAAAATAAAATATGAAAAGAGTCAAAATTACTGAAAACTGTTTATCTTGGCATAATTTTGAATAAGCACTGCCCTTTTGCAACTCTACTATCCAGTATACAAAAATGAACGATACATGAACCATCATGTCACGTTATATAAAAATGTCTCTATACTTTCTGTTTCTGTAAGCAATAAACACAAATAATCCTGTCATAAGACAAAATTTTTTCTGGGTGGATAAAAAAAGACTTAAGGCTAAAAGAGGTCAAGAAGCACCTTTATTTAGACCAAGTGCAGTAAAACTTTAATAGAAATGGCCTTTGCTCAGACAGAGTCTACATACAAATACACAAAAAACATCCACACACACATATATATATGAGCCATGCTGATTTTGTACCAGCATATATTATTTATTTATTTATTTTTATATTTTTGGAATAGGGAGCCTGAAGCATATCGTTTTATGTGTTTGAGCTTTTATAACGCTCACTCATTCCTTATTAATGCTCCGTTGAACACACCTAAAACACCACAGAGCACTGCAGGCCTACAGGCGCATCTGCACTGCACGCCTTCATGTTTTCCTGACTCTTTAATCCATAATGTTCTGAATGAGGCATGTCAGAGTGAAGAAAAAAATGCAAAACCATGCAGCGCAGGTGGATATGAGGACTACATCTGGGAAACGTTGCTGATGAAAAAAACATCTAACCAAAACCTCTCTAGTTTCACATTGACCTAAACAACAGAGAGACAAGACTCTTTTAAAGATCTCTGTTAACACATTTTAGCTACTTTGTGCCTCCGCTTATTGGCTATTTTACCAACCACAGCTACCATACAGGTACATGTCGTAGGTTTATAGTTCTTGACTCTATCTATTTATCACCCCTCTTTTGCGTATTAATGGAAAATGACCATTAATCTGTGTACATCTTCCTTGTAGATTGTGTTTGACAAAATTGTATACATGTATACAATGTGTGATGGTTATCCTCTTGCCCAGTTGTTCTTAAACTAGTCTTCAGGGATTCCACACATTTTTCCTCGGTACCAGATTCAAACACATAATTTAGCTCAGTATATTTAAACAGTAAAGATGTGAGAGATTTAATATATTTAGTGATCTTGCTGAATGCTGCTCTGATGGTTTTTGAACAAGCTGGCTGTAGCAGTGTTCCATAGGTGGTAGATGATAATGTGAATTTTCCATGCATGTATTATCTACCAGTTTAAAGTTTAACTTCAACAGATAAGTGGAACACAAAACAAAATAAGTTTGAGATTGGACCACTGCATTAAAGTGATGCCTTCCCAGATGCTGAAATGATGGCAAATGCTTTATGGTAGGTGTTTGTAATAAATTGGCAGTGAATGGGCACTCTTACAAAGGTTTTTTTGGAGTAATGTCACAGAAGAACCATTTCATCATTATTAAAGGTTTTATTACAAGGTATTAAAATCTTTTCTACAATAAAAGACTCTTCTGCCAAGAGCCATTACATTATGTGGATGTACATTAAACTAAACAAAAAAAGTCCTTCACGCTCGCACATCCCATTTAATTGTTCTTTAAAGAGCCATGCAGTTAAATGTTTTTAGGATCCCAATTTGTTTTTCTGTGCATCACAAATAGCTCTTTCTGGCATTCTTATTTATTAGAGTGAAAAGTTTTTCCCTAGAACCATTTCCGATGCTTTTTTAAAGAACCAGTCAGATCTCATGAACTAGAAACTGTAAGATAGAGAGGGAGATTAAGGAGTCAGATAGAAAATTAGATGAAGAAAACAAAAAAGGTGACACATAAAGTGACAAGTTTCAGCTCGAACCTTTTTACATTTGGAACAAAGCTCGCAATCCACTGAGCCCAGGACTAAAAAAGTGAGTGATGTTAGAGAATCAGATGGAAAATAAAGAAGAGTAGAAAGCAGAAAGTCCAGGGCTTGCCAATGAAATGAAGGACAGGAAATAAATACAGACAATAAGAGAAAGGAGAAAGTTAGGATAATGAGAGACAGAAGAAACATTAGTTGAGGGTGAAAGACAAATTCTATGTGCCACACTACAGAATAAAGCTTGGCAAACACCAAAAATCTAAAATTGCCAGGTAGAGATCAGGCTAATGCCAGGGCCAAAACAACACTGGCTGAAAGCCAAACAGAACAGCCTAGTCAGGACGCACACATAGAGTCACACAGACACACAAACACACACTTGGCACATAACACACACAGGAGTCTAGCCAAGACAGGATGATTATCAGACAAGTCCAACTACCTCCCTCTCTCACAGCCAGACAATGAACAAAGCTGCACACACACACATACACGTACATTACAACCTGCTTCAAAGAACATCATGCCCACAACGGAGACAGAACTTCGAATTTTCAAGAAAATGTATTCTTGAATGCCTCGATCCACCTAAACCCATGGTCATCAATCAGACAGGCTATGTAAAGAAGAATCAGTTGAGTCTTCTGTATTCATCATACATTTATCATTTTACATATTCAACGTCTTGGCAGCTGCACTGCGAGTCGTTATGGAAAACAGTAATAAATTAGACTACTGTGGGAAAGAAAAATTCCATCTAGTTTTTGAAGATGATGAAGGGCACATTGCTGAAAGGGACTGATAGCATAGAGAGATTACTGCAGAGAATTTCCTTAACACTAATAGAAAGCTGTGAACTGGATGATTACTCCACCATTTTCTCCACAGCCTTCCTTATTTTATTTTATTTCTTTGACATCAAGGAAGTCATCACAGCTGCCATAATTACTAGCTGGATTGTCACAATCCATCGTTGCCCATCACCAATTGTGCTAAGCAGACAGGCGTACCCCTGGGCCGCAGTTAACGGAAACGGTGACTCTAATCGCAACGACAACCATCACTAGCCCTCAAGCAGTTCATTTTTTATTATTATTATTTTGTTTTAACACCAAGCACTTAGAACATCACAGAATTGCCACTCTGATTGTGGATCCATCAGCACCGAAACCAAGTGTGCAGTTTGCCCCAAAGTGCTAAATAAACTAAACACATCTTATTCATTCACTGGCCCCCTTTCATTCTCATTCATTACATTAAAGTCAAATCATACTGAGGGATCTCAGTGCCAAAACCATTTGTCATTTAAAAAATTGTAATGAATGAACTAAATTTCTCAGTCACAGAGTGTTCCGTTCAGGAGCTTGATGCTTTCGTCTGTCTGTTATAAGGACAATACTTTCCTCATGTTTTAAGAGAAAGTTAAAAGTCAAAAGTAATGGGTAATTTCCATGGGATAAAGTAATGGTGGACAGAACACATCTGCTTTGGTTGCTTTTTTATACATTTAAATGTAATATAAAAAAAGTGACGAAAAAAAATCAATCAAAATTGCAGCAAATTCCTTGCAGCAGCCCATTTCATGGCCACTGATGACAGGGTTTAAACTTTTGGGTAAGCAATTTTGTGGACCTTTTTGGCATCGGCACCAGTGGTTTGTGGGTGGAAAGGTGTGGAATCGGTTCTAGATTAGGCACCAAGACCAGAACATTGGTGGTGGAAATGTATTATTGTGAGTTATGCAATTAATTACACGTTCATTCAATTTATATTTTGTATTAACAGCTTGGAGACTGAGCTTTTGACTTTTGTCCATTTCTTTTAAAGTACAGGACGGACAAAAAAGCATGTGCTGGAAACCATAATACGTTTACTCATTTGACTGAGTAAAGAAAACTTAAATCATATCCAGCAGTTACATGAGAGTAAATCTATTCACTGTGTTCAACAGGTTCTTCTTTTTAAGTTTATGAAACTAGTAACTCTGAGGAGGAGGTAGCCTCTGGACCAAGAGGTCATGGGTTCAAATCCTACCTTCAGCATATCACCACTGGGTTCCTGAGCAAGACCCTCAATCCCAGATTGCTCCAGGGAGACTGCCCCCTGTAGTTAAGGAATGGACGTTGCTTTGGAAATAAGTGTCTGTTAAATACTGTAAAGCCAAATGTCTTTTATGGAACAGTCCAAAGGTTGATCTCAAGTTTTCAATAACAATATTCCTCCTCCTGCTATTAGCCAAGTGTTTACAACAAAGCACAGAAGTCAAGCAAGAGTGAGGGGTACTCATTTGAAGCAATAGGTTGCCACAAAAGAACTCACTCATGTAGTTTTGAGTTTTAATGACATAAAAGGTTTAATTAGATTGACTTACTGTAATTACATTGATAGATGTGAATGCATATGTTAATTGCATCAGCTGAACATATTTGTGTCATCTTTCTCTATAATGAAAGCACTATGCAATTACATTTATGACAAATTGCTCACAGATATGCTAATTCATCTTTGGGCAGAGACTGGTATCACCAGTTAGATAACACGCCACCAATAAAGAGAACTTTACATATACTTGTTTAAACTTTTACTGTTATAAACTTTGTTATATTTCATTGTTGATGCAGCTTGACTATCACTTAAGTATATTTTGTCTCTGTGCTTTCACTTTTAATTGAGAAGATTTTGATAAAGTCTCAGTAAAGTGTAATGGCTTAAAGTTACTCTCTACTACATTTCAAAGTTTCAAACATGACAAAGTTACCACTGCAGCTGATCCATCTTTTGCTTTTAAGTTGGGTAAACAGCTTGAGTACCGTGAGAACTGTACAAGCAGGAACCAGGCAACATAAAGATTTATTTAACATTAATCTGCAATAGCCACCACTGGGCTCATCCACATTATACTGTAACGCGCTAAAGCTCTTCATGCAAATGCACATCCAGGATAAATATTGCTCAGAAAATATACCTCAACTAATGCTGTGTAAATGAAGAAAACCTGAACTAATTTCTAAGTGAAGATTCTGTTAGAATGTCTTCAAATGAAGCATCTTAAGTGTTCCGTGACATTAACAATCAAGGCTTGATTTGAGTGGGGATTGAAAGGGGAGCTATCTCTGGCCAAAAAAAAAGACAAATATCATCCATCTTTCAAAACTGACATTCACTAAACCCATCACTTATGGATTAAAGGAGAATTTCACCGATTTTTGAAACATTTCTGCATAATTTAATTGTTGCATAGACTAGACAGTACACACACACACACACACACACACACACATGGGACAAGCTCAAATACCTGCCTGAAAAAGTCAACGATATCATTTCGTATTAGTCATCAACACATTTTCTGCTGTGATCTGTGTTTTGTGCTGTTTAGAGTTTAATCAGAATATAATTAATTAATTAAAAAGTCAGTCACAATAGCAGGCTCCCAAAACCCAAGGTTATTGCCCTACGGAATGTTTTTAATTATTGCATATTTATAATTGTGTTTCTGAAGTATCAGTACAGGAGCACAGGGCACAGCTTTATGCAGGGTAAAATAGATTTCTTTTGCAGTTGAACAGGCTCAGCAGCTATGGTTTCACTCAGAGGAGCCTTCACCCTCTCTAACTCCAAAGCTATTCTGAATGCAGCTAAAGTTATGAGGAAGAAAGACGAGAGAGGGCAATACACAGAGTGCACATGTGTGGAGGGAGGGGGG
>JBBPCX010000135.1:3899023-3910616 GCA_037974365.1 Hydrocynus forskahlii | reverse complement strand
CTGAAGTGAAACAAACACCGTATGTATGACATCCACTAAGTCTCTCACAATATCCCTAACTTCTTGTGAGTAGTGTATTTACAAAAGTAGTTATTCAAATCCTGCTGGTTATACAAAGACAACACACTGTTTTCACTCACACAACTATTCTACAGCAAATTTTAGCTTCAATCATATAAAACTAAAGGTAAAGGCTCAGCAGAACAATTCAGATTGAGAAACTAAAATGCAACACCAGCATTCTCTCTCTCTCTCTCTCTCTCTCTCTCTGTTGTGCATTGCTGATTCGGCAGTAGAGAGCAGTACAGAAGCAGCTGAGTGAGCGTGTGGCTCCCACACTCTCCATTATGGCCCACAATATGCTCCTTCTGTAGGTCACCTGGCACTGCACACACATGGGGCAGCGGAGTCAGCGATTAGGCAGCGATCAGCTTAATGTGAGAGAGCGGGTCCAGTTATTTAACCACCAGACTCTGTGGATCTCTCTCTTTCAAACAGCGTGTATGTGTATGCACCCCTGCGGTGGACTCGGAGAGATAAGAAAAGAATAGACTCTATAATCCTGTCCTGTGATTCCTACAGTCTACAAAACACACATGCACACACACACACACACACACACACACACACACACACACACACTGTCTATAACACTACTGAATACTGATGCTGAATTCGATTTTTCTAGTCCAGAGATGTAAAATGTATTAAAGGTAACTCTAGCATTATCACTTGCTAAGACTTATATGTGACGTGATTAAAACTCCTGACAGATCGTGGTGACTGCCCCCTAGATCATCTGCATAGAAAACACAAGTAAACCAACTCATCTTTCAGCATAGTCTTATAGATTATAGAGTCTTGCTCAGGAACCCAGCGGTGGTATACTGATGATAGGATTCGAACCCATGACCTCTTGTTCCAGAGGCAAGTATCTTACCCACTAGTTCCAGTGAATGTTTATGAGTTGCTTTGGAAATAATAGCAGGTTAAGCTGAGCCAATTGAAGTTAATTAAACTGGAACAACAAAGTTGCCTTATTTTGGAAGAAAGGCGTTAAAACAGAGTTCTAGTAGAAATAAAATAAAGTAACAAAAAGCCTATTAATAAATTGGCTCTCATAAACACAATCAAAAGTACTAAAAACATTTGGCAATGGACTGCTTAATACCTCCAAACTCTATACCTTTACTGACTACATTTCAGTCTCATCTTCACTGAAATGACTGTCAATCTCAGTTTGCAAGGATCTGTGATTGCTTTTCCAATGTTTTACTGGATGAAGGACACCCCGCTGCATATTGAATCATATCAGATTTTCAAATTTGGCAAATTTGGTGATTTTGGTGCCTTACTTTCCAAAAGGACCAATTAAAATGCATCACAAATTACAGTCTTAGACATTAAATAACATATTCACATTCATTTAATGTAATTTTCTGCAAGGCAGCACTAAGAGGCAATAAACTCTTCAGACATCTAATTCCTATCACCATCACTGTGAACAATTCTGACTCTGTAAGTTCTAGAATGGAGCATTTCATGCATGACCTCTCTGCATAACTTTGTTTACATCTAAGTGCTTTAATTAGAAATGTTGAACAAATCAGTGGGTTTTGCTCTTCAAATCAGTTTAGTGCATTATTTTTTTCTGTATAGAGACCTGGGCTTAACTTTGAGTCAGCATCTCCCACTGTCCTACCGAACCCTCATATTAAGCTTGACATTATCGCCTTGCCACCATTAACCATTTTAACTACTTGCCCCTTAATCTCGGCCCTCATTGTCGTCCCGTGAGCTTGTGGGATGCACTAATCTCCATTTCCTCCTCCTCTTCCAGTCTCCTCTCTGCTCTTATCTCCAGGGGCTGTTGATTAGCGGGGGACGCACTGCCTGCAGGGCAATAAATCGATGGGTGTTTGACTGCGGATAAGGCCCGTTTACTGCCTGGGGGAAAATGGCCAATATCATTAACTGGACACTGCGTTCTTGCGCTGACCTTTAGAAACAGGTCGAGATGGGGGGACGCACACGCCTGGGCTTAATTTATGTGTTCATGTATAAAATGGAGAAATGTGCGAACATGCTTTCGGATTATATGCGTGTGTGTGTGTGTGTGTGTGTGTTTGTGTGTGTGTGTGTGTGTTTGTGTGTGTGTGTGTGTGTTTGTGTGTGTGTGTGTTTTGGTATATGCAGGAAAAATAAATGGGAAACATGCAGGTAAATGTCAGGCTATAGCTGACATTTTAATGGGTACATGCTGCAGTCTGTATGAAACTGCATATTGCTTTGGTCAGCCTCTAGCAGAAAAGGAGGGCTTGAAATCTCTTGAGGATAGAGAGAGAGAGAGACAGACGGAAGGAGAAACGTATGCAGTAAACATGAGGGATACATTGTATGTCATAATCTGTGTAAGAATCCCTTGGAGCAGGGCTCTGAAATGACAAGGTGGCAACCTGCCAAGTGATGAAGAGGGACCAGCTGAAAGGCAGGAAATGCACTGTTATTATAAAAATGACAACACAGTTTATGTATATAGTTGTTTGAGTGCATCTTGGTCAGTGTTAGAAATTCTTAGTCATACAGCAAGAGAAGCACAGTCTTTAAAGGGCCAAGGTTTTTTAATGAGTTTGATAAAGTATTCAAAATTTGGCATTTGTTCTTTAGTTCTGTCCAAATATGGTAACTCAGTTGCAAAAACAGCAGGTTTTAAATGCGCTTGTGTAATATTACAAAAACATATTCACCTACGCTACCCACTGTTATCCCACCCATTCAGCCCAGACTGCTTTTCAAATCAGCCACAATTAAGTTTTCCGATTATAACAGAGGTCATTTACACCTATCTTGTCTTTAAAGCACAGTATCAATGATGTACTGTATAATTCTGAGAGACTGAGACTTTGAAATTGCTTATCAAAGTGAATTATGATTGTGCTTCATACATAAAACCACACAAATGTTATAAATGGACCTCAGGGGACTAAAAATTCACAAGAAATATGCAGGACATGGAACCTTTAATCCAGTGTATCCCAATCCAGGTCCTGAAGCCACACATTTCAGTGCTTTCCCAGCTTTATCACACCCACTTCAACTTAGTAAGGGGTTGGTAGTGAGCTAATTAGATGGATCAGGTGTGTTGGGAGCAGTATTACAGCCAAATGTACAGGGCAATTTGCTTCCAGGTCCAATGCTTTAATGTCTGTGCTCTCATCAAGTGCCAGGTGAACAGGCACTGAATTATTAATGTAATTTGATAACTCTTTTCATTCACTGCTGCTGGAACCGACACATTCAAAGTGGACTCGTTACTGGTGTGTTATTAGGCATGTAATTATTGCTATAGTAAATATATATGTCCCAGTCTTTTGTGTTCAGGGCCACTGAGTTATCCACTGTACTGTTCGGCAACTGGGAAAAAGTACATAACAAGACAGTAAAGGTAAATATTTTGTCTACAGTGCAGTGAAACTGTACTTTTATCTACAGTGCTTAGAAAAATTAAAAAATACATTTTGAAAATGAAAAAATTGAGAGGTTGGATTTCAGGATAAATTGTCACCATATGAGGCCTGTGTGCAGGTATTTTGTGACCTCTGCATTACAGGGTGGAACAATGGGAACAGCACAGTTTGCGAGCTGCACTCTGTGCTGTCTGAATAGATCCAGCCTTGATCTCTTATCTCCAGAACAGATCGGAGAAGAAAATAATTTTCTTTGGGGAACATTGCTCTCACATCAGAACAGATATGAGATAATGTCCCGCTCTCTCTTTGTGTGTGCCTCTGTGTGTGAGCGAACGTGTGAGTGCCTCTGTGTGTGTGAGTGAATGTGTGTGTGTGTGAAATGTCTGTACGTGCTGTATTTTGGCAGAAGAGTTACTTGGACCTCTTTACTTTGTCTTGGAAAGGTAAGGACATTTCACGGTGATTAAACAAGAAAAGAAAACACAGGCCATTTAATTATCCCAGTGAATTAAATATACTAAAAGAAATACAGCAAGAAAAAAATCTGTACATTCGATTTAGCTTTTTGCCAGAGCCGTCAATAAGAGCTCGACTCCCGAATCAATTATTAGCCCTAAGGGACCAATCGGGTGCCCATGTATCGACAGAAAGGCCAATCAGAGAGTTGCCCAGTCAATGGTTATACACCAGCAACTGGCCATGAGTTTACTTTTGACCAATTAGGTCACTCTCTTTGCCACTGCTGGCCAATAATATGTTGAAGAACAGAAAGGGCACAAGATTTAGAGCACACTGACTGTTCAAGAAGTTAAACCATTTAACTACAAGAAACGGTAGGACACTCTACACTTCAAACTTTGGAACTGCATTCAACAGCAACTTAATGATTGTTCCTTTATTGTTGGTGCCTGTATTGCGTTTTATTCTTTAAAACTATAAAACTGTAGATTCATCTATTTCTTTTTCTACTTCTTCTTATTATTACACCAGGACAGTAAGGAGTTAAATATATTTAGACCACCCTTATAAATAAGTTTCAAATTGTTTAAACTTGATTAATGATTATTAATTAGGTCAACTCTAAGATCTTAAAAATCAGCTATACCACATTAATAAAAATGACAACAGTGGCCTGTTCCTTGCCAAATAAAGAGCTCACATGAATCTGGACTGATCTACCTGGAGACCGATCTTACTTTCAGTGTTATATCTTGGAGGTCTATCACATAGCTCACCGCTTAATGTATTTATAACCTAATTAATAACCACTAATAAACTCATTCTAGGTAGTCTCATTGTAAAGTGGTACAATTTGTTTATTTGTTTGTTTGTTTGCTTATATGTTTGCGATGTGTGTGTGTTTGGTCTGGGTGGAACTGTGCAGTTTAACAATAAGTGCATTAAAAATCTAAAATTACTTCAGTTAATGTAAAATTTTTCTGACAGCAATAATAATTTCCTATTATTCAGTTTGTTGGAACTGTATTACCTGTGCATTATCTTTATACACAACCAGTCAAAAGAATCTGTACACTACAGGTTTTAGTACTTATCCACTTATTTCATAAACAGATTTTTATTCTTGTTAAGCACTGGAAAGTAAAAAACTATGAATGAAAAGATGTCAAAAATAAGTTTCCTCTTTAATATTTATAACCTCTTAATTGATTGTGTGCTTGATGGCATGGGCAAATTCTGGGCTTTAAATGCACTTGTTAACAGTTTCATCCCATTGGCTGTAACATAACAGTTAATTAAAAGAGTTGTCTACTGATCCTCATTATAATTATAACTATTTTACATGTAGTCTTGTAGTGATGAATAAAAAACATTTTCTGGCTAGTAAAGACACTCAAATGCTGAACATACAGTAAATGTATTTGTGGGCAAAGAATATTGCATGAATTTTAGTAAATATTAAGTGAGTAACATATCTGTCTGTGCAAACGACTTTTGAATGGTTTGTAAACTTTTCTTGATGAGTGAACCAATATAAATTCACTACAATTACTTTTAACTAAACGCATTTGTCACCCTGTGTTAGTTAGCATGTAGGAAATGAAAGGGTTTGTTGCAGCAGTGATGATTTATAGCATTAATGATGTCTCCTGTCATGTCTACTAAATCTAATCCACTGTAAGAAACCCCCTGTGGTGCTCTCACACCACAGCACTTACAGCCACCATATTGGGTTGGATGTCACAGCACTTACAGCCAGTTTGTTCCTCTGATGTTTCTTTTCCACTGTAAAGATCAGCTGCCTCTCCTCTGCGCCGGCTAAAAGTTGAGCTGTTACTTCATGATTACTCTAGAAAACACACTTTACACTGTTCATATTTTTAGATATTGCTGACATACATTGCTTATGTAGATTGCAGCGTTGTGCTCTCATGTCTCTGTCTCCTGGGGCCGACGTCATGCTCCTCTAGAGTAGAGTAAATCTAGGCCAAGCCAAACATCCCAACACTCCACTACCTCACTTACTCTAATGAGAGCAGATATATGGACTTCATTGCGGTGACTGAGGCTGCACTCATAACTGAAGTACTTTTCAGGGGTGCGCTATATTTTTGTTCAGTCTTTCATTTTGTATTTTGAGACGTCCCCTAATGTTTTATCTTTTTATCACTCTATCAAAATTCCTGTTTTCTTTGTTTGTTCTCTTCTTTTTGTTTTTTATCCCTTATTCCCCCTTGCACTCCTTTATGTCTCTGTTACACACTATATGTCACGGCTCGTCGTTTGATTGTAATGATGAAACGAAGCACCTCAAATGCATATTTTATAACCGCATTAAAACCTGATGCCTATCTCGTTCCCGCATTGATTTCTGGTAAAATACATAGCACTTGAATATATTAATGAAGTAAAAGGCATATTATTATAGTCTTTTATCTTTTAAATGTGATTTCACTTCATATCTGATGGTTTAATCTGCATCTCTGTCTTACAGCTGATCATTAAGAAGCCGTTTCCCTTTCGCACGCCCCTCTTCACATCTCTCTTTCATTTCATTGTTATCCCTTTATTGCTCTCTATCGCTCTCTGCCTCAGAGAGTGATCTACTCCATGCACAGGAATTGCCAAAACAGAAAATAAGGGGCCTACCTCATTCCCTGAAAAACAGCACCAGTACGTTATCCCTCCTCCACCAAACACTGCTGTTGGCACTATGCATACAGACATCCAACAAACCCAGATTTGTCCATAAGGCTGACAGACAGTGAACTGTAATTATTCACTTCAGTAAAGGTTTCCCCTGCTCCAAAACAGGAAGCATGGCATCCTATGACCATGTTACAGATCTTCATTATGACTCTTCATTATGACTTCTTATGCACACCTGTTAGCAGTGGATGTGGATGAAACCACTGAACTGAACATCATTTGGAGTATATACATACTTTTGACCATATAGTGTATTTCTAATGTTTGCAGTTGGCCTGAGAACATTCAGAAAAAGACAAAGAACTGATGAGCCAAACGTACCAGAGAGAATGAAAGAAACATTCTCCCAAGATAAAACACAAGCATGGCACACCATCCAAACATCTCTGTTTATTCCTGTTTGGACATGTTGCGCCGCACATCGTGTACCAAATGCATATGTACCACAAAAAATTTCTCACAGAGCTAGAGATAAATGGCAAGTTCACATTTGCACTGTATCCATTCTATAATGTAATGGAATTTTTCACATAATTTATAAACTCTTCACAATCTGGCTGTTTTCGAGCTGAAAGATAAAGTAAAAAGAGACTAGACCAAGAGACCACATTACCTATGTTTTTCACAGTGTAAATTTCAAGACATAAGGCATCTACTTTGACTTCTGGGGTTAAGTTAATTTATAGTGAAATCTTGAATGGTGCACTATTGTGCACAGAGAAATAGAACAGTCACTGAGCTTCCTTGTATTGTATTAAACCATATATGATCTGTTATTATAATTTGTATTATGTTCCTAATTTTTAACCCCTGGGGTTTGGCATCAGAGCCCCTAAACTGAAGAGTTTGCTCTTCATGTTCTTCCTTCAGGGTCCACCAGGGTCTACCTCACTCCTTTCTCAGTATTCTTTTCTCTCTCTCACTGCTCTTTTTCCTCTGTTGTCATTTGTTTGACACCTTTGCTTGGGGGGCAGTAACATACCTGTAGTATTTATTGGAACAATATGTTATTTCTATTGTGACCATTGCTTTTTAAAAGGCTGTATAGAAATAAAATTCTGTACAACTGAATAATACAGATTAAATGACTTTCTGTGTGAAAAAATAAACACTGTGGATTGAAAACCCTCTTTTTCAAATGTAGTCAAGAGGGCAAAAGGAAAGTGAAGAGGACAGGAAGAAAAGAGGAAAGGAGGTGAAGAGGGGATTGGGAAATGTCACAGAGGAGAAAAGAGAGCAAAGCTGGAGAGAGTAAGAGAGAGGAGGAGACACTGACAGCGAGAGATAGATGGAAGTCCATATCCAAGGCCGAGAGGATGATGCTAGACTGTAAATTGGGCACCTGGGTCTCTTCCTGACTTTAGTCTCAAACACACACACACACACACACACACACTCACTCACTCACTCAATTACACGCACACACACACACACACTCACTCACTCAATTACACACACACACACACATGCTCACACACACACACACATGCTCACACACACACACACACACACACACACACACACTCTACACTGCCAGAAACCCAATATGTTTCTGCGTAGCAGTATCTGCCTCAGACGAGTTCACATTCAGAAAATATATAGTGGGAAAAAAGTCTGGAGTGTATGTGTTTTTAACTCCTTACGCAGGGAGAATTAAACCAACTTTAACACATCCTGTGAATGCTCTTGTCATGCTTACTTTCAAAGGAAAAAAACACAGTACTGTGCAAGCACCTATAAAACTAATATTTAAAAACTGTTTAGATGAGCAGTGAGTGCTTTTCACATGATTATTACTAAATATACCAAATAAAACTAAAAAGAATAAATACGGATTATTAATGTGTTCCTTGTGTTTGAGTATCACTTGCAGTTAACATAAGAAATCTGGTTTGATTCAGTCAGTCCTTCATTAAAGTCCCTAACCCTAACCCTAACACTAACACTAAACCTAACCCTAATCCTAACCTTAACCTTAACCCTAACCCTAACCCTAACCCTAACTGTAACCCTAACCCTAACCCTAACCGTAACCCTAACCCTAACCCTAACCCTAACTGTAACCTTAACCCTAACCCTAACTGTAACCCTAACCCTAACCCTAACCCTAACCCTAACAGTCACCAGTTAGCAGAGGTGGAAAGTAATGAATTACATTTACTCACGTTACTGTAATTGAGTAGTTTTTGTGAAATAGGTCATTTTACTTGTACTCAAGTACATTTTGACCCAAGTATTAAAAAATTAAATGCGGGAAAAACAATCGGCCTGAACTGAAAGGACATTGCGTGGGCGTATGCGTGCTAGTGATGTGTCATGCGCAAAGGCATCAGCTCTAAGAGTGAGCACCAACTCCCATCGAGTGACAGCCGGCTCCCCACTTTTTTCCTTTCGCTGCTCAGCTCTCACTCTCGGTGGCTCAGATATGCCCAAGGCAGATCTGTTTTGATTGGCAGCATGGCGGCCTTGTGGCCAATCACATGTTAGGATATAGGATAATACCATTATGTGAAAACAGAGAGGGCGACAGATGTGACAGTTGGGTGGAGCGTCTGTCCGTCCCCTCAATCAGTGAGTGAGACAGTAGACAGCGGTGAGGAGGAGGGTGTGAGAGAATCGCAAAAACACACAAATGACTAACACCCATAAACAAAGCAGCATCTGGCTGCAGTTTAAAGATATTGGGAATAGCAGAGCGGAGTGCAATCATGCTTTGAGGTTTTTTTTCGTGCTAGGACAATGCTTCACTTTTTCGTGCTAGGACAACAGTTCACTACCCTATGTATTTTAATGCGCAGCGCGTAACACCGCCAGTATCTGCCCTAACTGGCAGAGGTGGAAAAAGTGCTGAAAAATTGTAATTAAGTATCTTTGCTTAAATTCTACTCAAGTAAAAGTAAAAGTACCCATCTAAAAATCTACTTGAGTAAAAGTAAAAAAGTACTTAATTAAAAATTTACTTTGAGTAAAAGTTACTTAGTTACTTTGAATTACTTGATGTAAAAAAAGGACAACGAGTCATAAATCCAATCCAGCACTTTCAAGGGGTATAATGTGCTAACTTTGTTCAGACCACCCCATAAAACATATTCAAGTACAAGTGGCATAAGTTGTGAATTATATGATTCATTTTTTACTGACAAACTATCTAAAGCCACTAAAGCAGACTTAGTAAATGATACATATGAAACTTAAACCAATCAAACCCAAAAGTGTCCAGGACACTAATGTTTTAAAGACAACTGAGCAGGCACATTTTGCATTGCATGATGAAGTTATTGCCTCGTTTACGTTTGAACACAAAGAGCTGGCTGAGATATGGCCAAGGATTTGCTTCACTTTTTGATTAATCTCTCCAATGGGAATTCAGTCTCTGCTTGGCAATCCTCAACCTCCTCCATGCCCTCCATCTTTCGCTCAGCACCAGCCATCATCCAATGAAAGGCTACATTAAAATAGGGGGAATTCCGCGCGCAATTAGTGATTGGCTCTTGAGCTCTTTTCAGAGAGGCAGCTCTTGTGGCACGGCTCCCAAAGAAGAGCTGATTCTTTCCGCTCCCAAATGGCTCTTAGTTTATTATCATCTGAGACAGAACCAAACTCAGTAAGCAAACAGTATGTCCAACTGCACTGTGGGATGGACAGTTCTGATGGTGGAATCTGCTCTTACTGTTACTGTCATTTTACAGTGAAGGCAGCATGTATTTTGATTACGTTGTATATCGTGATGGCTGCATGAGATCGGGTTGGATTAGAACATCGTTACTCAGCATTTTGAAAGAGGCTTGCCCTATTTAAACCTCAGACATTTAGTTTGGTGAGAGTGAACACCATGTTCTGGCCATCAAAGTACGTTCACCTCAAGAGCAGCCCGTGTGATCCTAATGTCATCCCTGGACCTACAGCAGGCTCTTGCTTCTGTTGATGTGAAAGTGCATGCCTCTACAATCAGAGCCTGCACAGGTTTAACTTGCATGGGAAGTGTGCAAGGAGGAAGCCTTTGCTCTCTATGAGATGCATGAAAGCCAGACTGAAGTTTGCCAGAGAGAATGTGGACAAAGACCAGGACTTCTGGAATAATGTTCTTTGGACTGAAGAGTCTAAAAACTGAAATATTTAGACACCAGAACAGAAGCCATATTTACCAACTCTGAACCATGGAGGTGGAAGTGTCATGGTTTGGAGATGCTGTGCAGCAGCAGGGCCTGGCCATCTCACCATCATAGAATCCACCATGAATTCTATCATGTATCAGAGGGTGTTTGAGAAACGTGAGACCATCTGTAAGCTGACCCTGCAACATGACAGTGACCCAAAACATACCAGTAAATCCACCAAGGACTGGCTGAAATCTGAGAAATGGAGAGTCCTGACATGGAGTCAAAGCCCATATCTTAATCCCTTTGAGATGCTGTGGGGTGACTTGAAATGGTTGTAAAGGCAAGAAATCCCTCAAACATCTCACAGCTGAAAGAATTCTGCATTGAGGAGTGAGGTGAATGTCCCTCAGACCGATGTCAGAGACTCGTAGAGGGCTACAAGAAGCGTTTCACTGTAGTTATTTCAGCCAAAGGCCCTAACACTAGCTATTTTTTTTCCTTTGTTGTTTACCTGCAACTACATCACTTACTTTTCTAGAGATAAATAAAAACAAGATTAGACATCGATATGTGAACATTTCTTAAAAAGGAACTAAATATTTAATGGGGTGTCCTAATTTTTTCACATGACTTCATACACACATTTATAGTGCTGAAGTGGAGTGGCTCGTGGCAGAACGTGTATGATTTGCGCCTGAAAATGAAGTGGAAAGCTCAGTAGATCGAGTTCACCCGGTTCATCTTGAATATTTTTAAGACCCATTCAAACAGACTGAAACACACAAATAGAGTCTTTATTACGCTGTTGTGAGACCTTGAGTAGGCAAAGAACACACACACACACACACAAGATCT
>JBBPCX010000135.1:3889023-3894023 GCA_037974365.1 Hydrocynus forskahlii | reverse complement strand
TGCTGAAATTATGAGGAAGTTTCTTCCTCCGATTGAAACAAAAATTTCAATATTTCAAATAGATGTATGACAGTGAAAGATATTCATTTACAGGAATATTAATCTACCCAAAAATGGAAGCAAATATTTAACAGAAAATCTAACACTGAAATCCTGATGTACTAAGCCTTTTGCGTCAGTTACAGATGCAAAACATCCTCAATATGCCCATGTGTTACATACAAAACCAATGTATGAGTTTAAACATGCAGTGTATGTGTTGTGTGTTTATGTAGAAGGCTCGTGCAAAAAGTGGGTGGACGTAGTACATGTGGATAATCACTCTGCTCAGTTTCCTCATTTACTAAAATTCCAGCAGCTCCTGCTGGCTGGTTTTGGCGCTGATTTTCCTCTGCCTTTTAAATGCAGGTGTAAAAATGGTTTAACAGCACATGTTACTGAAAAACTCTCTTTAACAAGGACAGCAGGTACGGTGGTAGGGCGGAAGCATGTGCCTCGAGCATGAAATAATGTTTATCATCAGAATAGCAGTGTTTAAACTCTCAGATCAGATGTTCATGTGTGAGAGGCACAGTGTGGAATACATCATGAACTGGCTACAATTTGCATATGCAGTCCATTACATTTCACTATAACTTGTTTTCTTAGGCGTAGTAGAATTACATCCCTGGAAAATGTTCAGTTTCTCCTTTTTTCTGTTTTGCCTCAAGCTTGTTGATGACTCTGTTTTTTAAAAATGCTTTTTTAAACCCTGCACCTCACAAGCCCATTGTTAGCGGGAGGGGCAGCGAACTTTGCATGATAAGCTGAAGTTGTAGTACATTGAGTTTTTAGTTCAGACACACTATGAGCTCATATTGCCAATTAATGTTTTGTGTTGCACCTGCCCTTGTGCATACATCTGGCCCTGAATATATCAAATCTATCTGTGTTAAATATGCATGCTCTTCTCTTTTGTGCATCTACCACTTTGTCCACACTTCCAGTCTTAAACACAACTAGTATAGTGGTGTCCTCCTAAAGAAAGCTGCAAAAGCTCTTACTGACATTATGCTTCTCTTCAAAGACACTAACATTCAAAGAAGCGGGAGATAATCCTCAACACTGTGGCTCTGAAAGTATGTGTTTAAAGTAAAGTGGCCCCTTATAGTCACTAAAGTGGCCCCTTATAGTCATGCATGAACACAGCACAGCACACAGTGTGAACAGTGTGAAATTCTGTCTCTGTATTTAACCCATTCACAAAGTAAAACAATGGGCTGCCACAGGCACAGCGCCCGGGGAGCTGTGTGTGGGGATGGTACCTTGCTCAAGGATACCTCAGTGGTGTCACAAGCAGTCCTGGGATTCAACCCCTCAAACTTCTGATTGCAGATGAATGGATGAGAGTGATTTTGAATAAAATGCTGCCGATACTTCTAAGACCCTTGCAGTAATTTATAAGCAGCAAGCCAAAATATCCCTACAGAATTTCTGCAGAAAAAAATGAAAAGTCTCCTGAAAAGAATGGGAGCTGTATAAACTGATGTACTTCAGACCAGGTCACAAGACATCAGCAACACTGTTCTTGTTATTTTCCACTTCATTAAGAAGTGTTTGTATAAGCACAGATGCATTCACTGCACAAATAATACATTGTAAACAATTTCCTCAGATATCTGAGATTTTGCTGGTGGTTACATTCAAATGTCAGAGCATTCAATGTTCCTATAGCAACAACAGTAATGTTTTATGAAAAACAGATAGACTGAATGTGTGATAATGCCATATGGAATGTCCAAGTGTGTGTGTGTTCGTGTTATGCATTCCTCTTGAAAGGCACACTCCTGTGGATGTGTAGAACAGGGTAAGAAGCAAGGTTGAATAACTTAATCTACTACAGCAGATTCCACTTTACTGATTTAAGGTGCACAGTATCAAGGCTTAGTGCTTCTCCTAAGTAATATCAGAGCTTAAATTGAACTAGATCGTAATGTTCGTGAGTAGGAGGTAGCAAAAACCTAAAAGGGATTATGTACTTTTCTTACAATTATCATACGTTGACTAAAATGTTGTTTTTTTCCCCCATACAATAATTCAAACTGGATGATTTATTTTAGTGCATAAAAGTTCAGGTCCTGACCATTTCAGGGTTGAGTTAATGTCAGTAAATTGCTTTACAGTTTGACTATAGTTGCAAAGGTATTTTCTGCTGAACAAAGTGCTTCATTTTATATTGAATAATAGGTGCTTGATTCCATATCTAATGTTTTATGTGGGTGGTAGTGAGCCATTTATTTCAAGCATGCACAGTATTGTGCAAAAGTCTTAGGCACCTATGCAAATTGTTTCAAGCTATTTTTTTTTTATGTTCTCTGCCAGCAAAGTTAACATTAGAATAAATGCAAACAAGAAAGAAGTAGAAACTATCAAGATGTGCTTTGTATGTAAAAATGTAGTTGATATTATGAAAGCTGGTAAGGAGAACACAGGTTCAGTTCTAGATTCCTCCTTGGTTCCTCCAGCCATTGTTTGGATTTGTGAAATTCCAGCAGCTCCTGATTTAATTTAATGAAGGACTGACTGAGTCAAACCAGGATCGAAACTACAAGTAATACTGGGCTTCTACAAGTAATACACTGATATACTGAACATAAAATCAGTATTTACTGTATGTTATTGTTTTTAGTCTTTTTGTTTTATTTAGTATAAACAGTAATATTAATGTGAAAAATCACTCACTGCTCATCTAAACAGTTTTTAAATATTAATTTGCCCAGGTGCTTAAGACCTTTATGCGTAGTCCTGTACCTCAGAAAGAAAATGACTGAATCGGAGCCCTACAAAAATAAAGAAAAGATGTTATAATACTATCATACAATTTTTAAAGCCTTTATCCTACATTTATTCTTGTATTTTGCTCTATGTTTGGTGGAAAGTCCTAAATCACTCAGGCTGTTCTGTATTCCCTTTAAACACAGTACAAATGCACACAGAGATAGAAATGTCTCGGCTGCAGAATCTATTACAAACAAGAGACACAGACTAAAGATCATTATTTAAAACTGCTACCCTCCTCTATTGTTACCAAATGCTCAATACCGATGAAGCACACTCGGTGGTTACACACACAGCGCTGTATTATTCAGTGTGTTGAGTTTGATATGAGTCTATAGGTGCTGTGCTATAACATCACTGACACGCTGATCTGAGCGCTCAGACTTTATTGATCCTCCACGAGTCCATTATCAGAAGAGCCTTATAAGAAAGACACTCAATTTATACCAGTATCACTCTATTTCTCTCTCTCTCTGATTCTTTCTTTCTTTTCCTCTTACTCTCTTTCTCATGCACACACCTTTTAAATCTCTCTCCACCTGTGCCTGTCTTTGTCTCTCTCTCTCTCTCCCTTCCTGTCTTTCTCTCCCCTTCTTTCTCACTCTCTCTTCCCCTGCTTCTTAATCTGTGTCCGTCCTGTTCTTCTTTCTTTCTTTCTTTCTTTCTTCCTGCAATCTGGAGGACTAGACTGGCATCATTTCTAGAGTTTCACCAGAAGGGGAGGGACAGCTTTTCACTTTGAGAGGTTTGTAGAGTTTGTGGCGTAGTCCAAACTCCTGTTGTCAACTCCCACACAGTTGAAATGTTATTAATAATTTAAATAAATTACTTGTAGTGCCTTTTAACATACTGTATTTTGTGGATGTTTTACATAAAGATGAAAAATACGCAAGGCTGGATGTTACTCTGCTTTAAGTCATGACTTAGCTGTGGGAATAGCATGGCTTGTTTCTTTTATATGATTTACACATTAGAACAATTTCCAAAATTCCCTTTATTCTTACACCCTCATGGCAAGAATAGTGAGCAACATAGAGGCTTCAACGGCATTTCACCGTGTTTAGTCTCTATGTTGCTCACTGCTGGAAGAAACTGTCTGTCTCTTCTCCTCATCTCTTCAACTGTCCACTCTATTCTCCTCTGCCCTCTTTTAAATATTTGCACTTCCATCACATTTTTTATTTTATTTTATTGATTCACTATGTATGATTATTTCTTTTATTTTTTCACTTGCTACTATTTTTATGCTTAATATTTATATTCTATTCCAGTAAAAGACATTGAATGACCTTTATGTATGGTAATGGGCAATTTAAATAAACTTGACTTGACTTGACATTCTTCACACTAGCTGTAGACACAGTATTGTCTGTCACAGTGTCAAGACCGCCAATTAAGGATTCTGTCCTGTATAATACTCTTCACCTTGTCATACAATATATTTAATGCTTTCTCAAGGTATCCAAGGCCGGTCACACTGTTAATGTTCCAGGGCCGAGTTATGATATTTTTGTTTGCCAGTTTTTTATTTTTTGTTTGTTTTCTTTCTTGGGGGGCGCAGGCTTGAACCTGGATAGCAAAACAATGACACATGACACAGTAAGAGTTTCAAGTCAGTTTAAGGAGGGGCGTAAGAGGAACATGCATCAGAGTATAATTTGTGTTTTATGAAATATGTTTCTGTGTGATTGGGTGAGGGGAGGTTGCAGCTGTGGATGGTGCTTCACTGCTTAATTTGTGAACCTTTTTCTGTGTGGAATCACCTGCCTTTTTTCCTTGTAATACAGAGATCCCCCCTACACACACACACACGCACACACACATTCACACACCATTAAAGTAACCCACTTTTCAAAATTCTTCATTTTACTTCTTAACACATGCAAATCACAGTGACCTTTTAAAGGTGTAGTTAACCTCATGATAACAGTGTTGGTGGAATTAGCCTGGATAATTTAATTAGCTTTTCTCCATAATTACACTCTTTAAAAGCAAATTGGGGTTCTGATCCCACCCATCATGAGTGGAAGAGGTTCTGGAACTGGCACAAAACAAAAGAGAAAGAAAAAAATCCAAAGGCAACAGGCAAACTGTGAGTGTGTGTGAGTGTGTGTGTGTGTGTGTGTGTGTGTGTATGTGTTTGTGTGTCTTGATAGGACAGAATACATTACTGTAAATGTAAT
>JBBPCX010000135.1:3875416-3886660 GCA_037974365.1 Hydrocynus forskahlii | reverse complement strand
CACACACACACACACGGACACACACACACGCACACACACATACACACACACACGCACACAAACATACCCGTGCAGTAAAAAATATTTTGCCCTAAATCAATAAGCTTGTAGCCATCAGATGTTTCAGATATCTCATTCCTGAAAATGTGGCTCATCTGCAGAGTTTGTCATCGATTCAGTGGTGTGACACCTGTGTAAACATTAGAATATTCCAACTGCAGCAGAACATTCTAATGTTTACACAGAAGGTAACTTGTAGAAGTTAAGACTGTAAAAAAGAACTGTGCCTTCTTTCTCAGAGCCCTACCTCCAGTCCTGGTCCCAATTTTACATCTAATGCTAATCCAATCTCATCTAAAGCAGAGCTGCTGAGTTACAAATCTACTTTCCAGCCTTGCAGGACTCCGAGCAGCCCCTTCACTACGTTCCAGCTTCATATACACCTGAGACAGGTCATTTTCGCTCCCTCTCCACAATATGCTAACATCAGACATCTCTTTGGCAGTATGGCTGACTGGCTGTACTGTGAATGGACGGGACGCTTCCAGGAAGCTATCGATCTCATTTAAATCTGTCCGTCTGTCTGTCTGCCTGTATGTGTGTCTGTCTGTCTATCTGTTTTTCTGTTTATAGTACTGGGCAAATGTCTTGGGCACTTATGCATGTTGTTTAATGCCATTTTCCTCAGAATGTGACAGTGTGTCTTTCTGCTAAAAAAGTTAACAAACAAGAAAGCAGTAAAAATATCAAGATTTGTTTTGTTTGTAAAAAAGTAGCTGATATTTTGTGAGCTGGTGAGGAGAACACAGGTCTGGTTCCAGACTTCTCTTTAGTTCCTCCAGCCATTGTTTGGATTAGTGAAATTCCATCAGCAGCTTCTGATTTAATTTTATGAAGGACTGATTGAGTCAAAACAAGGTTTCTGATGGAAACTACAAGTAATACTGGACTTCCACAAGGAACACATTATTTTATACTGAACATAAAATCACTATTTACTGTATGATGTAATTTGCATGTATTCTTTTTAGTTTCATTTAGTATATTTAGTAATATAAATGTAAAAAACACCCACTGCTCATCTTAACAATATTAAAAAGGTGTCTAAGACTTTATCTATCTATCCATCCATCCATCCATCCATCCATCTATCCATCCATCCACTTCCCACTGAAAAGCCTTGCTAATAGATTGCAATAGTTTGAAGTAGGTGCACATGAGCCTAAGGTCTTCATGCTCACTGCAAAGCATCAGCTAGAGGCATATAAAGCTCCCCAGCACTGAACTGTTCAGCAATGGAACTGTGTTCTCTGGAGTGACGGACCTCTATTCGTACATATAGAATAAACTGAAGTGACATTTATTAATGATCTTGTGGTCCAATGCAAACAAATCCTCATAGCAATGTTCCAACATCTTGTAAAAGCCTTCCCTGAAGAGTGGAGGCTGTACCTGCAGCAAAAGAGGGACAAACGCCCTTTTAATATCCTTATGCTGGTGACGAGATGTATAACCACCTATTCACCCATCCATGGCAGCTGGATACTGATTTCAAGTCTGAAATGTATTGGACAATAAAACATGTAATGTCTTTGGTCTTATAAAGGACCATTTCATTGAGACCGTCCTCTGAACTCTTCACTCTGGCTCTAAATGTGAATATCAGTGTTAGAGACAGGTCTTTTATACCTAATACTAAATAAACTGTTGTGGGCATCATTTTCTCTAACTGCACTAACAGTTATACGATGCTCGATGTATAGGGTCCGGCCTAAAACAGAGATAACTGCATTGCTGGTTTTAAGAACATGGCATATCAAAGTCATCAACACAACTAGATTTTAAAACATGATAAGCAGTGTGCAGTATGAATAAGCAAATGACTAGAAATGACATTCAGCACTAATCTCCTGAATCAGTGAATAGTAATACAAATAAAAGAATTACTAAAATAAAGTTCTTGTATTTTACACACACACACACACACACACACACACACACACACACACACACACTTAGACTAAGACTGAGAGGGAAAGAGATGAATGAAGGATTAGTGGCATCCTGAAAATGGAGGAAAACAAACACACACAAACAGCTGCCATAGCAACGCTCCAGTACCCAGCCTAGTCCTTTGACACAGCGAAAGGCGCGCGCACACACACACACACACACACATACAAAGAGAGAGAGAGAGAGAACAAGCAGAAGGATGAGACTGACAGTGTATGTGTAGATAAAGATGGTGTGCTCGCACTGTGTGAAGAGAAAAGAGAGATAGAGATAGAAAGGTAGAGAGAGAGAGAGACTTTCTGCTCCACACCTACCTATCTGATCTGATCTGATCTACAGCCTCATGCTTTCTTCTGTTGCTCATTTGTACTCTTTACATATACACAGTCATTCTCTGTTCTTTTTACACTGATGTGCGTGTGTGTGTGTGTGTGTGTGTGTGTGTGTGTGTGTGTGTGTGTGTGTGTGTCTGTGCATGTGTATGCCCAAACAAATACAGAAAAAAATATATATACATATATATGACAACGCTAATGTTGTACAGTCAGTTTGCTTGCCTTCATGAGAAGTACTGATTATTTCAGGTTGCATTAATCTGATTTCCTCTCTGTATAGCTGCTTACTTCAGCTGCAGTAAAATAAAATAATAATGGAGAAAGCAATCCAACAACTGTAAAATAATTAAAAGCAATTAAAAACATTAATTCAATGTTTTCTGTTGAATGATAAAGGCAGCATGGTTTAGCAATACAGAAAGTAATGCACTGTATAGAACGCTGCTGTTTCCAGATGTTTCTTAACAGCACCGAGCCTGATGGCCTAACAGAGGGTGGAACTGTTCCACAGTATGGAACAGCTTAGAAAGTATCTACAGAAGGCCAGGACCTGCACATTTAAGATCATAAAAGAATAGACAGACAGTAGCTTTAAAAACAAATAAAAGAGCTTTAAAATCTACCCTGAAAGATACAGAGGTGGATGCACCAACTTCATAGCAGGTGTAATATCAAACTCTAGACCTTTTCACAAGTTCTTTGCTCTAGAATAGCAGCTACAGCCACAATAACATATGTCTGTAAGGCTCCAAGAAGTGAAACACATCACTGAAAATATTCCCCATACATTTAAAAACAAAATAGATAGTTGTTGTTGTATCTGTTTATGGTCCAGAATACCTGTGTCCCTTTGCATTTTGTGCATTTGGTTGCGGTGTTGTGTGATAAAGTGCTACAAGAATCAGAGAAAATAATGTAACACATGTCTATGACAGAAACAGAGTGCAGAGATGTACTTCCAGAACTAAAGGCCAACAGTGGAGAAATGGTTGGGTCAAGAATGAGGGGGTCAGAGAATTCAAAATATAAAATACATGGCTTAAAAAGCTTAAGAAACGTCATTCCGTAGTGTGGTCTGCTCATATTGATAGTTTCTTAAGCAGTAATGTTAATCTCGTGGAATGCTTTTAAGCAGACTATAATTTAATGTATTAACAAGTCTCACTATCGGTAAAACCACTTCTGCTTAATTTTACTTTGGTAGCGTCCAAAGGTTTGCTTGCCAAAGGTGGCCATTTTGCTAAGTAATGAAGGTTGTATATGTCATTATTACATGTTTTCACATAAAGTCCCATCTGAAAAATGTTCTTAGGTAAAACCAGTTTGGGGGTAGGGGGTGAGGGGGTTGTAGGGGCAATGGTGGGAGAGTTGATATGAGCTCTCTTTTTTGTTCTGTTTTGCATCCATGCTATTGCATTTTGAACCAGTTGGAGAGAATGTACTGTTTTTTAGGAAGCCTACTGGAAGAGTGCATCACAATAATCAATTCTGCTTGTAATAAATGCATTTGGTTTTTGTGCTTGGCTCACAGTAACCAGCCCACTGGGAACTCACCCTCCTAATAACTCACTCTGCTAGCGGGACGTAGCTACGTAGCACAGCAGCAACAGTAAATATGTAGTGGTAAAATGGTAAAAATGCAAAAAGGGAGAGAAAAAAGGTAAAGACAGTATTATAAACACGTGAGTGAATGTCCCTTCAGCCTGGCCCACAGCCTAACGCACAGAGCTCAAAGGCAGCGCTGCTTTAGAAAGCGTGTCCTGCCCTTGCAGCTCTTTCCGCTAGAGCTGCTCTATCAGATCAGGGCTGAGGATTAGCACGCACACACACACACACACACACTCTCACACACACACGGCCTTCTCCAAAATGTGACAGGAATAATCCTACAATCACCCCTCAGCACTCAGGCCAGAATGGAAGTGTCCTGTCTATAACATCCTTGGTGCTGTTTGGAATGCCGTATAGAAAGTAAGGGGGGGATTTTTCCACGACCCTTCGCTTGGGGAGACAAAGACATCCAAACCGACTGCACCTGATAGGCCTGCGGTCACTCTGGGGAATAGTGTCAGTCTCTCAGCATCAGCATTAGAGAAACTCCTCCACGGTTACTGATGAAGCCAGTCCACCTGTCGCCATGCACACACGCACACACACCACCTACACCTAGCTGTTCTTCCATAATATATCCTGCTCTTTTTTGTCTGGTACCAGAATATTGTGTTGCTGTCTGTGCAAGATGATATAAGGATGAGAAACGTTTGTGTGTGTGTGTGTGTGTGTGTGTGTTGTAATGAGGTCATTATCAGAGTGAAGAGCTAATCTGGCCCCTTGCAGAGAGTAAACACAATTAATCATTCATATCATCCTTCATCATCCCTCCCATTCTCTCTCCCTCTATTTCTCTCTTTTTCTCTCTCTATCCCCCCACCCTCTCTCTCCGTTTACCCGTTGAGGTCATTCTGTGGCTAAAACGACAAATCCACCTCCACCTATGGGCACATTTCATGCTTTTTGTTTGACTTTTTTCTCGTTTGTTAGTTTTACACTTTAAAGAGAGTCCTTTATGATGAAAGTTGCACAACAGAACAATAAAATGGATATTAAAATTCCCTCTGAGTCTAGAGGTCACAGCTAAAACGAAGCGCCATTAATTATTAGCACTTGAAAAACAGGCCTAAAAGAAAAATGAACACAAGCTAACAACCATGAATACGGTGCAGTAGGATGAAAGCATGGGCTTTTCCATCCATACACACAGACACACACACATACTCACACATGAAATGGTAATACACTTCCAGAGCCAATCTTATTATTTAGCAGAGAAACTCATGTCGGTGGGTGTTTATTTTTCTATTAGTTTCTATTTCACGAGCTGAGCTGCTATGAGCCATCATGTTATATATCATATTCTCTCTCTCTCGCTCTCTCTCGCTCACCCTCTCTCTCTGTCTCAAGGGCACTTTATCCCTCTGCTGAAGATGGGCGGATGAGCAGTCTGATTAGCGCTTAAAGGACCGGGACATAAAGAAAGGATGAAAGACAGTTGGATAAAATAAGAGAGGGAAAGGAAAGAAGAATGAAATAAGAGGGGGGATAAAGGAGGATGAGAGTAGATCAGGAAGGGTGAGTGAGAGGGAGCTGTGACTGCACACAGTGACAGAGAAGAAAGAGGATAACAATAAATATTGCATGTGTGTGCAAAAGTCATTCAGCTAGAAATGTGGTAGTACCCTCACGCCACCACAGAGGCATAATGATACACTAACCATGACTGAATCCTGCTGGCCAAGATCAGCCTGGCCGAGACGTTAATCGAACTACGAAAATCAAACACACAGTCTGAACGTTCCATTAGACTCTCAGTGTTAAACCATTGGTGAGCACGTGACAATGTTGAACCACTGGTGAGTATAGTTACGGTGGTGTGGGTTAAGATTAATATGCTAAAGTGGGTTCGGGTGAACGTGCTGGTGTGGGGTACAATGCTTGTATTGGTGTGGATTAAGTTTCTTGTGCTGGTGTGGGTTAAGGAGAAGATGCTACTGTGGGTTAAGGAGAATGTGCTAGTGTGGGATAAAGTGTGTGTACTGGTGTGGGTTAAGGTTAATATGGTATGGAATGTTGATAGAAGTATAGAAGAAAGAAACAAAAAGAATGGTTGATCTAGGCGCACTATTTTTTTGTTTGTTTGTTTTTTTGTCTCTGTGGCCCAGTACAGCTGCAACTCTAAATACTGCATGGAAAAATGTTGATGTATACACACACAGCCTTAAAATACGGCAGCATTATTTCTGTAACAAACACATGCACACACTGAAAAAAAAATCAATTTCCAACCTCAGCTGGAAGTAAATGATCAGAGGAACAGTATCTGAGGGCAGAAATATGAATGTTTATCAAAATCACATGCCTCTTCTGTACTGACAGAGTTTCACTGTGTGTGTGTGTGTGTGTGTGTGTGTGTGTGTGTGTGTGTGTGTGTGTGTCTGCTCGTGTGTGTTTGCAAACTTTGCATGAAAGCAGATTTGCAGGCCTGAACTACATCTTCCTTCACTTAATTCACTGTACATCTCAAGGGAAGCAGGGACCTTTCTTCACTGACACTTGCACAAATATAAGGTTTACTTTTCCAGTGTAGAGATTAAAAGAGAATAGAAATTAAAGGTGAAGCAGTCACCTCTTGAGAACCTCCTGAAAATGTAATCTACAAGCATTTTGCAACTTATTTGAGTGAAGCCAATAGACAAAACTTTGGCAAATATTAACTCAGCAAAAAAAACTTTTTTGCCTAGTCTCTGTTGGGGAAACTACTGAGTTGAAAAAAGTCAACGTAAAACGGATACAGAAAGTCCTTTAAAAACAAATCTCCCAATTACACGTCAGAGTTGTCAAAATGTTGAATGAAGAAAAGCTGGGTGGCAGGAGGAGTGTGTGTACGAACATGTATGTGAGATTTTTATGAGGATAATGCATTTTATGATGCATTTTCACACCCAAACCTCTACCCATGTCAACAAATTGTCAACACAGTTGAGATGATTTGGACAGTCCAGCACTTCTAAATGATGATGTTGAAGAACATGAACATCAAGGTGGTAGGGGAGGCGTGGTCGATACAACTATAAATTTAATCTCAATCATTTATGCTATTCCCTTTTTAGAAGGTATGAAATGTCTTATTCCTGAAGGTGTAGGGCTTAATTCCTTAACCTTATCAACTTGAATTCAATGGCAAACTCAAGATTGTGCTTCTTCTCTTTATGCTTAGCTATCCAAAAACATAATTCTCTGCTTTCTACTTGGACCAGCAAATAAGACTAAAAGACAAAAGTAGCCTACTCTTATTATGTGTTATTACACTTATTATTTTGTTGGTCTGTCATGAACAATCCATTTGCCTAAATCAGTGGAAACCCTAACAGATTACTTTATTGTATTCTCTTTTGACTGGGAAAATCAAGGCCAGCAGAAAGTTTCTAAGATACGCAGAGGCTGACGGTGAGTCAGGAATTCATAAACAGTAAAGTGAAACAGTTTTGCAAAAGTGCAGGACATTCCTTTACTGGTGATGTCTGCGTTTTTCATCATTAAATGTTCAGGCTTTTGCCTCAGAGCCCATAATAGGATCTGACATCCTCAAAATGAACAAGTAACAGCTCCTTCCTTTCTGAATCCCATTCACAGACAGTTTTGACTAATTTTAGTCTTTCCCTCCTGTTGTCACTTCCCAGTGCTAACATTTTAAATCACCTCCTCAAAGCGTGTCAGTGTCACAGGATAATTATATAATTGTTCCTTCGTCCTCTTTCTTGTTAATATATTGGCTTCTGTTCACACATTTTCTCTTCAAAGACTGCGGTCTAGACAGAAGCACATTTTTAGACAGAAGCACAGGTTTAATTTATCAACAAAGTTGGCAAAAAACAAAGTGAGCATCCACAACTGTGGTACAGTCTTGGCTGAAGCATAAAGTGAATAAAACAGTGTTCCACACAAAGAGCCCCACAAAAGAAGATTCTTTTCACAAATTCAAAAAAGGCACGCCACAAAAGAACTGACCACTTGAAGTGATGACAAACAACAACGATTGTTGAGCAGTGATTGGAGGGCTAAGACGACAAGACAGGGCTTGTCATGACACATTATTTTGACTGGCTAAAGAATGGCTGCAAAAATCACAGAAAACGAATCTTACACATCAGATTTTGTAATTCATGTGTTTAAATAGAAATCATAGAGTTTTGTGGGTTTTTTAAAAATGCCCCTCTCCCAGCACCACCACTGAGTCCGAGCCTGACATGAGGTGTACTGACTGATTGATGTTTCAATCTTTTGTTAGACTCTGTAGAAGAGATTGTAAAGTTAAATGTGAGGTTGAACATACAGATACTGCTCAGGGTTCCACATTAACAATTACTTGTTTAGCCAAAGCAAGCGAAGTGCACATGTGGTGCATGTGGTTAAAATCATCTGCTTGGTCAGGTAAACTGACATTTTGATTTTTTTGGGACATTCCATTTTAGTTCCTTCATTCATTTTCAAAAAATTTCAGTCCACTTGTCTGGTGCGATAACCACTAATATTTAGTTTTTTCTACTCTGGTACTGGAGGAACACCACCCTGCAGATCATCAGAACATGCTCATACTGTATTATGCGACAAACCACACCCAGTTTAGACCCTAGTTCAGAGCCATAGTTCTGAACATTTGTTGACAACGGCAAAATTGCATGTCCCAGATGTTAGTTAAGGGTCAATTTGCAGAATCCAAAAAGTCAGACATACTAGAACCTGAAGGTTCCCTGTAATATTTATATGACTCTATTACCTTCTAAAGAGTTTTGAACCTATGACCTTGTGGTTATAGATTAGAGGTAATGTTCCCTTGCAGCACTGTCCCTGCACTTATCAGAGCTTCCAGATACCTTTAAATATCCCGGCTCTTTGGACTGTAGGGCTGTATCCAGAACCCAGCAACTCAGTCAAGAACCCTTGATAATGCCTTTTCCAGGAGTATGCTACGTCAATGGCCTATTTTTGATTAACGATCATAGCTTCGGCAATGGTTAGAGCACGTGGTTATCACCAAGCCAGTGGAATTCTGTCCCTTCTTACTTACAGATACACAAATTTAATGAGAGCTACAATCTTTAAAAAAGGTCCTCAAATTCGATTACCTCTCAGGCTCATAGCTCATCCGAATTTCTTTCTGCCTCTTTTATGATGCCCGGGTCTGGAAAAACGTGCTAGCCGTAATTACACGTTTGAACTCAAAGTCATATTTAAGCAATGAAGGACAAGAAGTCTTGATATATTGTGATATATTCTTATAAAAACCCACGCGCGTTGCAGACCGAGGAAGTTTTATGTGTTATTATATACTAGCTTTATCAGAACAATGTAATAAAATATAAGAGTTAATTAAAGTAAGATTACATTGAGTAGAGAGTTTGCTGCCAGGGTCACTTTCAGAGTTTCACTATATCACTTTCTAACCCGCTTTATCATTCTCCTTTTTCTCAGTATGGCCACATGCAGGAGGCTGTTCTCCTGGAGCAAATGGGCCACCCTCTGACTCTCCTAAAAACTTGTGGGGGATTACTGGACTGGATTAGTCAGAGGTGCCGCAAAACTGCAGGGTGCTTCTTCCTGACACACTTCCGGCCAGAACTGTTGGCCCCACTGCATTTAGGAAAAGAAGCACTCTGCTTCGCAGAAGGAGCAGAGATGCTACACAGATTAAAAGATTTTATCACAGTATTTTGCAAACATGCTTAATACCGTCATGGAAGTGATTGTTCACCAAAGAGCAATCTTTCTGGGCGATAAGGGCAGATTATCAGATATGATGCAATGTTTGATATTGAAGGCCTTACTCAGCTTAATGACACTGATATGGGCATATGAAATGTGTTAGAATCAGAAAAAAACACTTTATTATGTTTACTGACTGTTCAAAATCTGGGGACACTCTAAATGCTTTTAAATAAATTGTTTTATTTGTGTTTTTAATCAAATGTAAATTGTACAATAAGTTAACACATTAAGATTAGCAGCAGTTTTTGGGTAACTGCAACTCTGGTTGCAACTTAAAAAACTGCAACTTAAAAAACTGCAACTTAAACAATGCTCAAAAATAGGAGAGATATGTTGGACCATTTGGGAGGCGAACAGGATTTGTGACGTAAAAGAGCTTTCTCTGTCACCTTAACTTCACTCTGACACAAAGAGAAAGAGGAACTTATCAAAGAAGGCTGGATGGCATGGACACATATATCCGAACTCATCTTATGTTTAAATAGGAGAACAGTGAGGACATTGTTATCTCAAACACAGGCTAGAAGAAATTAGCATTACTGAAGCAGTGGTCATTTCTGGTCTAAACAGGCAGAGAAAAGCAAAAAGATTACCTTGTTTATTTATGTATTTATTCATTTATTTATTTTTCTAGATGGTTTTTGTGATTTGCTGTGGCAGCTTCTCACACTGCTAACAGTGACTAACATGATGTAGGATGCCTCTCCTTGGCTGGCAGATTTGTGTATTGTGACCTTGATTTGTACTCCAGTACTGAAGTGTGACATTTTCAACTGATGTCATTTATCATTACAAGGCAACATAGCTAATAAGTTTTTAATGAAAAAAAATCTGCATAAGGGTGTAAATCCTCTTTAAAGAGTAAACAGTCACAAGAAGCAGGACAGCTAACCTTAAACTTAGTTTGATCTAAATCTGGATCTCTCACCCCAGATCACTTTGTACTAGGCTACATCTCCAACTTAAACAACGTATGCAGCACACAAAGCCAGTTCCAAGGCACGGTAAGTGCAGGATCATAAATAGAGCATGGAATCTTCTGATGAATCAGAGATAGTCCTCTGATGGAGGATGACCCATGCTGTGCTTTTCAAGTTCTTTTTTTTTTCTTTGTGATATTTGTGGTGCCAGTCATGTGAAAAGTATCAGCAAGGGACACAAATCATGTGCCATATATAAGAAATTAACACTCCAATAAGTACGAATTCAATAGCAGTGGTGACAGTGTTGCCGTTTCTTATATAAATACTTTAATTTCAGTTTATCTATAAATTATCATTTCTTTTCCTTCCTTGAAAAATAAGCTGCGATTCATTGTAACCATTCATCATAAACATTATGCATTATGTGCACGCGCACAAAAATAAATCACAGCCTGAATATCTAAACCTAAGCTGACAGAGAAATTCTTTACCCCTATCCTAAAATCAAGCTGGAACCTGGTCAGGAGTCCTGTCTAAGTTAAACATGCTCTATGAATTATTTCTGGGAGTTTATTCTGAGAAAGACTTTGTGACACAGAAATGTGTTTATAATTAAAAAGTAAAAATGTCTTTAAAAAGTATTTTCTTAG
>JBBPCX010000135.1:3854914-3875316 GCA_037974365.1 Hydrocynus forskahlii | reverse complement strand
ATACACATGGATGGAGAAGTCTCAGATTTGTAGGGGTTCTTTGTAGGGGTTCTTTGTGCACACTCACTAATACGATCTAATTATCATGGCACTGCAGTGTCAGAATAATAGATGGCATTTACTGTGCTCTTTTACTGCGTACAATCTGATTTTTGCTTTCTGACAGCAGCAAATTTAGCACACGATCAAAGTTTAATAGAATGGCCAATAAATGGGATCTGAAAATGTCAAAAAGAGGCTTTCTCCCCCTCCTCCTCTCCATGCCCTCCTCCTCCCTTTATCCCTTCCTCTCAGTCATATTTTATCCATTTGTACCATAACCTCTATCCATCTCTGCCTTATTTTCTTTCTATCCATTCCCATCTGTCTATCCATTTGTTTTTCCCTCTACTTGCAAGCGTTTGGTTCATATTCCTTTTCTTTTTACCCCCTTGAACTCCATTCAGTTATTAAACGGCTTATATCATACATTTTTTCTTGCATTTTATTTATCCTCTGGGGTCCGCTGATGACATTTGAGTATCAAATGTTATGTTTTGTGAACAGACATAATTCATTTTTACATGACCATTCTCTGACCTCTCTTCATCCTTTCAAACTGAACAGGCTAGTTTTCATACTAAGCCTTTAACGCTGATATATATCTAAATAACCTCTGTTCTCATTGACTGCTCATGTAAAATGAAACCCAAACTGAAACACTCTTAATAACAGAGATGCCCACTGCTGGTCTACCAGTCTAGCCAGTCTTCCACATCTGATATCCAGCACCAGCACTGGGCACCCCTGGCTTAGAACAAGAGTTTGAATGAGTGAGGTTAATGCTGTAGGCTGAATAGTTGGACATATGTAAGCATTTGTTGGTTTTTTACTTGAAAATGCAACAACTTTAAAAAGGCTCCTCTTGCAGATTAGTTTCTATATATGGATTGGATGGGCTGAGAGGTGAATGCATTATGATAAAAGTTTAACACTGCTTATATCAAAGTGTTTTATTTAGAAAAGAGGAGCACACTTTTACAACATAACGAGTCTCTTTTAGTCACATCCCATCCTGTTTTACCCCTACCTGCTTTTGTTTTTCCTAAGTGCAATTTTTGTTTTTGTTTTCAGCTTTGCCTTTGTCCTGCCCCCTGTTTAGTGTGTCCACCTGTCTCTTTCTAACTCCGCCCTACCTGTGTGTACCCCATCCCCTCTTTAAATAGTCCTAAGTTCTTGTTCCTTGGTTCAACCCTAACACTATCTATATCGGTCCTGTTGGTAGTTTATTCTGGATTCCCTCATTATTTCCCTTGGTTTATTTATGAGTGCCTGTGTATAATTAAAATGTTCTTTTCCATCTGCATCTACCTACAGTCCTCCTTCCCTGTCACCACAGTTTTAGACATATAATGTAGGCTTTCCTGTAAATAGTTAAATAATTGAAACTAACATGCAAGTTGTGTACTTGTGATAGTGAAAAGCTGAACTGTGTACATCCACACGGACCTCAAGGGTTTAAAGGGTTAAACTGAGGGTATTTTTTTTGGGGGGGGGGGGGGGGGGGGGTTTGGCCCACCACCTCACCTCTTCAGAGGACAACTTTATTTTTATTTTGAACAGCAGGGCAGATCTTTAATTTGTCGAAGTTGCTCCGAATACGCCTACCCTAATACGTGACATTACAATACAACAAAGCAAAACAAGACAAGACAAAACAAAACAAATTCTTTAAGTTCTTCAAAAGACAACCCACAAAAGGCAGACAGACATGTGTAGACAAACGTAGCCCAACAGACACAAACAAACAGAGGAGACAAGACGACACAAAAGACACAGACAGAGATACAAAGCATGACTTTATCAAGGGTTAGATCATATAAGTTGTTTAGCAATAGGTGGAGTTTAGATTAATGACACAAGGTGGAAAATAACATTAGTGTTGCAAAAAAGAAAAAAAAGGGGGGGCTTTGAAGTGTGTGTGTGTGTGTGTGTGTGTGTGTGTGTGTGTGTGTGTGTGTGTGTGGGTGTGGGTGTGTGTGTGTGTGTGGAAGGGGGGAGGGGCTGCGTGGATGTGCATCTATATGTACATAATGTGGCTAGTTAACAGGAAACTCAAGTGTTACAATGAAAGGATTCCAGGTTTCTATAAGGGTTGATGTTGGGTTTTGACATGTGTTTAATTCCAGGGAAATGTGGTCTTTAAGGAGATTTAGCCAGTGATTGAGGTTCAATGGGATTTTTGTTTTCCAGTTTAACAAAATGGTTTTCTTGGCGACAGTTAAGGCGACTAGAGCAGACTTGGAATATTTGGGCGGTAGATGAACTGTTGAAAGGTCTCCCAGTAAAAACAGAGGGATGGAGATAAAGGAATGAAACTCAAAATGTGAGAGAGAGTGTTAGTGACATTTTTCCAAAAGTGCATTAAAACAGGACCAGGTTGAGTGTAGGTAATCATCAGAAGTGTTAAGTGTGCAATGTGAACAAGTGTTACATGCGAGTAGTCCAATTTTACACATTTTGTGCTGGGTGATATGTGAATTACTTTGTACTGTATTAATTGTAGGTTAGTATTGTTAGACATGGTAAAGGTGTTACTACAGATTTGTAGTTAAAATTAGTTTCTAAGTGATCTTTTCCATCTCATATCTATGAAGAAATGCATGCCTGCTTGCTCACTCTCGCTCTCTCTCTCGCTCTCTCTCTCTCTCTCTCTCTCTCTTTTAGTATGCGGTGAATACAGCAGAGGAGTCATGAGGTGAGCTCTGGCCTTCTGTGTTCTTTATCGTACGCTGTCAGTGCTGAATGAGGGCAGAGGCGCTATTCCAGGCATCTGAGACGTTGTCGTGCATATTTTACTACCATCAAGGTCCACTAGACAGACAGACGCTGCATGCACACTGTCCAAAGAGTGCAGGCGCACTAGACTGGCCTAACTCATCTCTGTCCTGCAGCTCTGTGAGAAGGACATTCACAGTATGGATGATTGGGGAGGGATGAGCCAACAACATCCAAGGGGACAAACATGAACATGGAAACAACTTTTATCTTCCACAGAGCACTCGAAAACAGGAACAAAACTGAGGGAAAATGCATATAATGCTTTCTCCATAAAAACTGCATTTTTCATTTCTCCTCCAAATTTTTGTAGGTTTAACACCCTTCCGATGTAGCACATACAGTGCCTTGCAAAAGTATTCACTCCACCTCCTGGCTTTTTACCTATTTTGTTCCATTCTGACCTGTAATTTAAATGTTTTTAAATCTTATTTTATGTGATGGATCTGAAAAAAATAGTCTAAGTTGGTGAAGTGAAATGAGAAAAAATAAAAAACTGAAAATCGGTATTTGTATTCAGTTGTTGAGAAGTATAAGTCAGGGTTAGGTTATAAAAAAATATCCAAATCTTTGATGATCCCCAGAGCACCATCAAATCATCTTCAAATGGAAAGAACCACAATAACCCTGCCAAGAGAGGGCCGCCCACCAAAACTCACAGACCGGGCAAGGAGGGCATTAATCAGAGAGGCAGCACAGAGACCAATGGCAACACTGAAGTAGTTGCAGAGTTCCACAGCAGAGACTGGAGTATCTGTCCATAGGACCACAATAAGCTGTACACTTCATAGAGCTGGGCTTTACGGAAGAGTGGCCAGAAAAAAAGCCATTGCTTAATGTTAAAAATAAGAAGACACATTTTGAGTTTGCCAAAAGGCATGTGGGGGACTCCCCAAATGTGTGGAGGAAGGTGCTCTGGTCAGATGAGACTCAAATTTACCAAGGAAAATGTTGTCTGGTGCAAACCCAACACATCCCATCACCCCAAGAACACCAACGCCACAGTGAAACATGGTGGTGGCAGCATCATGCTGTTTTTCAGCAGCATGCACTGGGAAACTGGTCCAAGCCGAGGGAAAGATGGATGATGCTGAATACAGGGATATTCTTGAGCAAAACCTGTGTCAGTCTGCCTGTGATTTGGAACTGGGACGGAGGTTCACCTTCCAACGGGACAATGACCCAAAGCATACTGCAATTGAGCTTATTGTCACAACAAAAAAATCACAGATCACTGTCATGTCCTGTCAGCAGCCACTAGAGGCCACCAAAGTTTGAGTTTTATTTTGGTGAACTTTTATTATGAAGTGGTAGTGGGTTTTCTTGTTTATGAGTCACAGCTGGGTGTTTAGAGTTCAGTTTTTGAGTTTTGTAGTTGGTTTGGGGATTTTGTGTTACACGTAGTTTGTGTTTCTGTTTAGGCTGTCTTTATAGCTTTGTTTATATGTCTCCTATCTCCTTTTGCTGAGAGTAATTGAGTTTCATTTCTGGCCCTCATGCGTGGTTTGATTTATGAATAAAAGATCTTGAAATGGACTTTTGCATTCGTGCCTGCCCTCATTCGGGAGTTAAGGGGAGACGTGACAATCACAAAAATGTTTTAAAAAGAAACATGCTGTATTTTGTGCAACCCTCTTTGCCAGCAGAACAGCACTGATTCTTTTCTTGTAATGTTTTATATGACTTGAGAAAACACAAGAAGGGAATTTTCCTCAGAGCAGAATCTTTCCAGATTTTGGGTTTATCGAACCATTTTGAGTGCTGGAAAATCCAACCCGCTAACTTCCCGGAATCAAAAATGCTATGTACGTGAACAATACTGTCAGAGATTTTGGAAGAGAAACAGCACCACAACATCACAGACTGTTTGCAATAATTATATCTTGGTATCAAGGTCCTTTTCTCTCATTTTTACCTGTACATCAAACCTACCTTGAGCGTTTAGATCCAAAGAGCTTATGCCGGATTTGGAGACACAATGACCCCCAGATTCAATCAAACTCTTGAAACTGTGGTCTTTGGAGATTTTTTTTACTTCTCTGAACATCCTTTTCTGTAATGATTTTCTATAAAATTTCAGATTCAGATGAACAAGTAGAACTAAAGCTGGTAATTGCATGAGCACTCAAATGTTCTCACACTATGTTCAGATTCCACTGGTGGGACCGAAGTGTTAAATATCTTGTTTTCCTGTAACCTTGGACTGAACTGTAGTGACTTGTCTGCTTCTAAAATATCAGCTGAGTATATATATATTTATATAGACATACATGTATTACTGCAAAGTACCTAAAGATTCAAGGTGCCTAGATAAAGGTGCTCCAACCACTCAGCATTCAGCAGCACCAGTCTACTAATCACCAGCCTGATCACCTGTAATCATCTGCACCTGTTTCTACACTGGTTCATGCCAGACTTTGTTAGGCTTGAATGATTCATACACAGGTCAATGTGTTTCTTTACAAACAATAAACAGTCCTCTGAAACTGGTCAGGATCCGGGACTGGCCTGAAAATGAGAGAAGAAATGAGGGAGGGCTTAAGACTTTTGCACTGATAATAAATGATGAAGTGAATAATCCTTTTCAGTCATCTTTAGCAAAGGTGTCTGGGGGGCACTGTAAATAACAATAAAAAACAGACAATAAAGAGTTGGCAGCTCTCAAGGCTGTTTTCATATTTAGGTTGATGCATATGAAATATAAAGGATAAATATCAGGCAAGCTTGTTTGAAACAAGAAGCATCCAGCAGAACAAACTAGTATTGCAATATGTGCACACATAATGCATGCACATTCACGTGCCCAGTAAAGTCTGACAGCAGGTTGTGTCGCCACATTTTGGCTGCATTTTACAGAATCACTGCATGTTGTGGGAAGAAAAATCAGCCATCGGATTCTAATGAAGAAGTAGAGCTAAAGCTGGTTGTTGCATCAGTGCGCAAATCTGAAGGTTCTCACACTGTGTTTGAATCTCACTAAAAGGACTGCAACTTGCAGAAGGCTTCAAATCAGATTTCTCCTTTTCCTGTAATCTTGGACTGAAGTGTAGCATCTGCTTCAAAAACATCTTACAAAACATCTTGAGTTTTGATGTTCCACCTCCTGCTCCCCACCACCAAAACCTAGCTCTGAGACCCTCCCTCATTCTGCGTTTCCCTCAGAAAAATGTCATGTATAGAAGGAAAATGCATCATGTTTTCCGGCTCCTGTTGACTTTGAATGATAATACAACAAGAAATCATTTAAAACAAAGTGATATAGTGCTGACCAGAAAACCACATTTGAAAATACAGGGATTTTGTAATTACGTTTTGTGAAAAAGCTTTCTCTGTCCATTCATGGTCCCTGTAAACCATGCCTAATCCCCTTACAAAACCGAATCTGGGGAAAATGTGCATCTTACACGTGTCCACGTGTTCCAGTAAGAGTGAAGCAGCCCCATCATTCAGCTACAATTAAAGAAGAAGGGGGACAATAAGACAGCAGGCAATAGCAAGGGAACACAAACACACACTCACACAAGCACACTCAAACAGACACATGGTGAAGTACACAATGAGTGCATTGTTAGTGTGTGTTGCTCATTTATTAACACACGCACCCACACACCTCCCTGGGGAGGCTGATAATGAAATTCACTCTCAGCATTTTCTCTCTCTCTCTCTCTCTCTCTCTCTCTCTCGCCCTCTCTCTCGCCCTCTCTCTCGCCCTCTCTCTCGCCCTCTCTCTCGCCTCCACTTCAGGTGGAGGAGCCTCATTCAGTCAGGCTTGGCCGATATGAAAATCTGATACTGATTTTAAGAAGCTAAAATTGCAATAACCAGTCACTTTATTTGATCAAATATCCAACAGTCTCATCGTTCTCACCCTTCAACAGACACGTGTAAAACAATCCAGCTGCAAAATACTGTTTAATAAAACAACTACAACAGCTTCCGTTGTATATAACTGGGAATAGTGAACTGTACTTTTACATTACACACACTGGTTTCACAAATGTATTATTTATTTACAGCATAACAGCTGTACTTTGTGTGAATATGTCATGATGAACGCATCAACAGAAACACTTCAAAAGTACTTGGCTAAATCTTATTGACTAAAGCTTGTGTGGGTGCAGATCTTCTGTCTAAAGAAACTAAATGATAATACAGGAGGAATCAGGTGTGCTGCTGCTTGTTTAGAATGAAATCCTACTGCCACACCAGCCATTTTTGGATAAAACAGGATACCCCAGCTTTACAGTGACTGACATCTGACATCAAAATTACTTGCCTTGACTTTTTGACGACTTCTGGTGAGATGCCATTTTTGGAGAGGTACATGTTTTAATGTATAGAAATGATATTCAAACATACTGTTAGAAAGCAACTTTGTTTTAGTTAAAAGTTTTGAAATACCACAACAGATGAAGAGGCATCCTCTTCCTCAGAGGAACTACCACACTAATGCTCATGCTTGTCTTTAGCATATGACTGCCCTCTTTGATCGAGAATTTCCTTCCCATTCTCTTTTTTTGTCTGGTCTGAAATCAATGACTTCCTACAGTAAAATATGGCCTAAAGACAAATGTTCATGTTTTATTTGGCCATGATATCTGCTGATTGCAAGACTCGCTTGGGGCAACAACCGGGTCAGAGTTTAATGTAGGCCTGCATTCACTCATTCAGAACCTGATCAATGGGCTGCTTCTCAGATATTATATCACATAAATGTTATTTTTTTGTGATCAGTGGAATAATACAGATATGGCAAAAAATAATCGCTGGTCGCAAATATACTTCTCAACCAGTCAGACTCCATGAGGTTCATTATGACAGCATTGACAACATTTTTCTTGATAAAACTGCATGTATATTTAAGAATAGTAAAAGTGGCCCCTTATAGTCATGCGTGAACATACTACACAGTCGAAAAATGTGAAATTCTTTCTCTGTATTTAATGCCAAGTGGAGCATGGGGCTGCCACCAACAAGGGGAGCAGTGTGTGGGGATGGTAACATGTTCAAATGTACCAGCAGTCCTGGGATTTGAACCCACAAGTGTCTGAATGCAAGGGCAATTCCCTAACCATCAGGCCACCAGCTGCCCCATTCAAGTGTGAAAGATTTTCATACATAATAACAAAAGTATCATTGCTAAAGCAAACGCCTCTGTTTTTCAGCACCACAGGTGGCAATATCACTTTCTGGCAAGCCTGCCAGCCAGGCACGGACAACTTGAACCTGCTGATCTGACACAAGTGCTTTGTCTGAGAACAGTGTGAATGTGTGTAAACTCTTGCACATGCTTGTCAAAAAAATGAATATATAGTGAGATACACAATGCCTATTTAATTACTAGTTTAACAGAATTTAACTGACTGAGGCAGTCAGCTCAGCTGCAAATACTGTGCAAAGGTTCTAGACACCTATACAACTTTCTCAGCATGTGGTAACGCATCTCTCAGCTAGCAAAGTTAACATTACAATACAAACAAAAGAGCAGTAAAAGTATCAAGATTTCTTGTGTTTATAAAAATGTAGTTTTGTGAGCTGGTGAAGAGAGCACAGGTTCAGTTCCAGAGTTCCAGGGTCCAGTGGACTCCGGACCCAGAGCCCACCGTACAGTGCCAGTCGACATTTCAGAATCAGAATTGCCCGAGTATGTGAGCGAACACATACAAGAAATTTGATTCCGTTCGATGGTGTCTCTCCAGCACAACAGTATTAAACAACAACAATATGTAAAGATACAATAAACAATATCCTGAGCAATATAATACACAATAATGTACAATCTAAATTATGAATACGCAATATGGATTTATATTTATAAATATAAAGATGTATAAATCTTTTATAAATGTTAACAAATGTATATAATTAATATTTGTACATACAATATGTTTACAGTTTAACATATTATATTTTATAGGTCACTTTGTATTGTAAATAACCAACGTAGACAGAGTTACAGTAATGCATTATATTGTGAACAGTAATGTGTTACACTGAACAAAAACTTTTGTTTTTGCTCCCATTTTTCATGAGCTGAATAGACCCATTACTCTAAAATATTGTTCACAAATCTGTCTAAATCTGTGTTAGTGAGCACTTCTCCTTTACTGAGATAATCCATCCCACCTCACAGGTGTGGCATATCAAGGTGCTGATTAGAGCAGGAATATTGCAGCTGTGCCTCAGACTGCCCACAATAAAAGTCCACTCTGAAATGTGCAGTTTGATCACACAGCACAATGCCACAGATGTCGCAACTTTTGAGGGCCCTTGCAATTGCCATGCTGACTGCAGGAATGTCTACTGGAGCTGTTGCCTGTGAAATGAATGTTCATTTCTCTACCATAAGCCATCTCCAGTACATCCAACCGGCCTCACAACCGCAGATCACGTGTAACCACACCAGCCCAGGACCTCCACATCCAGCATGTTCACCTCCATGAGGACGACGGGCATGCAGATGAGCTTCCCTAAGACGGTTTCTGGCAGTTTGTGCAGAGATTCTGTGGTTATGCAAAGCGATTGTTGCTGCAGCTGTCCGAGAGGCTGGTCTCAGACGATCATGGAGGTGAACATGCTGGATATTCAGGATATTCCTTGTATCAAATTCATTGTATGTGTTCAAATTCCCTGTATGTGTTTGCTCACATACTTGGTCAATAGACGCGATTCTGATTTAGTTTGTGTTACCAGGTTTTAGTCAAGAATGATTTGGTCAGAATTTTCTTTGATTTGCTTCAACTGATGCTACACAGGCCGTCTCGCCTGTTTCACTCATACAAATTGCTGGGTGGGGGACGAAACGAATGACTTTAAAAAGTCGCGCACTAATATAATGGTTAATATACAAAGCATCTCAAGCCTGGAATCAGGGGCTGTACTGGCTTGGACCCCCGGGTTTGCTCCTAACCACTTTGCGCTGAGGTGATATTTTACACGTGATGTACTTCGATGTAACAAAAATTCCTTATTGCATTAATTGCAGATAACAATACTCTTTTCAACAATTCCATCTTTCCATTTTTAAATGTAAACTTTCTAATCACTGGGCCGAGCAGCACATTCTCATCTTCATTTTACAGAGCACCTGTGGGCAGTGGAATTAACTGATGAAAATGAATGCGTTCATTTGATACCCCTAATCATTTGTATTTATTCTTTTTGATTTAATTTAAAAGATTTAGCAATGCTAATATGAAAAAGCAGACTGTTTATCTAAACAGTTTTTAAACACTACTTTTGCAGGTAATGTGGCACAGAACTGTATTTTATAAATATTGTTAGTTTTATAAATTTTGTTAGTTTCTGTTCATTTTCCTTTTTTCTCATTTTCAACTGTTCTTTTCATACAAATTGTGTTACAGCCCATGCTGCACTCACATGTACTGCTCCATTATGTATAGTAGTGACAGAAATGAGCAAATGACTCGGGCACAGTGTGTGATCACAAACTCAAACTCATCCATGATGTCATTGCTGTGATTTTCTCATTTCTCATATACGTGCAGCATGATAATCGGAAAACTCTGCATAAGCCACGGAGTAAGTACAATCAAGAACTCCACTAAAAACTGTACACACACTTTTCTCCAACACAAGTTACATCATAATGGCATAATTCTTGTTTCCAGAATGTTAAGTGCTCTAAGTCACTGGGGGAATGGGGAGGGGGTACAGTCATGTTTGGGTGCAATGCAGGGCAGTCAGAGTATGCTGTAAATATTTGTGGCAATTGTTTTAAATGTTACACCGGCTGGGCCCTACCACTCCACATAGACTACAAACACTTATCGATACTGGAAACACTGAAAACTGTACACACACACATAGACAAGCAGCTATAAATCCTAAATCAGTGGTTGTCAACCCTGACCCTGGAGTTTCCCCTCTCTTGGTGTTTTCCCTGCTCTAACACACTTGATGTGACTAATTATCCATGCCTCATCCACAGATGTATTCTTTGTAGCGACTGTTGCTAAATAGGACAAATTAAATGAGCTTTACTCTGTAGCTGTAGCTGTAGCTAAACGATGCAGATGGGACATGTCCAGACTATACTGACGCTGTTGTCTTTCACACCATATGACAACCCATTAAACATTTTGACAAAAGCTGGGCTGAGTGCTACAGTTTCTTATTAGGTTAAGTGAAAATTGTTAAAGGAACAAAAGAATGCATTTGTGGGCGGAGCTTGGGAATGTCCATTAACGAGCCCTTCCTAAGCTGGAGAACAAGGGAACACTGAGATGTGCTGAGTAGGGCTCCTGCAGAACTAGTGTCTGAACTACCAACTTACATGTGAGAATTATCATTTCCAAGTAGTTTTCAGGCATTGTATTTTACTTTGTTATCCAAACACACTATATGCAAACCTATACAGCAGCCTCTAACATTCTTAGAATGTCTTGTTTAGAGACCTCACGTGATCTCAACAAACACTGAAACTGTACATCAGGGTGGGGTGAGACCTCACATGAGATCAGCAATCACTGAAACCTGATGAGGAAGGCAAACAGAGCTGATATAAAAATCGACATGATGAAATAAAAGGAAATAGACATCAAAAATTTTAATACTGCACAACTTCTCTGGATTCACTATTTGGAGTGAGAGGGGCCGGACTCTCTCCTTCAATTTCTCAGTCTCTCTCTCGTCTCTATATCTATCTCACTCTCTCGAGCATTCCCCTGCCTCTCTCACACCCTTTCTCTCAATCTTTTTCTTTTTCACTCTCTCTGTCTCTCGCTCACATTCACACTTTCTCCTCCTCCACCTCTTTTCTCCTCCCGTCCTTTCTTACTTGATCACTCCCTTTTCTGTCTTTTCCCTTTGTCTCTCTTCCTCCCTTTAGGTCTTTCTCTCTCTCTGTTTTCTTTCCCTTTCACTGTCCCTCCCTGACATGCGCACACTCACTTTCTCTCTTTCTACATATTTTTTTTTTCCACTCTCCCTAACCCTTAGATTCCAATATGTCCTTTAAGCCTTTCTTTACGTAATTTTCAATTTCTTTTGTTCTGGTTCTCCGAAATAACTCTCTGCTTCTTCCTCTAGCCCCTTTAGATCACTCCTCTCATTCTGCTCCTCTAACCCCCATTTCTTCAAAAGCATCTCTTGGTCTGCTCTTTTACTGTTCAGCACATCCTTTCATTTCACCAGCACCACTTGTCCTTTTTATCTTTTTTCCCTATCGTCCTCTCCAGCTCAGCGTCACTCTCCTAACTGGGCGAGTTTCTCTTTTTTAAGCACCCAACCAACATTGAGCTACTTATACCTGGACCCCCCCAAATCTATTCTCCTGCCTACTATCAGACAGTCCCAATACAGATCAGTCAACATACTTTCATGATCTGCATCCCAATAACAATCCCTCTGCTACAATGATTTTAGCTCTCCTCCTTCGCTCTCATTTTGTCTTACTTTCTGCCTCTATCCCACTCACCCATCTCTTACTGTCTCTGATTCTTCTCTCCCACCTTTCCCCTCCTTATCTCTTTTTCTTCATTCTATTTCACTCATTTTCTTTCTCTTCCTTATGTCTGTTTCATCTCACTCTCTGTTCTCTCATTCTTTCATCATTCTATGTCTTTCTTTATCTTCTCCCCTTTCTCTTCTGTCATCTCTTTTCTTCACACAGTCTGTCTTCATTCTCTCCCCGCATTCTTCTCTCTATCCCTCTCTTTCTCTCTCTCTCTCCCATCTCATTTGAATGAAATAAAATGTTTTAAATGTAAAACCAACCATATATCTGTGTATATCTGAGAGAGAGAGAGAGAGAGAGAGATTGAAATCAAAGAATTCTGTCTTGTGTGCCATTGGCCGTCTCAGAAATGTTCAATAAAAAGCTGAATATCAAGATGCAGCTGACTGAAGGGCATGATGAAACACAATCATCCAACAAGGACATGACTGAGAACAGGACATGGGAGGGGGGGGGGTGTTAGGTTGAAAAAACAGACAAAATAAAATAAATAAGAAATGTTAATATATACAAGGAAAGAATCTCTTGAAAAAGCATGTGTCAAATAGGGTTCGTCAAACTGAAGAGTAAATTGCTCATCAAAGCATAAATCACCTCTTCCGGTGATTTTTTTTTAGAGCAGACAATGTTGAAATCCACTACAATCCATCATCATTCACCACACTCCAGCTCACACCGCCCTGCACACCTATCAAAATTCACATAAGACAGAAATCCAAGACAGTTTAATGAGCATTAAGCAGATCATTAGGGGGAAAAGGTGGTCTTTCGGAAAGGTCTCCAGGGGACTGTTACACTTAGGAAAAAACAGCCAGTTAACACAACATCAGCAGTTCAGTTAACTACCACTGATCACACTCCAGTAGTCGGCTGCAATGTTCGTCAAGTGGCGACAGACCCGGGATCAAACCCAGTTTGCTCAGGACTGTGATCAAGCTGGTTGAGGCTCCAGAGTGGCTCGAATGGTGGCACTATTTAAAGAGGGAGAGAATAAAAGGAAAAGGAGGAAAGGATGGGGATAGAAAATAGGGTGTGGAACTAATATCTGAAAAGAATAAGGCAACGAAATGAGCATTACAAAAGGAAGGAGAAGAAAGAAACAAATGCAAACGCTATGGAGAGAAGATACAAGGTATGCTGAAGAAGAAGGAGCTAGGCATATTGCACAAGTGAGCAAGGTTAAAAAAGTGTTAAAGAAAGAGATAGAATGGAGATGAGAGTTAATGGCAGAGAAGGATATGAAGAGGGTGAGGGAGTCATAGAGACTAATGGAGCATGAGGTGGAGCAGGTAACATGAGAAGGAAAAAGTAATCAACAAAAGTGAGGATGACTGACTACAGGAAGATGGGAACTGAAGAAGACAAACAGAGGAAAGGACCGGTGAAATGACAGTTAGGTAAATAAAGGATTATAGAGAGAAGGTGCGGGAAATAAGGGGAGTATAAATACCAGACGTGAGTCATGGTGACACTGATGGAAACACTGCAGTGGAGGGAGATGAAGAGACCAAGAAGAGAGAGAAAGTAAGGGATTCCAGAGAAGGTCTTGCAAGACACTGAAACAACTAGAATGGGTTCAGGTGCTGACAGGTGGAAAGACAGGTGAGTGAAAAGAATGGATAGAGGGAATATCCAACCCCAAATCAACCCCTTCCAGGCAGTTGCCTGGGGTACTACAGCCCAGGACGTAACAGTCAGTATCAGCTGAACATAAGTTGGCGCTAGTTTGACTGTAAACTGCCTCTTTTATTGTTTAAGTTAATAAGGTTTTTAAGGTAATGCATGATTTAACCATTAAATTACTTGCCCATCAATACTTAAACGATGGCTCATAAGATAAATAAACTTCCTGACCAAAAAGTGCTCAATGGGAAAATGTTGGCTACATGAAATTCTGTGCATTGATAGTTTTAAACTAACTAATCTATGGTTTATATCAGCAGGTGCAACTAGCTACTGTACTGGAAATCAGGGCTGAATTTGTAAATGACGTAGTCCAGAAACCAAAAACTAATGTGTATCAGACACGGGGCTATGTATGAACCTTCTTCATTCTTAGATAGCATTGCATTTTACATTCCAAGTGTATTAATGAAGCTCTTAATCATATTTCAATTAAACAAGAAGCTTCTATAGTAGGAGCAGTTGAGTAGTTAAAAAATCGATGTCACAGTCAGGGCTTCGGCTCTGCATTAGTAAGCACATTTGAAGGATGAACAGTCACAGCAGTGGTGCATTTGCAGGTGTCGTTGTTATATTTATTACCATTTCTGTCACTGACCACACTCAAACTGAGGTGAAAGCAAAAGTGCATGAACAAGGTGACAGCATGCTATGCATTCAGTCAAAATTGTATTATTCAAATTTATATATAATATATGTATGAACAAAGGTACATTCAAAAAGCTAAAATGTGAAAATTGCACCTGGTGTCATTTTGAAAGACACGGCTATTGGTTGGGAAGGTTTGACACATGGAATATAGAATCATGGTGAAGGACAGCATTATTTAACTACACTCAAAAGGAAAAGATAAATATAAAAAAACAAAAATTATAATACCCCCTGTCAGAACAATTAGTGTGACTACATGGCATAAAACCACTTCTGATCAACCCCAGATAAGTGTTTCATGCATAATGTCTTTCAGTCTAATGATAAGGCAGTTAAGAGAGACGCCAGCAGTCACTTTACAGGACAGCCTGAAAGCAGCAACATGAATTGCTGGTCTACCTGAAAGATTCAAGAGAAACAAACACACAGAAAACAATTAGCAATGAACTGCATTGCACACCTCTCAAAAACTGCACTTAGATAAATGTAAGTCTTGGGCATAAATTCATCATGTTAAGAGAAAGAAAGTCTGAGAGTATGATCCTAAGAGCACCATACCCACAGTGAAGTATGGAGGTGGGAGCATCATTACAGGGGATTACTGCTCTGCAACAACAGTTCTTTGCACTGGGGCATTTCATATCACTCAAATAAATATGGACTTGAAGACATATCTCTGAAAGACACATGAATGTGCTTAAAGGCATTAAAGGAGAATTTAATCTCGCCAGGCAAAGGGACAAAGAGTAACATTTAATCAAGATCATGTCAAGATCATGAACATAAAACAGATAATAATTCAGAACTTGGTTTAAAAAAAGATGAAAGTGTATGCATGGCTTAGCCAATCTTTAGACCTGAATCCCACTGAAAATACATTTTGAAATTGTGAGTCTAACGGAGGAACCCTCCTAAACTTGGGGAATTGAAAACATTAAACCCAAAAATTGAACCACAGAGCTACAAAAAGTGGAAAAATGAAAAGGATATATTCACTGGAAGTAAATTAAATGACAATACAAAAATGAATACTGGTTTCCCCTGCTGTATCAAGCCACTAGCACACACCCTGCTCACTCTCACCGTCGGGATACACTTTCTGAATGAGCTGAGCGGCGATCAGATTCTTGATATGCAGCGTTGTTACAGAGTGTGTCACACCTAGAATCACACCCTGAGATTCGAAACCCACTGAACCCATTCAAAACACACACTGCACGAGACACACAACGATGGATAGATAAGCCAACAAGTTTAAAAAAGAGAACATAATAAGGTTAGATAAATTTAAAATAAAGTTTAAAAAACAACATTTGGCTGCTTTGTGTTCCTGAACTAAAATTCTGCATGCAGAAACACCACCCTAATACAAGCACAGTTCTTTGTCATGCTCAAATTATTTTAAAGCTGATTCCAATTTAATTATATTTTTTAAATTGTCTTTTAGCTTTTAAATAATTCTCAAATCAAGGAGCAATGTAGCCTTTGTCCAACCTCCTCTTCTTGCATCTTGGACCGTTAATAAGCGAATTCAATTAGCTATTACTGTTAATTGGATGGTTTCTGATTTCGAATGGACTTTTAATTCATGTAAAGCTGTAACAGTAAAACTATTAAGTAGCTTAATAGTCTTCAACAGCTACACAAGAAAGTGTGTATAAATGTGTTCCAAAATCAGCTTCTCCACAAATTATCTCTCATAACTTTGACACTGGCTTCGGTTCACAATCATAATTGCTGTTCTCCTTAATAACAATGTTTCATCCTGGCAATTTCCAGCAGTGCATAACTTACTACACTATTAACTACATAATAGACCATAAAACATTCTAAAAGCAATATTTATGCGCTATTGTTTAAAATGACCCTTCTGTTATTTTGAGATCTTCTAGGTGTCTCTTAAAGCCTTTGCTGAAAATGTTTTGTCCTTGCAACGCAGACTCTCAGCTCTCTTTAATTACTACTTGCCATCTGACGTTATTTTTGCCAGCAGGAAAAAGATTTACTGCAGGCTTTATGAAGGCTGGTCCTGACCCAAGCTCAAACTCATAATGATAAATCTCGTAATTTGGACCAAACCTGCAGTCCGCACACGCTGGCATCAAATCTACCCATAGAAGCATTAATTTATGTCCATTCCATATTTCAATCCTGGACGTTTTGTAGCAATTTTAGCCCTAGGTTTCTGTGCTGTTCTTCTCTTAATGATGGACGCAGCTCTGAATGTTACTGATTAATCTGAATATGAAATTTATTTATATCCTCACATCCTGCAGTGCAAAAAAAAAAGGCACAAGCTCACGTACACACACGCACACGCACGCACGCACGCACGCACACACACACACAGCATGGAATCCAGATGGCTAATTAACAGCCCATAATCTCAAGCGCATAAAGATCCTGTCTGAAGGAGGGAGAATGAAAAAGTCAGAGAGAGAGAGAAAGAGAGTAAGGAAATGCAAAAAGAGAGTAAGAAAGAGCTAGACAGAGAGAGAGAGAAAGAGAGAGAGGGAGAGATAAACAAACATCTGCTGTTAAGGCTTTAGACAGAGAGTAAAAAGCTAGCAGCCACACCCAATGATGCATTATATATTTGAATATGAAATCAACTGAGTCTGACAGTCTGACAGGTGCAAGAGAGAGAGAGAAGAAGAGAGAGAAGGAGAGAGAGGGAGAGAGGGTGGCAGGTGAAAAGGTGGAGGAATGATTGACAAAGACAGAGATTGGGTTTAATGTAGGAGAAAAGAAGAGAGTGGAAGGAGAAACAAAGCCATCCAGTCTGTCTCTGTCAAAGGACTGTACTATAATATGACAGCTGGGACCACTTTACTGTATGACCTGATGTCTCACACTGAGCTCAGGCCTGGATCTCAGCAGAAAGGGGCTATGGAGAAAAGAAGGGAGGCAAAAGGCCCAATTTAAAGCCTCGAATTCTACTATTTTCTCAGCTTTATTTTTCTTCCCCTATGGGGTGGTTTTCCTGTACTGAGTAAAATCTGTCTTTCGTTTATTGAATTTTGCTTTAACAACTGTAGAGCCTCGTCCTGCAGGAGAGTAACCAGAGTAGTCTGGCAGAATGAAAACTGATTGGGATTCCATTAAGTAAAATAGTTTTCCACATTAATTAACTAGGACAGTGTTGCCTGTGTGTGTGTGAAACGTTTAACAGATGAAAATCTAGTATCATGTGAATTATATAACTAAATCATTACCTATAAAAATATGCTCATAAGTATGTGGACGTTTCCTTATACATTTTGAGGTCAGGTGTTCCAGCTGCTAAAAGGTAAAGAAGGGTTTAGCAATTCACATAGCCACAGTTAGTAGAAGGGGTCGTACTTAGTCAGTTCACTGATTAGTCAGTTTATGAAATGTCTGCCTTGCTAGATCTGCCCCAGTCAACTGCAAGTGCTACTAATAAGGTAGACCATAAAACTGAGCAAGGGCAAAGAGTGCAAAAGCATGTAGTACATAAAAAATGGTGTTGCATCGCTCACTTCAAAGTTTTAGGCTGCCTCTGGAAGCATCATCAGCACAAGAACTATGTGTCTGGTGCTTCATGAAATTTCCATGGCCAAGCAACTTCACACAAGCCTAAGATCTATGCATTGCCAAGCGTGGTGCAAAGCATGCTACAAATCTTGGTTTGATGGATGCCAGGAGGATGCCAGAATGCTACCTACTGGAATGCATAATACCTGTAATAGATTAAATTCTGTTTTAATAAATGTAAAGCAGTGCTATTTTAGTATGGATAAACTTTTCATAGTATGCTGTTCTGACAGCCTATAGTAAGATCTTAACCATAAGCTGTTCAGTCATAAATCTTTAATTCTACATATTTAACAGTTTACATATTAAATAGATATGACTTTTGGCTGAACATAGTGAATACAAATGCGATATGGAAGGACTTAACTGTCCCCTTCTGAATCAATTTGCTGCATTCATTTCCTCTCAAGCCTGGACTTCAGTGCTACATTCCAGCAACTATATGAGTGTGTGACTCCAACATGCCAGATTAAACACTGTTTTAAAGTAAAGAAAGTAGAGAAGAAGAATAAAGCCTGAATGAAATCCTAAAGCAGAGTGGAAGTCTGGACAAAATCCATTAAAATTAAGAGGCAAGCTGAGGGAATGTAAAAATGTAACCCCATCCGTCCAAACTCCATGTAAGCATCAAGTCTCTACCTTGACAGTGACAGGTCATTTTAGTTTGAAAAACATGGTCAGAGCGAATCATACTTCATTAGAACACCCATAATTCTGCACATGTGCTAAAAATAGTGTTAAACTCTCCTGGCATTCTCAGTCAACCTAAAGCCAAATCTTCTAACCAGCCTGTATGCTTTTTTTTCTTTCTTCCCTTAAATAAAACTGTGAAGGCATACGTTTTCTAATGAATAACCACATGCTGTAATAGAAGCATTTATGTCACAGTGATTAAGACTGAAACCCTGTGAGTGGAGTTTACCGGTATATTCACATATCACTAAATGTGAAGAAAAGACATTATTGGAAAGTCTTAAAGAAATCAATTGGGTGACAGTAAATACATATCTCCCACATTATGGCTAAACAGAGAGCATTACAGCTGCCGTTTCCATGGAGGACAATGATTCAGCTGCAGACATAATTCATTCAGCCTTAAATATTATTAAATAAATAATAGTAGGGACCACTACCGCCGTGAGCTTTTAAACAAAGTTAAGTCGTTCTGCTCCACATGTCGTTCAGGCTGCACTATGGGTGTTTAGTCCATAACGTCCCCATGAGCTTTTGATTACAGTATTACCTATCCACTCACAAACACCCGTTTAATCCCCCTTTCGATTTCTATACTGCCCTGTTAAGACAAATATGACCAGAAACCTGCCCATATTTTTTCAGGGAAGAAATCAATGAAAGCAGAAACTGATCTCTGTCTCTGGCTGCAGAAGTGAGAACCTGTGAGAAAAATAAGACAAAAAAAAAAAAGGCCTGCAAGGCAGCTGCTAAGGGAGAGGTGAGTGTGCATGTGAACATGTGTGTGTGAGTGAACATGTGTTTGTGTGTGTGTGTGTGTGTGTGTGTGTGTGTGTGTCTGTGTGTGCAAGGGAATTTTTGAAAAGTTGCCAGAGTATTGGAGAGTAAATGGAAAGCTCAAACACACAAGAGACTCCTCCTTCACAATCTGACTGACAGTTATTTTTTAATCATGTGTTTCTGTATTTCTTGTTTTTGTTTCGTGTTCAGAGAGAGAGAAAGAGTGAGAGAGGAGGAGAAAGCAGAGAGTGCACTGACAGGTTAAGTGAATATCAATGATTAGCTTGATACAATGTGTAAAAAGCGACCTTCCCAACCCTGTCAACAGGATTTAATTGTAAATTTGTGACTGTATTGAAGCTGGGGGCAAAATTCTGTTCTAGCTAGGGTTTCAAAATGTCATGTGCCTCCACTAGATGAACCATCCGCCTCACAACTTGCAGGTGCCAAATACTACTACACACCTTCAGAGGCCTTGTGGAGTCCATGAATGGGGCAGAACTGCTCTGGAAGCACGAAGGAGACTGACACAATATTGAGCAGGTGTTTCTAATGTTATGGCGGATATATGTTGTACGTATAAAAGAGAAGGAAAGTAAATCATTAGGTGACAACTATGTAACATCAATATCACCTGCTGAAACCACACGAGTACACATACTGCTCAACTGTGTGTGTGTGTGTGTGTGTGTGTGGGTGTGTGTGTGTGTGTGTGTGTGTGTGTGTGTGTGTGTGTGTGTGTGTG
>JBBPCX010000135.1:3802593-3817345 GCA_037974365.1 Hydrocynus forskahlii | reverse complement strand
TTCAATAATAAATGGTAAAAAAAAACTGCTGTAAGTCTGTATGTATGTGCGATTAAATGCGATTAATTAGATTAATTTATCGCCACACCATGTAATTAATTAGATCAAAAATTTTAATCGCTTGACAGCACTAGTTATTTTATAATATTTTCTTTCGCCATTTGAACAAGATTCTTTTGAATAAAAATGAGCTAAAATTATAAACAAGTATTTGCCCTGAGGGTTCTCCACTGGTTAAAAGGATCACTCATATCATTAAGCTGACTAGCTTGTTGCTAACACTGATCTCTGTGTTTTTCCCACTATGTAGCTGGAACACATGGAGGTCAAAAAAGATTCTGAAAGTCTGTTTCTGAAGTTTTTGAAGGTGTGCACGATGTAAGATGTGTGGGAATTTAGAATGGTATACAAAAGAAAAGAATTTCAGTTATGTGAATTTTAGTCATGTGAATTTTATTATGTTATTACATACACAGCACTGTGACTTTACTCTTAAAGGGGTTGATAAATTTGATCTGACGCGGTAAAAGCTCAGTCTACTAAAGTAGTCTGAATCTGCAAGACTTTGAAAATGTTGATTTTCAAATGATGTCGTTTCATTGCTGTATATGCAGCAGCATGAACAATGTGTTCCTATTGCCTGAGCAACAAGCTTTATGTTGTAAACCACCGATTTAAGTAGGAAAATCATCAACTTTTGTTTTGAGTATCACCAAAAGAGAATCATCTTCTGCAACAGACCCTCTCTCATTCATTCACTCATGGAAGAAAGATAAGTTTTGGTTGTTTTCACAGCTCTCCACACAATTCCACACACATCTAAAGTATAAAGCAGTTTTCTATTTATTATATATGTCAGTTTCAAAATGTTTATCACTGTTCTCAGTCACTGTTCATGCATTCTCTCAAACTGTCCTGTGTTGACCCTATTGTCAATTAAATCTGTTACCTGCCCCTAAAAAAGGGTCCTGCTTGTTTTTCAGCACAAAATATGTTGTGTCTTTTATTTAGAAAAAGGTGACGTTCATTTGAACGTTAACACCAGTCATGGGCTACGGGAATAGAGTTCTAGAGTTTTAATATCATTTTACTTTTTCCTGCTCTTCCCACACCTGCACCATTTCATTTTAACCGCTTCAGGGTTGGACAACACTGTGCACTGGCAAGCATATTGTTTAACCTAATGAAAAGAACTCAGTGTCACAGTACATAAACAGTTTACATCTGACTAAGCATACAGTTTAAAATGCTACATTTTCACAATGGATTGTGTTGTTGTAGTTTATCAAACTTCCCATAATTGTAATATTATAGCAACATTTTAAGTTAATGATATTAGAAATGTATCACACCACTGTCCACATAAATACAAAATGAATTGCAAAATTACTAATACATGAATGTTCAAGGTTCTGTAAAGCTTGCTTTACCTGGAAGCAGTCGCTACGAAAGAGTGCAGTTATGAGCAAAGTTTGAATTAACTAATAGGCATAAAATGGACCTGAATGCGTCAGATATGTTGTATTTTTATATTGTATTGTATATACACACACACACACACACAATTATGAAAATACCATGTAAGCACAAATACAAACATACACACACACAAACACACACACACCCCAAAGTCAGAGAAATTGGGTTTCTGGATACAGAATTAATGCAATTCCCAGTCTAAAAAAGGACTCTCTATATTGAATGCGTACTGGCAGAGAAATTTAAGGTTAGGCTTTATCTCAGCACCAAAAGACATAAACTGAACACAAATTAAGGAGACTCCTGGGGTATTCTGTGAAGCTGGATTCATTGGTTACTGCGCTAGCTGGTTCAATTTAAGGTATAGGGTTGAAGCCAGAGTAATTTTATTTCACTTCAATGAGTACTTTAAGCTGAGCTATAGGTCACCTCCCTAAATCCAACTTTTGGAGTAAATTGCACTGCCAAGTGTGATTCTCTATTATACACTCTTCACGTCCAAGGCTAGCCTTAGTCTGCTGTGGAGAAATCAGCTTTAAATTGTCACAAAATATACAATATGAAGGCATTAAGTTCCAAACTCACAGCTTGTGTAAACACAGTGTGTGAAATATAACCAAAAGAGCAGCTGCACTGGCAGTTACTATATCCAGTGGTCCAGTGGCACAGTCGAATTGTGTTCTCTAAAATGATTTAAATACTTTTGGGAGGAGTTGGTGTAGAATTTATAATCCAAAACTAACAATCCGGTATCAGAACCAGACTTCACTAATTGTGGCTGAATAAAATCAAATCTTCACAGAAATGTTCAATCGTCTAAAGCCTTCACAGAAGAGTAGAGGCTGTTCCTGCAGCAAAGGTGGAATTTCAAATAAATATTGGAGTATCAGGTGTATCAGAACAACGTTCTGGACATAAAATGTAAATATGTTATTAAATAAGAAGCGTTTACTCTTAGCAAAAATGGCTCTAGATAGTATAAGAAAGGGTTTCCTTGACTGGTGGAGTCGTTGGGTGCAGTACAGATTATTAGTTTCCTCAGAACAGAACCTTTTTCTCTCCATATTCATTTAATATTTGAAAATACCAGCCGCAGTTCCCACCATGTCCAACTCACATGATGAGCTGACCAACAGAAGTAGCCCTTAAATACTTTTTACATAAACGTACATGGAATGTGTTCCAACAGCGATATACAAAACATTCTCCTTCATGGAAAAGAATACTTTAACTGCACAAAGCACCATTTAAACATTTTAATGGTCATTTCTATCACATTGCGTTTAGTAAAGGATTCTTCATTACTCTCACCAAAAAGCCCAGAAGAACCTTCTTAAGGGTATAGGTGAAAATCCAACTTCAGCATTAGAGGGTTAAACATAAGCAGATGTTTTTTGATGGATTACAGCTAACACTGCCATTGAGCCCAAAAGCTGTGTGCAAACTGTGGATCTGTGAATGCGTTCCGGTGTAAATTCAGGCAAGAAAAGCTGGTAGGAATTCAGAAGTGTGGTATATTTTGACTAGAGAAGGAGATCCGATGAGACAGAGAAATGAAGTGTAGCGGATCAGTGCAGGGTTTGCACACAGTAAACACGCAAACGCTCCGCAGCGTTCACTACCATTATACGTGTGAAGAATACACCCACTCTACTAACTCATACTGAGCCACTCTGCCTTCTGCTCTTTTATAATACACTCAATGAGGGAACGAGTGTGTGAGTGTGTGAGTATGTGTGTGTGCCAGTGAGACTATGCGAGGAAAATAGATGTCTTTGTAGTGGAGTCTGAGAATAAGAGTATATATCAGGGAGCAGAAGGGCAGAATAGCGTTACTGGCCCTTTAAATATTTAATGTGCAGTGAGAATGTTCACCCCAGAGGGAGGGCAAAGTCATTTTCCTCTGTCAAACACTTACACTGCAAAGGAGAGAGAGAGACAGAGACGGAGGGAGAGAGGGGAGAGAGAGGATGGTGGGGGGGGGGGGAGAGTAAGAGAAAGATACAGTAAAGAAAGTGTTAAAGAAAATGACAAAGTTCTCATGATATATCTCCCTGTCACTGCGGTGTCTTTTCTCTCATGCTACAGTATTTTGCTTTGATACGAAAATAAATGTCTGTGTATACAGAGCATATAGCCTGTGCTTGTGTGTGTGTGTGTGTGTGTGTGTGTGTGTAATTGTTCTTTGTGAAATAGTTAATGCAGTACTAGAGCAAAGATGGCACATACACCGTATGTGTGTGTGAGAGAGAGAGAGAGAGAGAGAGAGAGAGATGATTATTCAATATGATAAAGGTTTCTTTCATTTTCTCGCAACCTAAGAAACAATCAGGTTTATTAGAGGGGAAAAAGGAAAGGAAGAAAAAATTATTCACTCAACCTTTCTTTTATTGTTCATTATGAATTATCTTGTCAATAAATTATTTTTTCATTGTTCCATTTCCAGATCTTTTGTCCCTTTCTATTCATGACTATGTTAATTGCTTTAGCAATAACCTCCATAACTTCACAACAATAAAGCACTGAGAGAGACAGAGATAGAGAGAGAGAGAGAGAGAGCAAGAGCGAGAGAGAGCACTGACTCAGGTGTGAGAGAACACAAAATAGAGCGTGTACCCTCTGTGGGAAGACTTAAAGACTGAAAGAGAAGAAGGAGAGATAAAGAGAGAGCAGGGATGAGGTTGATGAGAGAGCAAGGGAGGAGAAGAGGAGAGCGAGAAAGAAAAGAGGAGGAGATAAAACAGCTTCACTTTGTCAATTCTTCCTAAGAGATCAAAGTTTGCCTTCAATTAGGAGAACATTGCATCTCTGCTCATTTCAGAAGATACTTTAACTGTAAACATCACACACACACACACACACACACACACACACGCACATACACACACACACTCGCACATATACACAGAAAAGCCACCCACGTTCTGTTGCAACCATACGCATAAGCCATTTACACACACACACACACACACACACAATCACCCACGCGACACACTCTCTCAGACCTCTGCTTGGTTTGATGTTCAGAACAGCAAAAAAAAAAAACACAGCCAAGCAATTAAATTCTCCCCTTAACAGCACCCATAATTACCACACACCACACAAACACACGGCACATCTTTCCCACTCCTCACTCTTGCACTCTTCCCCTTCTTTCCCCCACGCTTTCTTTTTTTCTCTCTCTGCTGCTCTCTCCCTGTCTCTGCGCTCCACTACAGCAAGAAGCATTTTCAGAAATTAAAAGCCCTGTGTGCGTGCACTGGAAAAATGGGGTCCACACACTAATTACACACCTAAACCAAGTGTGCTCCTACCTAAATTCATTCAAATGCTTCTGCTCAACAGTGAAGGCTTCCACAGTTCCTCCTCAGCTCGCTGTTTAATTTCTGAGAATGTCAGCGTCAACTAAGACTTACTATATTAACAGTCAAAGTATACACTCATAAAATAAAATTCCAAAACATGACTTCTGGGCTTCTGTAAAACATAAAATCCACCAAATCTATATTCATTGTTCATTTGTATTGAAGGGATGCTTTCTGTTGTTTACCATGTTAATCGTTCCTCTTTTGGCTATTTTGTGTTCGGTGCATTTCATAAAGAATCTGAAATAATTAAAATGTGAAAATCTCCACTATATAAAGAGACAGCCGCCCTTTTAAAGGATCTACAGAGATCATTCCAGCGATGGAACGCCCTACAGAGAAATTCTTACCTTCATGTTTCACTACATATTACATTATTCACTATATATTACATTACCTCCTAAAACATTCAAAATGTCTGAGATCTTAACACACTATATATGTATATATATATCTCAAATGGCCCATACTCAGCTGTGGACGGTGCATCAGAGGTCGAAACTCCTAGAAATAAAGAAAAATATGTAAAGGAGCTCCCCTGTTTGCTCCCACTCCCACAAAAACACTGAAAAACACATGCTCTCCTGCCCTCCAGATAATTACTAAAGCAGCAGAGTGTGTGTATTCATTCATCTGTAGTATTTTAACACATGCCACTGGACTTGTGAATACAATCTTTTTTGGTAAGCTAAGTGAGAGAGCAGATGGCACTAATTTATTTGAGAAAGAGAGAGAGAGTATGTGTGTGCGTGTGGGTTTGTGTGTGTGTTTGTGAAAGCACAAGAGCTGAACAAAAGTTTTCTCTCAGTGTGGGAATGACAACTCTTGGCTTTCTCTAACATGCTGTTCTACCATGAGTAGGACCACCGTTTCCATCATGGTGGTTGAATGGAGGCGTGAGGGTTTCCTAGCACCGGCGTGGGCAGGAAACTGGCAGTCATTAGCCTGAAAAGCTCAACATTGTTACGACACTGGAGCCCAATCGATGACGCAGAGGGAGAGGCACTGGCTCCAAACACACCGGACAAAATCACCACTAACGGATCGGTGAGAAGGGATCAATATGGCTCATCTCCACCAGCCAGTGAAGACCGTCATTAGCGCTACCTCAGACCTGCCATTCGAGTCTGGGACAGAGGGCCTGGCGATGCTGCGTACTACAGAGAAGTAAGGTCTACCAGTAGGGTGATTATTACAGAGAATGATGTTCTCTTTCTATTTAATTATAAGAAGTGCTCTGGCTTGCAGTGAATGGTGTCATCCAGTATAAACTTATGCGGTAATTTCCTTAAGGTCGCAAGCCCACACTGAGCTGCCCTGTTATTAGGTACACCTATATTGTGCTCACCTACATGCCTCCTACAGGAGGAGTCAAAGTAGGCTGTACTTCCAGCATTGACTCTGATCTTTTAGAGTCTGTAACACCATGTTGCAGATGTTCTATGTGTCTGTAGTGGCCAGCCCCATTTTCTATTCTGTGATGAGCCAAGGGCGGCATCCTGAAAGTAGCAGACACAAAGAGACTCAACAAACAAATCAAGAAAGCTAGCTCAGTGGTGGGAGAGGAACGCAACAGCCCAGAATCTGTGGCTGAAAGGAGAACATTGTCTAGACTTCAGTCCATCATGGACAACCCACCCCACAGAGTTGTGGTCAAACAGAGAAGCACTTTTAGCCACAGACTCACCAGCATGTGCTCCACTGAACACTACATAAAATCCTTCCTCTATAACTTCCTCCTGATCACACACACTCAGAATAACCTCCTGCTACCCAGATGTGCAATTTCTTATGGTGTGCTAAATCATTATCATTACATGCAATACCTTTATTATCTTTATTATTATGTGCAATTGTTTACTATATGCAATAGTCTTATCATGTGCAATATCACCACTTATGTCACTAGTATGTTCAGCAGACTACAGTGCAACTCCAAACCAGTACTTGTGTAACCAAGTAAACCTCAGCAGTAATTTCACTTACTTATCTTTAGTATGTACATCCACTTCTCTTACTGACCACAGCATTTTTTGGACATAACATTGTGCAATTACTATTAACTAGGGATGCACCGAAATTATTTTTTTGGAGCGAAACCGAAAATGATGAAACATTCAGGAAACCGAAAACCAAAAGAAATTATTATTATTAAATTATTAAAAGAATACATCTGTTACAAAACTATGAAAATATTCATTTAGCATTCAAAGAATGCACAATATAAAATAAAAACTTTCTTGCCTTTTCAAAAACACAGACGGAGTGGGTGTGCTCGAAGGGTCTTGCCTCTTCTGTGCTTCATACTCTGCATGGCGATCGGGATGTTTTGATTTTATATGATAAATTAATCCCGACGTTGAGAAAGTCTTTGCGGATGCACCCCCTCTAGACATTTCGACATTGCACGATTTACAAACAAACAGCTTTCCGTGTGTCTTTATTAGATATATCGAAATGTGCCCACACGGCAGACTCTAATGCTGACTCTAATCCAATCTGGCACGCGCAGGCTGCGGTTGCATCATCATTGCGTCATCACCGTTTCGATCGCGTTAAAAAATAAAATTTCGGCCAAAACCAAAAATGCATTTTTTGCCATTTTTGGCCAAAGATTTTCAGTGGCTGAATATTCAGTGCATCCCTACTATTAACCATTTACTGAATATTTCTGGAGAGTTACACTACCCGTCAAAATGTTTTAGAATGCCCCAATTTTTCTGTTTTTTTGTACTGAAATTCAAGCGGTTCAATGTCTCATTGTTCATTCTGCGGAAAGTTCTTCCCAACTATGTAGCAGAAGTTCCCATAAGTCTGTGGCACTTATAGGTTGCTTTGCTTTCACTCTTCTGCCTAGTTCATCCTAAAACAGCTAGATGGGGTTTAGGTCTGGAGACTCCTGGCCACTCCATGTTTTCCATGCAGTCGTAAGCAGCCGGTGGCCAGGTGGTTAGGGAGTTGCCCCTGTGATCAGAAGGGCGTGGGTTGGAATCCCAGGACTGTCAGTGGAACCACTGTTGTACCCTTGAGCAAGGGATCACTCAAGGTTTCTGATTTTGATTCTGATTCAATCACTGACCATGTTAGTAGAAACACCTACTGTAGAAGTGCACGGACTATGTCCCACCTTTTGCTGCGTAAATTGCCCATCTGCCTCTAGACTGTCCATCAGTGAAACCAGACTACCATAGCACCATTGACCTACCATTATCTGGATAATGAATCCCAGCAGTGACCCTGACATGGTAGTGTGTGGCAGAGTATGTGATGTTGGGATTTCTATGCACCTCAGTGTCACTGCTGTGTTGAGAATAGACCAACAATCAAAAATATCCATCATGTGGACAAAAAATGCACTGATGAAGAACTAGAAGACGACATTTATTGTGAATAGAAAACAGTTGGAACAAAAGATCTATGTTATCTACTGGTCTGTATGTGTCCACAGAGCATAAGCAATAGATGGGCAACAGTCAGTAATTGTATCTACAAAGTGCACCTGGTCCACCTGATAAAATAATAACACAGATAAGTGCATTTGTGTGCTTGAACTTCTATCCAACATGTGTTATGAGTCCCATGGGAAACAAACATTATCCATCTCCACTGTGCAAGGAGTGCTGTCACACATTCTGTGTCAATTTTGAATGCTTACAACACATACACGTGCAAGTCTATGTAAAGTGCTGCTCAAATGTTTGGGAAATATACTTTTCAAAAATTCTTTACAGTATTATGCAGTAAATATGTCCAAAAACATCATCAGATTTTACTAAAAGTAGATAAAGAGAACCTGGTTAAATAAACAAGAAATAAATATTAGGGATGCACCGAAATTATTTTTTAGACCGAAACCAAAACCGAAAATGAGGAAACACTTGGCCGAAAACCAAAACCGAAAACCAAAAGAAATTATTATTTTTAAATTACTAAAAGAATAAGTCTGTTACAAAACTATGGAAATATTTATTTAGCATTCAGACAATGCACAATATAAAATAAAATTTGAAATAAAATATTTTACTTGGCCCCACTCATGAATAGCCTAAAAGCAAGATAGCTGAATTATTATAGAATTAAATATCTTCTCTCATAGAACTAGTGAATTCAAGTGCATTTTTCTGAGCGAAGTACATGAACCAATTGCATTCAGAACAAGTGCTTTAAAAACTGTTGAAAGATAAAACAATATTCTCTGTAGGCTTATAACAAAATAGTGTATCAAAACAAAAACTGACATATATTAATTGTAATCACTGGAAAACTTTCTTTCCTTTTCAAAAACGCAGACAGAAAGTGACCATTCTGTCATACTTAAACACGCCACAGCACACAGTGTGAGCAGCACGAAATTCTACCTCTGCATTTAACCCCTTCACCAAGTGAAGCAGCCAGGGAGCAGTGTGTGGGGACGGTACCTTGCTCAGGGTACCTCAGAGGTGCCTAGCGGCTTCCTGATCGCAGGGTGAGCGCCCCAACCACTCAGCTACCAGCTGCCCTGCGAGCGGAGCGGCTCGAAGGGCCTCTTCTGTGCTTCATACTCCGCATGGCAATCAGGATGTTTTGATTTTATATGATAAATTAATCCAGACGTTGAGACAAACGGCTTTCCGCGTGTCTTTCTTAGAAATCTAGAAATGCGCCCACACGGCAGACATGCTGGCTAATCCAATCTGGCGCGTGCAGGCTGTGGTTGCGTCATCTGCGTCATCATTGCGTCATCACTGTTTCGGTCGCGTTAAAGAAAATTTCGGCCAAAACCGAAAACGCATTTTTTGCCATTTTTGGCCCGAATTTTCAGTGCATCCCTAATAAATATTATACTTGGAGGAAAAGTATCCAAAAATAAGTGAACCTCGAGGATTAGCAGTAAATTTAAATGTGAAATTAGACTTTCCAATCAATAGTATACTTGAGTGCGCACTCTTTCATTTAAAGAACATACATTTATCAAAGAGTTGCTGATGCTTATCAGGCTGGACGAGGTTACAAAACCATTTCTAAAGTGTTCGGACTCCACCAATCCACAGTCAGACAGATCATGTACAAATGGATCAAATTCACAACCAGTGTTACCACAAAAAGAAAAACCTTTAGAATCAATAATGAAACAAGAGATGAGAGCAGAGCCAATATCTAGACAGCAAACCCTTCATAGGAAAGGACAGATCACAGATCCAAATCAGCCAATTGAAGCCAAGAGCGAGAGAAAGGAGCTGTTCATGGTGCTGAAACCTAATAGCTTGAAACATAAGACAAGCACCAGTGCCTGACAAATGTGATCATAATGCTTTCAATGAAATTTCCTTTTATAAAAACAAAATGACTACCTTAAGGACTTGTGACTAAACTATACTAGGTTATCTACATTTCTCATGAGGCCATTCTATACAGCTACACAAGCTGGAGTCTCCTGAAAATGCCACAGTGTTAAGTGTGTTAAAACATCCCATTTAATGTTATCTGTAATTCAGTATGTTGGCCTTCTATTCTGCTGTGCTTTTACAATATGTTGTATAACACAAAATATAAAATTACATCATCTTGTCTGTGCTTACCAGGACTGGGTTCTTTATTCTTGTTCCTTTATTTCAGCCTCAGTTTAATTTGAACCTAAAGGGAAGTGACTCAAGTTCATCCCATTTCCATAATAAACTCCAGCTACATTTACTCTTGTTCACCAGACAGTCTCAGGCGCTAATCCATATGTTGTCTGATTAAAAGATGAATAGACAGTTTTATTACCTGCATCATTCATCATACAAATAAAAAAGCTATGCAAACTAAGCTGTACAATGTAAACCATTAGTATTTTAACAGTACTTCAACAAACTATAATATGGGGCCTTCACTTTGCTTCAAGTCAAGACATATAGAGAGAACAATGGGTAATTGGAGTCTCAGGAGAACAAAATGGCTGCATCTTTTTTAGTCAGCGAGCAGCATTTCAGACTGTTTGCTGCTTTCACAGTCATCTTTAAAATTGGAACAGTCTTTGGTGACGAAAAGATTGAGAATTTTTTGTTATTGTTCTTATTGAATATTGCTAGGGCAGAGAAAACAAAGAAAAACTCAGAACTTACTCAAAGTCGGGCACATGTTACACATTTCCATCCTAAAGTGACTGGTTAATCTGAAGATGTATTGATATGAGAAAATGTAGGGCAGATCTAATGTGAATATTTCACTTTCATTTTTTAATGCCAGTTCAAAACATTCTAGTCATCATTATTCTCAGTCTCTCCCCCCCCCCTCTCTCTCATGAGAACAGTGGCAGCCACTAACTAAATTATTAAAGCAGTGACAAACCTCTGAACACACACACAAACACACACACACACACACACACACACACACACACACACACACACACACACACACACACACACACATACCAGCAGTCTACATGCTCATTGCTATCCATCTGCAACCTCAGGGAACAGGAGAGATAATGACCAGTTCAACAACTTGACATGGTAATAGTTACTATAAACATGAAAGATGGGGGGGGGGTGTTAGAGAGAGAGGGAGGAATGGGTTGTGGAGAAAGAGAGAGGGGAAGGAGCGTGAAAGGGGAAAATAGAGAAGGGGAAGAAAGAAAGAAAGAGAGGGGGGGAAAGAAAGAGATGGAAGGGGAGGGAGAGAGATACACAGAGTGAGAAAAGTGGAATATGTAATAAAAAGAGAAAGAGAGAGACATCTAGAAAGAGATGAGAGTTGTGGAAAGGTAGGTACACGTCCAGCCCGTTGGTCTTTTTAATCTGGCCCGCCGAAGGTTGGCGTGGCGCAACAGGCGCAGTGATATATTGACAGGGCTTGACATATTTTTTTGCTCTAGTACTCTAATGAGTACCTACATCAGGGCTGTCCAAATATTTTGCAAAGAGGGCCAAATTTGATAAAGTGAAGATGCCCAGGGGCCAATAGTTCCTTCTGACATTTTTATAACCACAAAAGTTACATGAAAATACCCACTGTTATAAAACAATTTTCACTGTCACAGTTGCTGTTATTTTTCAAATGGCAATGTAACCAAATATAAGCCACTCAGGCAGACGTGAACAACTCTAAAAACACAATTCTGCCTTTTATTCATATCTGGAGAGTCAGATAACATTGAATAAACTGGACAGAATACCTTAAATTTCCATTAGTTTGATCAATATCTTTGCCTCATGAGCATTTTAAACAGGAGTTATAAGTAATGCAAAGTGGTCTGTTATCATTAAAGTTCAAAACAAGTTCATTTTGCCCTTGTCTTATACAAGATCTTTCAGAAAGCACTAGTTTGTTTCACATCTACAGGTACATAACATCAAGTTATAACCAAATCTTATTCAAAAGTTTAATAAAATGAGTGCCATAAGTCCAAGTTCATTAGTGTGCTTTAGGCTTTTCACTGTTAACAGTGACAGATGTTACCGTTCAAAACACTCAATTTCAGATTGATCAAGGAACAGATAACTTGTTGACACTAATGAGAAGGGTGATACTGAGAGCTAGGTTTCACGGATGCAGAGCCAGATAGCTTTAGAATGGTGCTACAGGAATTACATTTTTTTTTTACATTTTTAAGTTTTATGATTAACAAATAACACATTATAAGACCAGAGCTGAAATCTGACAGCGGGCCGTGATTGGCCCGCAGGCCGGACCTTGGACAGGCCTGACCTACATGAATCAATTGGTACGCAACAAAAAAAAAAAATCTCTGTGTCTTGGCCATGGTTGGGGGGATGCGTGCAGAAGTCAGTGTCTTGTCCGGGGCGGGGCGGGACATGCAGTGTGAAGTTACTCAAATTAGGTACGCATTTGCGCTGTGAATGCTGAAAACTGCAGCGTATTTGTGTAGCACATACGCCAAATGCGTACTCGCGTACCACGTATGTCAATCCTTGTACATTGACTTGATTTTGCAGAGCCTGGGGTACTCTCCGTTATTACTCTGCTACTGAACACTGGCCATGCTATAAGAGGCCCCTCAAGATGTGAAAAAATACAGGAAATCAGTGGAAGACCTGCAAGTCATTTCAGCTGGTGTCATGTCCCTTCATACAAGACCTGTTCAAGATCTGTTCTGAGAATTTCCACAACAAAATTAACGCCAGACTTCGATGCACTGGCAAAAAAGGGTGATCAACAAAACTATTCCCACAAAAAGTGAATGTAAGTATTAACACTGTATTACCTTTTTAATGTTTACGTTTGATATGCATGCATCTGGTGCTGGCCCGGCCCGTCTGTCAAATTTGAAAAGTCAATGTGGCCCCTGAGCCAAAAAGTTCGCCCACCCCCGTTCTAGGTCTATTTTTTCTTCTTTTTATGTTTTTTTTGGTAACTGTTCTGTGTGAGAAAGGAAAAAGTGTGAGTGACAGATAGAGAGAGAGAAAGGGGGAGAGATGTGTATTTCTCGTGTTTAGGGGGTCCAGTGAGCAGTCTGAGCACCAGCTCAGAAAAGCCCAGCTGAGTGCAGCTGTAAAGCTCTAAACTCTGGCTGGAGACTCAAACTCTCACAGCCAGAACCACTCCCTCACCACTCCAGAGCTTTACCAACCAGCAGGGAGACCAGAGAAGAAAACAACAACAACAAATAAACGCAGAAACACCCAAGGAATTCACACTGAAAAACAAAGTTTCTTCAAAGGTTCTTGAGAACAGTTTCAGGAGGGGAAACACATGTCATTATTTTGGAAATTGATATAAACGCTTTAAATTATGTGACGGTTAAAGCTTCTTCACCCTCACACATCTCATTCATGAAAATATTTCTTTAGGGAAACTTCCACTAAAAGGTTCTTCATGGTGGGCTCTCAAACTGACCTTCAGGGCCCACCACACAATCCACGTTTTCCTATAATCCTAAGAGTATTTTACAAAGTAGAATAGCCAGATAACTTAAACCTCAAAGTTAACGCCTATCCAATAAGAATGTCCCTTGGCCCTTTTCCTCTTGAACGGGCTTGTCTCTGGGCTTAAGTTATTAATGCTGCTTTGTGAAACCCACTCCACTCCCCCAGTTGTTGTGAGTTGGATTGGGGCAAAAATGTAGACCCTCCGGGGGTCTCTGAGGACCAGTTTGAGGTCCACAGCTATAGAGAACCAAAAGTGGTTCCTCTGTGCCATCACTCCTAAGAACCCTTTGTGGCATCTGGATTTTCATAGGGTTGGGCTATTAGACACCAAGCAGAGGAAATAAAAGCGAAAGGGTAGATAAAGAAGGGAAGAATGGCACAGAAAGAATAAGGCCATCCTTCTGCAGTGTCTCTGTCCACCAGTATGAGTGTGTGTGTGTGTGTGTGTGTGTTGGGATGGATCTCGGGGGATGCAGGAGCAGAGCAAATAGCAGGACGAGTGCAGACACACCACAAACACTCCAGCCTTCTCATCCTCAGCGGGTTGATGCAACTGACCATCTCATGCTCTGCGATATTCTACAGCAATGGCTGCATAATTGGACAAGATTTGCAATTTCGTTCAACCTAATTTGACCTCACAACGTACTGAGCTAAACTCACCAAAACTAGACAGAAGTGACCTCAAAAATGTTCTGCTTTCAGCTATTCTGACCAAATATATTAGTGCTAAAAAGTTCGACATTTGTGTCTTTGCAAAACTTTGAAAAAAATGCATTTGTGAGCACGAGTAAGTCAATTTGTTATGAGTGTGTGCCTAAATGTGTTTAGTACAACCTCCCAGAAAAGCCTAACTCTGCCTGCTCTCCACAGTGACTCTGAATAAGCTGGGCATTCAGGTCTGGCCGAGCTGGAGAGCAGAGCGGGTTACAGTTCAGAGCTTTAGAGTTCTGCTCTCTGCCTTACTGGTCAGAGTACACTGCCCAGAGCACACACTGCTGGAGAAGAAAAACACAGACAAAATGACATTCACTGCACTGCAGTGCTTTCTTCATC
>JBBPCX010000135.1:3784792-3796695 GCA_037974365.1 Hydrocynus forskahlii | reverse complement strand
CATATTGTAAAATCACATTGTACTGTAATAGAAGAATGATGTGAACAAAAAGTATTTAAATATTAGGGGGTTGATATAGCAAAAATGTTCACAATACATGTTATGTGACAATATGTATTCAAATATGTATAGGCTGAAAAATATTATCAACTGTGAGTGCAGATGATTTTTATTCAACACTGCACGCACTCCACTGCTATAAATCCAATTATATGTGACTAATTATGTTCTCTGTGTAATGAAACATGCAATCAATATTCTTTAAGTACTGACAATATCACAATATCCTAAGAAAATCATATTGTGGCATAATTTATCACAATAATGATAAATATCATAAAACTGCACAGCTCGATTGCACATTCATCACATTATGCATTGTGCACACATGCACAAAAAGTGCACTTTGTCATGTGATGAATAGCCTAGGTGCTTGACCTTTAGGTTTGTGTCAAGCATTACCAAAGCTCTGTGACCAGTATGTTCTCTTGCTAACAGAATACAGGAATATCTTTTCTTGGAAAATTCTCTTGTTTCAGAAAAAGGCACTCTCTGAAGACATATTTCAACAGAAACTGTTTCTCATATTGGTACATCATGCCAATGTGTTAAGGGTAAACACTATAATATACTTTAAAAATAATAACTAAGTGCCTTAAAGCTGTCTCTCGGCCTCTCGTTCATTTTATGCCCAATTTCTCTAAAAAATAAAACAGTAAGGACACTGCAAAGAATCACTAAAGTAAGAAAGAGTCTCATTAAAGTCACAGTGTGTCCTCTTAATCATATAAAAAAACATCCGGATAAGTGCACCCTTCCAAACACTCAGACACACACACACATACGGACACCTTTTAATATTCGGCTTTAGAAAGAAGACACCCCACCATTTCTATCCGAAGGTGCTCTCAGCAGTAATTGTTCCATTACCATAACAAATCGCTCACGCTGTTTTGCAGAGCACAAATGTCAACTCATTATCAGACCCTTCACAGATGCCCCAGCGCCCTCATAGAGCCGACCCAATCTTCGCCTCTCACAGAAACACTGCATTCTGCAAGCTCAAAACATAAATCGACTTAAAACCTGACCTCCACTCAGTACCCCAGGGCAGAGTTTAAACTCTATGTAACCGCTAACTAGACTGGGTACAAACTGGACCGAGATTATCCACCAACAGATAGCCCGAAAACTCTGCATCCTCCTGCAAATGAGTCCTAAATTCCCAAATATGGACAGACTAAGGACAGAACACACTTCTACTGCTGTGCCTAGAGGAAGCCAAATCTCTCTCAGCAGTCCTCATATTCAGTAGGATTTATCCTGGGCTAAAAAGCTGAGAATTTCTCCAATAATTCTAAAAATACAACCAGAACACACACCGGAAAAAAATTCTCAGCACACTCCAACACAAGCAGGTTTCATGTCCTGCCAAGTCACCAACACACTTCTTTAGTCTAAAATCTCCCCGTGCACTTCATCTGTAATCTGTCCGCTGCACTTCCTTCATGTGCATTAAGGCTTCCTAAACGGTTTTTGGCTTTGATGTACTGTTCTAAGAAGAAACCCTCAATTCATACTGAACTTGGACTTAACATAAACTTTAAAATAATGTAAAAAAATGGTTAATCAAAGAAAACAATCTGATGGGAACCAAAAGTGTTTTATTTTTCCCTATGTTCTGTCCTGCTCTTGCATTGCACCATGGTCCTGAAGGAACGTTGTTTCATTTTTACTATGTACTCGTCCACAAAAGGCCTACATCAGCACAAGTCTCAATCAAAAGCTGCTCTTCCTACCAATAAAAAGGCATAAAAACACTGTATGCGGGCCCTACATTTATTGCGAAGAACCTCTGGAAAGACAGGTTTCATGGGATGGAAATGCAGTGAGGACTAATTTTTTACTCTATAAACCTCAGTAGAAAGTTCAGCATTTCATTTAGGTGAGTGACATAAATGGGCAAACTCTACTTTTAGAGGCTAAAAACTTTACTGTTAATATAGTAGCTTTATTGTGACTGAAGAACCTCCAGTAAAATTTACACTGTAAATATATTTAAAAAAAGGAAACTGAACTTAAACATCTAATGGAAAATAAACTTATGTATAAACTAAAGAAATGATAACTTATTTTTGAAGTCAACACACAATCTAAGTTTTGATTCAGTCTGCATCTGAACCGAAGCAGAAAACACATTTTAGTGCTGGCTGGCTAAAATTTTTCACAGTGGAAAGGATGGTTCATTCTGTCTTCTTATTTTGGACATTTTTGGTCCATGCTGTGCTCTTACTTCAGTTCTTCTAGAAGCCAAATGAGTCTGACCTGCTGAGGTTGTTCTTGTTCATATGACAGTATTCGCACATTCTCTAACAAACTACAATAACAATCATGCCCAACCGGTGAAGCCTGAACATACTCTTTAAGGCAGCCTTGAAATTCAGGTCAGTCTTTTAACTCTCTTATTGTGTTCCGGTCAAATCTGACCAATTTTCAAATTTTCTCTCTAGAAAATGCAGTTAATTTCATCGGTTTGTTCTAAGGTTCCATGACTTTGTTTACACAAGGCACTGGAATGCATAAAAAAAAACTGAGAATGTTTATTATACACACACACACGCACGCGCGCGCGCACACACACCCATTATGTCCCCTTTTCCCCAGCGGGAACCTATCTCCTATTCAATTTTTACTCCATGGGAACCACATCTGTTGACAGTGAAATCAGATTTCTTCCGCTTCCTTCACCTGAGCAACCACCTTGTATACCTTTGCAACCACATAGAAACTCCGCAGCCAACAAGTCCTACATCACAGCAACTACCTGGAAACTACTTAGCAACCACTTCCTACAGCAAGCACCTAGCAACACTCTAGCAACCACTTTGTATACCACAGTAAAATCCAGAAACTCTTTAGCACCTCCTACAAAGAGAAGCTGCCTAGAAACTACTTAGCATCCAACTCCTTTGTACACCATAGCAACCACCTAAAAACTCCCTAGCAAATGTTTCATCCACCAGAGCGACTGCATAGAAACTGCTTAGCAACCACCTCCTACACCAAAGCAACCACCTAGAAAAAACTGAGCAACCACATTGTATTACTACAATACAGTAACCGCCCAGGTTTACGCGGATCAGGAGTCGCAGAATCAGTCTTACGTGGATTTTTTTTGAGAACGTAACTGATCATTGTACGCGGAAATCCCCACAATAACGTGGAAACTGCAAATATTCTCTGCTTTTTTTTTTTCATGGCAATATGGGTTTTTTTACGCATTTTAGTTCTAAATTATTAAGAAAAATATAATTTACTAATTTTGTAATATGAATGTGAATGTAAATTCAGCTACATTTCCATGTAAAATATAACTGTATAAATGTTTTTGTACTGTCGTGAGAACACAAAAAAACGCTTTTGGGAGTTAAATATGCTGTACTCAGGGCAGGGGCGGACTGGGACTAAAACACAGCCTGGACTTTCTTCACCAGCTGGCAGAGCTCTGTCTGCGTCTCGGCCGAGAAAGACCGGCCGCCGGCCGCCGTGCACCGGACAGCCATTCTTTTCCAGAACGCACAGATTGCCAGTCCGCCCCTGACACATCTTGAGTGTTTCTCTTGTTTTTTGTTTTGTTCTTCTTAAAGCCCAGTAGTTTAATTACTGTAAATGAAATTAAAAGAGGCTGTTGAGCTCAGTCGCCGTCCAATGTCTGCTTTAACCGGCGGGTCTCTACAATACAGTACTCCTACTGAGGAACCCTGAATAAGACGTGCCACTGATGAACAGTAAATTTTTGATGTAAAAATTATTGGTGATTACCCCTATATTTTACTGTATTTTTATTACTAAAATTACACTAATTTATTACTGTATTTACCTGCTTATACCAAAGAAAACGACAGCGCATACCAAAGAAAACATGCTTGCCTGAATTAATTATGGGAGACGCCAGTTCAGTTTTACATTTTTGTTAAGGGTAATGTATTGAGCTGAGTTTAAAATGAAATTAAAATGAAAATAGGCATTTTTAGGCATTTTTTTTTTACCAAAACACAACAATGCGGTTTTTCACTATACACGGGTGCTCTTGGTATGTAACCCCCGCAAGAGGCGGGGGTTACTGTATTTTTTTTCTTTAAAAAACGAGTTGTATGAAAAAACAAGTTGAATGAGGCCCACAAGCCATAAATAGGAAATGAAGTTCAAAACTTGTAATTGTAACCGGAGATGAACTTCTGTGTTGTGTTGTGAGAGAAATTATGCAAACGAGTACTGCTGCGTTGAAGTTTTATTTTCTCTGCACACAGGCATTCAGCCCCGGTGCATGGTCGGCTGCGTGTGCGTGTGGTGTCAATTTCTGCCGAAATCTTCTCCTGCCCATGGCACTGTACCAGGAGGATTTTAAAACAATAATGTCGATTGTAAGTTTTAACAAAGAATAAAACTTTGTTTTCAATGTAGGACTACAATGTTTTCAATGTAGAACTACAAATCAAGATGTCCAACATGTAAACGATCTGGAGAGAATAATTACATGAAACTACACACTGGGCTGCAGGCTGGCGTTAAACAGCGTCAGATGAGCGCCAGTGTAAAACCTCACTGAAGTCAATCAAGCGCAGATACAAAATGCAACAAAAACGTCTATGGCATTCAGAGCGCGTTCATTTATCCAAGATTCAAACATCCGTGTGGACGAGGCCTAAGAGAAATAATGAAATGACACACCTGCACAAAGCATCTAAAAACGAAAACGTTGGTCCTCCACACATTTACGCCTCCAACTCCTAAAACAGCCCACAAACATAGTGTCACAGCTAGTTAAGCTAGCCTAGGTAAACATAGCTGGAACTCACCGTGAGGCTAATTCCCCACATGTGGCATGACAGAAAGACATAAAAAGTACATTTCCAAAATTCATATCACAAAAATGACAAAAAAAAATACTGTATGTAACATAAATATAAATAAGCAAATAAACTTATGGATGACACTTTTGGATTTTAATATTTCTCAGATTGATTTTTAGCTAATGTCACCCAACCTACCTCTATGTAAAAGGATATCAAACAGGAAAAAGGGAGGGGGAGACAGACTGATAAGGCAAGGCGAGGAGGAGGAGCTACCAGGACCCTCACATGCAGTGTGCCAAATAAAAGAAAACTATAATACAAACTAGATTTATTGTGCAATTATGCTATCCATAAGTGTACATAATATATTTCAATATATTGATAAGTGTATATAATATATTTCGTTATAATATATTAGCATAAATTTGAGTTAGTAAAAAGTTCCAACACAACATTAAGTAGTAACATAAATATCATCATGGATTCATAATCAAGTAAAATGTTCCCGTTCAAAAGTGACCAGGAACCCAAAATAGTTAAGCCTAAATGAACACAATAGGAGGGTTAATGGTTTAATAATTTAGCTCCTTCTGTATTTGAAATGGACTTTCCTAACACTGGCCATCAGACTTTTGCACTATGCTGAAGTAAAAATAAAAGACACCTCAAGCATCATGAAGCATCATGAAACTCAAATTTCATTATAGTCATTATAGCTGCTCTACAAAGTTTGATGTGTGATGAAGTTATAACTGATTATTGCTATAACTGGTTAATCCAGAGGTTCCAAATCTGGATCATGGAAGCACCTGCTACCCTGCACAATATAGTGCTTTTTTTCTCTCAAAATGATAAGATAAGCAGCAAGATGAGATGTGCGGAAAACAACACAAAAATGTGCAGTACCGTGTATGCAAATGAATCTATCAACGACAGCTCAATTTATCAATATAAGTCAATATTCCTACTGTCATTTCCTCTCCTTTACTACATTATAGTGTTTTATCACGGTTCAGCTAGCAAGTTCTTGTTATATCTCGCAGTAAATAATTAAAGAACTCTTCCTGTACTGTGCTGGAGCTGGTCAGAGAAACTCAGTTATGCACTGCATTTCCAAATAGGTGAGACATTTTCTTCCTGAAATCAAGGCCTAACAGGGACTTTGTCCCGATTTGCTGTAGTAACAACCTCTACTCTTCAGGAAGGCTTTACACTAGATGTTGGAACTTTGCTTTGAGGATTTGATTGCATTCACCCAGCATTAGTGAGGTCAGGTACTGACACTAGATGATCAGCTCCAACTCTGGAGAACACTACGCCACTGCCGAGAGAAGCAGAATATTACTTCTGGTTCCACCCTTTTGAACATGTTGTGAATGAGAATTACAGAGCATTAAATAATGTTTTTGTTTAGAAATTAATGGCACTTGAACATAATCAGCACTGTCAGTGACTAATCAACTCTATCGACTAATCATCACAGCCCTAATGGAAGTGTGTTGTCCTCAGCTGTTGTTCTTGTAGCCCCATTTCTAAACGAGTTCGGACACTGTGTAAATGAATAAAGAATGTGATTAGCTGCAAACCAAGGAACCCCATTTTAAGTGAGAATAGCACACAGACAACATACCAAGTGCTAAAATTGTTTTTTTTATTTTAAAAAATGCTCATTTTAAATTGTGGACAGGGGTACGTTTACCAGTGTGTTGCATCACCTGTTTTTAACAGCATTCTGTAAATATTTGGGAACAGAGGAGACCAGTGGCCAGAATTTTGAAAATGTCCCGTTCTTGTGTAATATATATTTTAGCTGCTCAACAGCTCTGTATTCCCTTTGTTGTAGTTTTCAATTCATGATGCTCCAAATGTTCTCAATGGGTGACAGGTCTGGACTGCAGACAGGCCAGTTTAGCACTTTACAACTCTACTACTACAGAGCCATGCAGTTGTAATACATGCAGAATGTGGTTTAGCACTGTCTTGCTGAAATAAGCAAAGCATTTCTTGAAAAAGACATTGTCTGGATGGCAGCATATGTTGCTCCAAAACCTGTATTTAATAATTCATAATAATTTCATTTTGTTTCTATTTACATTTTATACAGCATCAAAACTTTTTAGGAAATGAGATCCTGAAGCAAAGGTGAACATACTATAAGGACCACAGAGGCATATGAATGCACACACAAACACTGACTCACTAAATTTGTGACAGGCAGTGTCCCCTCTTTGGTCTGTTTTGGTCTGTCTGTCAGTGTGTGTGTGTGTGTGTGTGCCAGCAGGGAGACAGAAGCACACACCGAAACCCAACATTATGCAGTTTGCTTTGTTAAAAATTACAATTATTCCAAACTCTCCCACTGCAATTCTTTGTCAGTGCGCCCCCGGCTAACAGCACCCACTACTCACATCCCATAATGATCACACTGAAGGAGCCGCCAGTCATCCAGCATGGGGCCACTCCCACTGGGCATCAAACCAGAAAACAACCAGCCAGTGTGTGTGTGCGTGTGTGTGTGTGTGTGTGTGTGTGTGTGTGTGTGTGTGAGTGTGTGTGTGTGTGTGTGAGAAAGAGAGAGAGGGAGATAGAGAGAAAGAAAGGGACGGGGAAGCGGGAAGGAGAGAGAAAGAGAGAGTGGGGGGAAGAAAGAGAGAGAGAGAGTGGGGGGAAGAAAGAGAGAGAGAGAGAGAGAGAAAGAGAGAGAGAAGAAAAGGAAAACCAGCTAAGAAGGAGTGGAAAAGAAAGAAAGAAAGAAAGAAAGAAAGAAAGAAAGAAAGAAAGACAAAAAGAAAGATGAAAAGAAAGAGAGAGGTTTGTCCACTGTATGTAAGACACAGGTGTGTAATCTACACCGTGCAGACACAAATGAATCAGTCTGACAGGAAGGATGAGTGTCCCTGGAGCAGAAGGACATGTGACGCACAGTTCACATCCAAATGAAGGACACTCTTTCATACTCAATACGACCTTCCTTCACTCTTACATCTGCCCATTCATGACACATTAAAAGGGAAGACGAAGGGATGGAGAACAGCAGAATGGCGGGAGGTGTTCAGATGAAAGAAATGGAAAAGAGAGCATATGCATCATTCAGCCTTATTTATCATGAGAGAAAGAGAGAGAGAGAGAGAGAGAGGGAAAAGAAAGAGAGAGAGAGAGACAGAGAGAGAGAGAGAGAGAGAGAGAGAGACTGAAAAGAAAGAGAGAGAGGTTTTGCCTACTTATTTTTGGAGTTACTATTTTTAAAACTTCTAACTGCATTTTTTATGTTTGTTTTACATCATTTGAAGACAGTGTAGGATGTGAGGTGGGCAAATGAACAGGTTTGATTCATCTACCCCTGCCTCTCCCCCCATACTTATCTTATCTTAACATTTCATAGATCAATTGAATACTCTAAAATTATTTGGAATAAAATATCGTTACATTGATTTATTACTCTTGTAACCTGCAAACTCACACACACACACACACACACAAATGCCTTCATAAAACCATGTTCTAGTAACCACTGCTGGCATTTAAGTGTAACCCTAGGAAGCCCAACTGCCACCCCATCACACACACACACACAAACACGCACACACAAAGAAACAAATTCACAGCAACGTCCCCTTGGAGTGCTGCCCAGGAACAGTTGATGACAATAATGATGTGTGTGTGTGTGTGTGTGTGTGTGTATGTCAACACCTTTAGCAGGAACATCTGATAGCATTGAGTTCAACACAAGCGTGAAAACTTCATAAACCAGTGTAAAATGAAACATACACACACACACACATAATCTCAGATGAGCCGACACACACTCACATTTGTATGTGTGGCATTCTGTGTTAATTTTTATCACTTATTATCGTCTCTGTGTAGGACACGCTGCAGTGATTAGCGTGCCGTTAGCAGTCTGCCCTGGACTAAAGGTTCGCTTCATTTCCTGCTCCCCAACTTAATAAGGGTCTCTTAGGGGGCTTTCAATGGACAGACTTTAATGGCTCCAACTGAACGCTCAAAGAGACTCTACACTCCTCTCACACTTGCTTTGTTCACCCTATCATCCAGCTCTTATGCTAGGATTACATGTGTGCACAGAAAAAAACATTGTTTCGAAACTCATTATTTTTAAAATTTTATTCTCAGAAAAACTAATGATCAATATGTGTTTTTTATGTTTATAAAAAAAGTAAAAAAAAAAAAAGTACCTCAATATTATATTATACAAGCACCCCTACACTGCTGTCTTTACAGAAAAACATGGACCATCCAGTCTGCCATCACCTGTCTACAATCATTATGTAAATGCAGTATCAGGTTAGAAGTACAGGTCTGCAAGGTGCAGCACTCTCAGGCATTTTCTAATGTCTAGGAAAGCCATTTCTACTCTGAAGATCATGTCTATGTACTTTTTTATAAATTGTTGTATGGTATCTCTCTCTCTTCTTCTTCAACTTATGCCTGCTTCTTGCTGAGACCGCCCACTAGTCATTAATATTCATAGGAAGGCCCCCCATGTTCATTATTAGTCATTCATTGACTTGCATGAATTCCAAAATATGGCTGCTGCCACTGCGAGCCCAAGTCTGACTCAGAATGTCAGGAAAAGAAGCAAAGTATCAAACAGTGATAGCTCATAAAAGATTGCAAGGAAGAGTAGTGAGGGCAGCGTACATGGAGAACCGAATATTTGTTTAATATTTCAGTGTCAGGAAAGCCAGACCTGACATCCCTGTAAAAACTACAAGTCGGGTTAATTTAAAATTTTAAGGCAGCTTGCTGCTCTAGTTTTCTAAGTTAACTCACCTTGAGGACAATGGTGAACTCTGATGCTCTCAAGATGAGTTCTTCATGTATTACAGCAACAGAAAAGTACGACCTCTTTATGTAGAGGCTGATTCTTTAAAATAGCATATTGTGTGACAAAAATGAATAAAGCACTACTTTTTTAACTTCTCAGTCTAGGATTACCAAGTCCAGTCCTGGATGCCTCGTGTCCAGGTCATTGCCAGGTTTAGTGAGTGTGTTTGAGTGTGTTTGACTGGACGTGGGGATCACTTGTCAATAACATTCAGTGTGAAAGATTTTGAAAGCAGTAAGAACAAGAGCTAGCAAAAATCATTATCATTAATCATTATCATTATAATAATTAGTTGAATGAAGGATGAGTTCAGTATCTTTTTTCACAGCATTTCAATTAGGGTGCTGTCTTATTAATCTCATTTCAGCACCATTCATGCCGTGATTGACAGGACATTATGGTGGCGATGTGCCCAACACTGTGGCGGTGTTATCATTGTGGTGTTGCCACAACTGTCGCAGTCCTGCAGGGATATATATGCTGCTTATTTATCTACTAGACCACAATGGTAGGATCCTCTAGGCTCTTTTCACGGTTCATTCTGAGTTAGTTTTGGATTCTGTACTTCACTCCAAGTCTCTTTCTAAGATTACTTGGGCCAAATGTGCTTGGACTGCATTTTCATTGGAACCATTAATCTGTTAGAATATGTTAGAATAAATTTGTATACAATATACAAATCTATCTCTCATGTAACATAGAAAAACTGTAATTTTACACAGGTTTTTCACAGGAAAAGCTCGTTTTCACTAGCTGTCATAATATAAACACTTTAAAGCTTTAAATGACTCAACAAACCACAAATTTCTGTCAGACTGACACATATAGACACACATACTGCGCTTATGTAGAAGCACAGACAGTGTTCAGTATTAAACTAACTTATCCACTCTGACTCATTCACTCAATTGACACCACAGTATAACCACCCACAGTCATAATCATAAATCACTCACTGTGTCCTCTTAGCAGATGGGGTATTAGTTTACACTTGAATGGCCAAAATGTTTAACTACTAGACTGGCCACAGCTGTCATTCTGATCATTTGAATTTTAAATTCTTTTCTTACTTACTGCATTTTCTCTTATTAATACTCTAAAACATAATAACTGTAACATATTAGTATACATGTAGGTCATTAAAAAAATGGTGAAAGTGAAAGTCAGTGGATTAATGATAGTTTTAGATTTAGCTTTAGGATTAAGATTAGATTTAAGTTTTGAATTACATTCAAATTGTGGTTTAGGGTTAGATTTAACAGATAATTTTGTTTTCTTCAAGTTCGGTGCCTTTAACAGATGAAAGGTCTTAGTTGAATATTGTTAGCTGAATGTTATTTTAAGACAATCAAAGCTTTTCAGAGCATCTCGAGCCGACCATCCAAATAAAATGTTACCAATATATCTGACCTATTCAGGCTCCGCCTACAAATGTGTTCTTTTATAGCAACCGTTGACAAGGTTAAAAGGTTTACAGAGTCCCATTAAACTGAATGGAAAGCCGTTGCACATTTACACGGTGACAAAATTATATGATGAACGGTTTAATGGAAGCAGTCCGAAACACCTCACTGTGATATTAATTTACACTGCAATGTTGTTTTTCCATTGTTAACTATTATTTGTGTTGATTTAGTGTTGATTTTCCAGTGTAAGGTTGAGTTTCCAGTGTATATTGTAAGATGTCGGAACTAACTACAGACAGGTTGTAGGCAGGTTGGGAGCAAATATGAATCTGCCACCATGCTAATATAAAACAATATGTATTAACAGTGGGACCTTTAACAAACATACAAAAAGACAATTAGCACTGGAAATGAAAACCCACCCAAAGTGTGTTTAGAGTTTAATTTATTAGACTAAATGGAACTTTGCCAGCATTTTGTCCAAGCCCTCAGCAGAAGCAAAGACACATCTGGGCCTGTTCTGTCTGCACTACACACACAGGAGCACAGTGACGGTGTGGAGTGTTACAGTGATTCATTCAGTCTTTCACCCACAGCCTGATCATAATGATAGATCAGTTACTGCGTCCTCTTAGTAGAGAGCATTAGTTACACTGGACAGGCCTGTTAATGTACTACACCGAGCAATTACTCACTTTACATATGCTGAACAGAGAGACGCACACACACACACACACACACACACACACACACACACACACACACACACACACACACACACACACACACACA
>JBBPCX010000135.1:3748720-3759618 GCA_037974365.1 Hydrocynus forskahlii | reverse complement strand
ATATATTGTATTGCACCATGGCCCTGGAGGCACGTCGTTTCACTATGTACTGTATGCATATGGTAGAAATGACAATAAAAACCTACTTGACTTGACTTGATGTATGAATATACATAAAGAGACAGAGAATTAAGAATGAGAGTGAAAGAGTGGGAGAAGACACAGATTAATACATAGGGAGCAGTCAGAAAAGAAAGGGCTAGGGAAAGAGAAAGAAAGAACACACACAGAAATGTATATGTATAGATAATATGAGAAAGAGAGCGAGGGAATAAAGATGGAGAGAGTGACAGACAGGGAGAGAGGGAATGAGATGGAGAGAGAGACAAATATAAAGAATAAAGATAGGGGAAGCAGTCAGAAGAGAAAGAGGGAAAGATAAAGAGAAAATGAGAAGGAGAGAGAAGGGGCACATGGGAGATGAGGGAGGGAGGATGGGAGAGAGAGAGGAAGATGCTGACACTAGACTTTAAGGGCTCTCCATGGCATTCCACTAACCGGCCTCTTCTCTTGAGGAACGATAAAACATCAAACTCAGAGCCAAAATGTCACGGCCTCTCTTTCTCTCTCTCTCTCTCTCTCTCTCTCTCTCTCTCTTTCTCTCTCTCTCTCTCTCTCTCTGTCTTTCTCTCTCCGTCATGCGCTCTCTCTCTCTCTATCTCTCTCTCTCTCACACACACACACACACACACTCAAAAACGAGTAGCTTCTAGGTAATGAGGCTCATTTTCATGGCAGGAACAGGAGGGCAGTCTCTGAGGGACCATTACACACCCAAACCCCCACACACACACAGAGGGTAGGGAGAGAGAGAGCGAGCGAGAGAGAGATAGACAGACATACAGACAGACAGACAGACAGACAGAGATACATGCATAAAATACAAATGCGGAAAGTCTGAACTACTTTTAATGTCATTGTGAATGAGTGATGATTGGAGTGACACGACTGGATCCATGTAAATAATGCTGGTTCTTGTCACACCACAAAAACAGTGAATTACAAACATTGTTTGCATATACAGACCCTATGGACAGAGGAGTAACTGTAAGGTTTTGAAAACTTTAACAGTGTTTGGGCTCCCCAACAGCCAGTAGAGGCAAACTGCAGGAAATCCTCAGCTACTTCTGAGCCAAAGACATTGGAGAGAAACTGAGAACACAGTCCATGTTGCAAAACGGCAGCAGTAAAGCCAGCGGCAGATTAGCCACTTTAGTGGAGAGTTCAAATAATTCTAAGTCCAATCATTTTAGTGCCATTTAAAATATCACCTCTCAGATGCTACTAATCACGCCAGTAAAAAGCGCTATAAATCCTGCAATTAAATTACCCCACACAACACCTCCAGACTGAGGTTTGTTCTTATGCTGCCTATTCAATAACATCTGTTTAAATACCACTTCAATAAAAAGCCAGTTTTACTGTAAACACAGCATTTAAGCTGTGGCAGTTCAGTTACAGTCTAATCCTGAGTCTCACACAGGCTCTGTTCAATAACGAATCCAGAATTTAAACACCGAGTCAGTGGAGGGAGCTTAAATTGACGGTGCACCAGAGGTGTTGAACTCCAGAACCAGAGTTCAGCCCTTTACCTCATTTAACCCCTCTGCACATTCAACTCATGTCCAAGATCTTCAGGACCTGAATGGAGCAGGTCTGCAATCACTTAGAACCAACAAGAAAATACCCGATAATCAATTACATTTATTTATTTGTTTATGTGTTTGTTTGTTTGTTTGTTGGTTGGTCTGTTTGTTTGTTCTGCTTATTCATTCCTAAACACTACACACAGGACTTATGTGAATCTTTTTTTTCCACTGTATTAATATTTGTTTAATATTTTAGTTAGCGTTCTATTTCCCGTTTATTACCTTTATGGCATCAAAATGAGGAAGAAGAACCAGAATCAGAATTGATAATACTACAACAATACTTGACCCAAACTACAAACCCAACACACCATTAGTTTTGAAATATTCCTTACAGAGACTGAAAAAAACTCAACATTTGTGGGATTGTATGACATAGCAAGGGAAGGCATTAAAACAACACCAAAAATATCCTTAGACAGAGAGACAGACAGACAAACAGAATTTTGAAACTCCCCAATGCTCTACCTGCAGACCTCTTGCAAAGCAATCAATGCAAAAGCTGCTGAACACTCTGTAATCAAACCTCTGGAGCTGCTCCTCGCTGAACAGCTGAAGCTTACTGAGGCTTCTCTCCATTACCGGGCAGAAAGCTCTCGGTTTCTGTCAGGGACGTCTGCCAGGGAACTCTGGTTTCAGAGTCCAACACAGTTTGGTGGGTTCCTGTTCTAAAGGCCAGACCACAGTCAAGGACATTTCTGGGGCACTTTTCACTACACACTCAACCTGTATAAGTGTGTGTGTGTGTGTGTGTGTGTGTGTGTGTGTGTGACAAATGAAGAATCTTGGATCTTGAAACACTGAGCACCAACATTCAGAACTAAAAGGGCCCATGTGAACTAAGTGGACCAATATGGAACAGTGTGTGAGCATTTTAGAGCAGTCTGAATGAGGGGGGCACATTCTAGAACAGTGTGAATGAGGGCGAACACAAGAACAGTGTGAAATTCAACAGTAGAACAATGTGAAAGGGGCAAACAAGCTTGAACGACATGAATGAGGAAGTACATTCTTGGACAACGTGAACAGGGAGAACATTCTAGAACAGTGTGAACAGAGGAGTGCTTTCTAGACCAATGTAAATGGGATTTCATGTGGAAATGATGACTCAAGTGCATTCAGTGCATCAGTTTCCAGCCAGATGTTTGGGTTTGTTGGTACTGGGTTGATAAAGTCTGGCCATTTCACACACCACCTACACCTGGACCTTAACTGATGAGCGGATCCAGGTGAGTTCATAACTGTGCTGGACTCTGGCCCACCAGGACTCCCCAGCAAATCTTAGCAAACAGCAGGTGCACTCCTGAAAGTCAGTGTGTGTGTGTGTGTGTGTGTGTGTGTGTGTGTGTGTGTGTGTGTGTGTGTAAATGACCTCGCGCAGTGGCACGCTGCCAAATTCCCTGACTGGGCATCATCTCCAGCTCTAGTCACTTTGTGAATAAGAATGAGGGTCACTCACATCTCTGAACCTGTTCCAGTATTTCTCCTTGTCGTAGTGGGACCCGCCACTCATCCACTTGTCCGAGTCCAATGGGTTCGCATGGTTGTTGTGGTTTTCACTGTTGTTGTTTACAGAGACCGCCGTGTCCACGCGCCTGCTGTCTGCACGCAGCAGCAGCAGCAGCGCAGTGAGAGGAAAGAGCAGCCCGAACAGCATCACCTGCAGGACAGACAGACAGAGAGAGAGAGACAGGCAGAGAAAGAGAGGGGGAGAGACATAGAAGAAAAAGAACAAATGAGAATGGAAAATGAGAAAGAGAGACAGAGAGAGAGAGAGGAGAGAAAGAGGTAGAGAGAGAAGAAGAAAGAGCAAAAAAGAGAAAAAGATAGTGAATGAGGGAGAGAAAAAGTAGAAGAGCGTGGAGAAGGTGAGACAGAGAGCATGAAAAGAGTGGAAGAGTGAGAGAAAGGAGAAGGAGAGAGAGAAGAAAAGAGTGCAGAAGGGGGAGAGAGAGAGAAAGAGGGAGAGAGAGAAAGAGTGCGAGAGCAGAAAAAGAGAGAAAGAGAGTGGAGGAGAGAGAAAGTAAAAGCGAGTGCAGAAGGAGGGAGAGCGAGAGAGAAGAAAAAGAGAAACAGCCAAAGGAGAAGGAGAGAGAGGTAGAATCTTATTGAACTGGAGGGGGTCCGGGGACCGCGGGGCGCGTGGTAGAAACACGCGCCGTGTTAAAGTGTGGAGTGACTGTGGGCCGCGTTTGGGGGCAGTGAAGGCTCGCGCTGTCGGACAGGCGCTAATTGCGGCGCGCGCGCTACGGTGGGATTAGAGCGGATTAGAATTGCTGGAATATGTCGCGCTAATGTGATCACAGCTTTGAAACGAGGTGACCGAGAGAAGCGGACACACACACACACACACACACACACACACACACATACGTTCAAACACACGCACACACACACGCACTCACGAGCGCAGAGGTGCGCAAAGCCGAGAAGGTGCGCGCGCTTTGGAGACCCCAGTTAAACCGCGTCATGTCCCACGGTATGATGACGGGACCTCGGGACTCACCTCGGAGGGCCGCGTGCGGCTCGCTGTGGAGGGTCGGGGGGGGGCGGCTCGGTCTCGGGTCGGAGAGAAAGTGCAGAAGGAGCGGAGCGCGTGCGGAGCGGAGAGTCTGCGCAGCTTCACTGACAGCGCGAGACGCGGAGAGGGAGAGGAGCGCGAGAGACTCCTCCCACTGCACACACACACACACACACACACACACACACTTCTGTGGCTCCTCCCACCGTCTCTCTCTCTCTAATCTCTGCCCAGCCTGTGCTTAGACTGACCGGTAATTCACAGATAAATTGAGGTGACCTTTTATACATCAAAACAAAAATGAACAAAATCAAGAAATAATGATAATAATAAAGTGGCCTCTTACAGTCACACGTGAACACACCACAGCACAGCATGAACAGTGTGAAATTCTTTCTTTGCATTTAATCCAAGCCGTTTGTGGGAACGGTAATTTACTCGAGGGAACCTCAGTAGTACCAGTAGCAGTCCTTGGATTCGAACCCACGGTCTTCTGATTGCAGGAGCCACTCCTTTACTACTAGAAAAATGTTCGGTCTCCTAAATGAAGTTTCACATTTTTACACTTATTTTGAATGCCACTTAATTAGTAAATTAATGCAGCATTTGTTTTCCATGATTACAGTTGTAGTATTCCATATTTACATGAAATATATATATGTGTGTGTTTGTGTGTGTTTGTGTGTGTGTGTATATATATATATAAAAAAAAAAATATATATATATATATATATATATATATACACACACATGTATGTATATCTAATCTCTTTCTAATCTCTTTCTAGCAGCATCTGTAGAGACTTTAGGTGGAGACTGTCTGAAAATTAATGTGGTAAAAAACACATTGCCTCTCTGACTGATTTATTAAGATTGAAATCCACAGCAGAGCAGCATTAATATCCAAAGTGATGAAGTCAGGCCTGTGACTTTACTGGGGGAAAAAGAGGGGGTGAAATCGATAGACTCACATAAAAGTTACATCCCTTTATTCCCCATTCATATCTAAACAAATTAAAATCAGCTTCTGTTTTCATTTGGAGTCAAGAATAGGGGTGGTAAAGCTCAGCAGGGAGATTATGTGGTTAGTCACAGTCCATTGGCTGCAGTGCTGCAGTCCAGGGAAATTGAAAAAGAAAGAAAACAACCATTTACACCTTTCTGAATGTACTGAGTTTATTTCATTAATACATAGCGTATAAACATGTAATCTAAAAATGTGCACTCTATGTGCAAACATTTATATACACCTATTTTTGCATTTCTTCTTACATCAAGGCCATTAATGGGGAGTGTGTGATCCATTTGCTGCAGTAACTGCAAAGAAACAGTAGCATGCCTTTGCTGCAGACTTTATACCAGATGTTCGAACATTGCTGTGATGATTTGATTGCATTTGGCCACAAGAGCATAAGTGAAGTCAGGTATTGGCATTGGATAATTAGTTTTGGATCGTGGAAATTATACAAACTGTGTACACACAACATAATGTCTGTTTCAGCATCATCAAAAGAGCCATTCATTTAGTATTGCACTCATATCAGAGCCGTCCTATCAGTATTATACTCATACAAAAGCCATCCTTTCAGTATTACACTCACATGGGAGCTGTACTTTCAGTATTACACTCATTTAGGAGCCATGCTTTTAGCATTAAGCTCAAGTAAGAGCTGTCTCTCCAGTACTACAATACTTTACTTCCAGAATTATATAGAAGCTTTCCCTTCATTGCTACAATCCTCCAGTACTACAGTCATAAAGTAGATGTCGTTTACAGTATTACTATAGTCATATTGAGATGTCCTTTGAGTACTACAGTCCTTCTGTACTACAGTCATGTAGAAGCTGTCCCATCAATACCACAATACTTCAGTACCACAGTTATATAGGAGCTGTCCCTTCAGTAACCACAATACTTCAGTACTACAGTTATATAGAAGCTGTCCCTTCAGTACTACAACCATGTAGGATCGGTCCCTTCAGTACTACAGTCATAGAGCAGCTATCCCTTCAGTACTACAACCATATAGGAGCTGTCTCTTCAGTACTCCAATCGTTCAATCCTACAAACCTACCGCAGTTATATATCAGCTGTCCCTTCAATGCTGCATACATAGCTCTCCCAGTTACATGACATCCTAAGAGGAGCTCATTGGGAGAATCAAAATAAGGGGATTCCTATGTGTGCCATGACTTCGTAAGGCATGAAAATATAAATGTTAATTTGTGCATTTATTATTATTTGCAGCAGAAAAGGGAGATTCTAAACTGAGCCTCATGGCAAAGCAGGACTGGTCTAATGCAGTCTAAGGTATAAGTGCTGAGATGGGAACAGGGACCTAGACTTTTTTTTTTTCGCCTGTCTGCACCAAGACAGTTATGGCTATTCGCCTCGAGCCACCTCCAGTCTCATATCCACTCATATCCACATCCACATACTAAAAAGTATGTGTGTGTGTGTGTGTGTCTATCCAGTGAATCTTCAGGGTCCCCTCAGGGAGCACTTTCGACAAGGTGTTTGCGTGCATCTGGGAAGACAAGAGCATAGACGCAGAGAATGAGAGGGAGAGGGAGAGGGCGAGGGCGAGAGAGGGCGAGAGAGAGAGACAGAGAGAGACAGAGAGAGACAGAGAGAGAGAGAGAGAGAGAGAGAGAGAGAGAGAGAGAGAGAGAGCGAGCATTCAAAGCTGCATTTGGGCAGTTCAAGTCTAAATAATATCTTGCTTTGTTGTATGGAGCTTGTGTGACTGACAGGTCTGTTGGTGGTGAAATGGACCCATTCAGACATGTCTAGTTGGTTGCTGTTTTATGTTATGGTCCATATTTGTAGCAGAAAAGGGAGGGAGACACTAAATTGCACATCACGTCAAAACAGCACTTGTCTAATACAGTCTAAGGTATAAGAGGCGAGATGGGAACTGGGATTTTTTTATCACCCGCCTGCACCGAGACGGTGGTGGCAATTCGTCTCGATCCAGCTCCAGTCTCATATCTACTTCCACCACCATCCACATACCAAAAAATAAATGTGTGTGTGTGTGTGTGTGTGTGTGTGTGTGTGTGTGTGTGTGTGTGTAGGTGTGTGTGTGCGTGTGTGTGTATCCAGTGAATCTTCAAGGTCCCCTGAGGGAACACTTTTGACAAGGTGTTTGCGTGCATCTGGGAAGACAGGAGCATAGAAACAGACAAACCAGACAGAGAACAAGAGAGAGAGAAAGGGAGAAAGAGAGACAGAGACAGAGAGTGAGAAAGGAAAAAAGAAAAATAGAATGAAATGGAGTTAAGGGAAGGGAGCGAGAGAGAGAGAGAGAGAGACAGAGAAAGAAATAGAGTTAAGGGGAGTGAGGGTGGTGGGAGAGAGAGAAATAGAGTGAAGGTGGAGGGAGGGTGATGGGAGAGAGAAATAAAGAGAAGGGGAGGGAAGAGAAAGACTGAAGGAGTAAGAGCAAGAGAGTGAGAGAGAGAGAAAGAAAGAGCACTCAGAGCTGTGTTTGGGTCATTTGAGTCTATATCATTTCTTGCTTTGTTGTATGGAGCTCATGTGACCGACAGGTCTGTTGTGTGTGTGTTGGAGGAGGGCGCTGTTACTGTTACCCTCACAGAAGATCATTTCAGTGCTAAAAGTGTTTATGACACACTGCATCATTTTGACTTACTTGCTTTGCTTACAGGTCTGTACGATTAGCCTAATGCTAGTTCAGTAAGGGCCATTTCCATGTGGTTTGATGAAGTTAAGCCTACTTTTGACTGTATATGAGGAAAACTCTTGCAATAAAGGGGATGGAGCCTTTCTTGAGCTTCGATTTTCAGTGTAAATTCCTGTCTGAATGGCGGCTGTAGAAAAAGCGCTGCTGAGACGCAGCTCAGCTGCATGAAGGTGAGAGATAGGGGAATTAAAGTCCCCGCTGAGTGGCATACGGAGGCAATAAGCATGGCTGCGGATTTTAATTGGAACTTTTCAGCTGTGCAGTCAGGTGCATCGTCTCGATATTGAGAGCGGTTTTGGATTTTTCACCCCTCTCTGATTAATGCCATTTAATTATTCATTTATCAGAAGCGTGTATTTATTCAACAATGGATTGTGCTTATTCAACACTACCTGAAACAGGCATTTTCAACGCAGCGTAATTAGTTCCCTGTGAAAATGATCTCCAGTGAGAATGGGAGGAAAAAAAGACTGGGAAGGCCTCTGACCAGGAAGCAGCAGATGGTGACAAGATGCTCCCTGCTGGCAGAGGAGGTAACTACAGCTCTGTGGTTCACCAGTCTCCAGCCACCTGCTTGGAAATAAATGCAGGTAAGTAGCTTTGGGTAGTAATGATTTTTTTTTAAAGTCATGTTTTGCAGAAATGTGATGTAATATTGGTATCAGATAATGCAGAAGTTGCTTTTATCAGGCTGCTTTGTTCAGTTTTCTTCTTTTCAACCAGCAACAAAGATGGTTTTACACAGTGGGTTTTACTAGCCTGCTCTCAGGGGTGCCACTAATTTAAGGAGTTAAATATTATTGTAGATATAAAACTTATTTGTTGCTAAAATCCAGTACATTGGGTAACAATACATCACATGACTCTGCTGCATGATCTTTGCAGCAATGCCAGAGAAGAACCACGTTTGGTTGTCTAAAGCATCTTCCATTCCAAGTTTTGTGAATTAGATGAATCTGAAGAAGCTCTACATAGCAAAGGCTCTGTACTGCATTAACTAATAGATGTCGAGATTTTTAAAACTTTTTTATGCCATTTCAGGAGTCAATGTTGTATTTCCTCAAATATTATTTCAAAAACTTGTAATACACCTACAATCCTCCTGGTTGTGCATGAATTGGGTCTTCATTTGAGATTTATGGGAACATTTTACAGAAATTATCTCAGCTAGCGTCTCTTCTTCAAATCCATTTTTAGATGGAACTAGTGCTGGTGAATTCAGTTCTCTCTTTCCTCTTTTCCTCTCTCTGCATTCTAGACATTGGTCATTTGGATTTATTCAATTAGTCTGGGACCCTATTGCTTTAGACATCTAGTGGTTCAGCAGCACACTCAGCCACAAAGAAATTATAGGCCAATCTCCAAATTATCTGTCTATTTGTGGTTCACCAGGGCTCCATTCTGGGCCCTGTTTTGTTCTCGATGTACATTAACACTGGGGCAAATCATAAGGACGCATAATATATTTCATTACTATTTCTATGATATACACCTGTGTATGTATATCAGTAATTCACTTAACTGTAAGTTACTTATCAATCATATTCCTACCCAGCATTTTGTGTATATAGCATAGTGTATTTCAGTTTTTTCTACAGATTTTTTTAGGATTTATTTAGGCTTTATATTTTAAATTGTACTTGTCTGTGTCCCTGTGTGTCTTTGCAGTTATAATATAAGGAAAAAGAGAGAGAGAGAGAGGAAAAGTCCTGTAGGAAAATCCTATAGGAAAAGTTTTCTGATTCTGATATGTCTCATTATTAAACCTTGTAAGGCTGCTCATTTTGTGTAGCTTAGTGGAAAAAAGGTTATTTTATATGCAGAGTCACCTTCAACCCTTGACCAAGACTTGGGCAGAGAAAATGTAGTCGATTCCGAGGTCAATTTTGATAAACAGGTATCAGCAGTGCTTCGGGGTAGCTTTTTTCCATGTTCATAAAATAAGAGTAAAAAATTATTTTCGAATAATAAGACATGCCTTTGTTTCATCATTGGTACATTACTGTGGCTTATTGTATATTGAGTAAGTCAGTACTTGCTGCATCTGCTGCAAAAAGCTTCTACTTGCGTAGTCAGTGGTGCGAAAAAGAGGAAGAATTTTGCTCCAGCCTCATCCAAATTGCATTGGTTACTGATTTATTTTAATAAATAATTAAGGCAATAACATTTGCGTATAAAGTTCTTAAAGTGTTGGTGTCACTGGCTGTGAAATAATCTATCTATGAAGTATTGCCTCTTATTAAGATTTAGAATAAACTTCATTGTATCCGCTTTCGTGAAGTGTTGACATGATAATTGACGTCATGTTTGGTTGTTTGGTGGTTGAAGATGAAACTGTGTGTCAGTGAACTAGAACCAGTACTGTTTAACAAACACTGCATAAACAAACACTGCTTTTTTTCATCTTGACAGATTTTATAATTTTCACAATAAAAATTTTCATGTTTGCATGGTACATCACTTTACAGTACCAAGAGGTTTTGCATAGAAAGAGAGAGAGAGAGAGAGAGAGAGAGAGAGAGAGAATGAGAGAGAGAAAATGAGGAAAGGGAAGGACGTAATAGTTTGCATATTAATTCCTGGCAGTAGAAGTAGAGCCAAAAAGTCCAAAGTGAAGGTCAGATATCCTTACACGTTTCCTTTGAGAGTCATATCACATCTGTCTGCTCTCTAGTTCCTCTGCAATTAGTGATGATATCCAGCCCTTTATTAATTCTTTTTGTCTTATTACTGGACCCTGAGGGACACCTCTACTTGCCAGAAGTGTATTGTAGATAATGTGGTCTACAAAGTCTATTGAGTGTCCCGTTTCACCAGCGGTTGCTTTTGGCAGCGACGTCCTCATCCATGATTCGTGGCAGGCGGCCACTGGCCCCGCCCTCGAGGTATCCAGACTTAACTGCAGGAGGTTCAGAGTGTTTCAACTTACTTTTATTCAGGTCTGGAGAGAGAGAGAGAGAGAGAGAGAGAGAGAGAGAGAGAGAGAGAGAGAGAGAGAGAGAGAGAAAGAGAGAGAGAGAG
>JBBPCX010000135.1:3730844-3741442 GCA_037974365.1 Hydrocynus forskahlii | reverse complement strand
GTCCTGATTTAATTAAACCCTTGTTTTGCCTTTACGTTGGTCTGTGTGCGTCATCCCTTTCCCTCTCGCCCGTAACAATCATCATCACCATCATTATTATTATTATTATTATTATTATTATTATTATTATTATTATTATAGTTATTATTATAGTTGAATGAACTTTAAAATTCTACAGTTTTGGTTCATATTTAATTTCAGCTCTTCACTGGACATTTGAATTGCTTCCACTGCTAGGATATTACTGCTTGGTTTGGGAAAAAAAAGACAAAAACTTAAAATGATCTTGTGGAACAGATCCACAGTTCCACTGTATGATGTTTAGGTGTTTATTTCACACTGAACCAGTCTTTACTAGGATGCATGCAACTGTCAGCAAGTCTCAGAATGCAGATGTGAAACAATAGAGGACATTTGTGTATGATGAACAACTCCTTCCCTTTTTTTCTTTTTTGTATATTTGTCTCTAAAAAGGAGTCAGATTAACTCCTCAGACAATGAATCACAATGCATCTGAGAGTTTCTGAATTTACATAAAACAATGGAACAAATGAACAGATGCATTAACATTAAAATAATAACTTCAGGCCATGCCGTTTTAAGGATATTTAAAATTTGAAAGTTGAATGCAGTAAATGAAATAATGGAATAAAGGAAGCAATCAAGTAATAAAGGAAAAAAGAAAAATATATATAATTTTTTTAAAAGAAATAATTATCTCTGTTACACCCGTCCCGATTTGTCCTCAAACACAGCAACTTACATTCACTGGAATTTTTCTTGCCAGTATTCTGTAAAATTTGGCCCAACCAGGTAGAATAGCAACAAGATATAGAACGTGGACAAGTCAGTGTGTAACAGCCAACTGTTGTTGGTCAGTAACTTCCAAAAAGAGGATTCATTGCAATATAAGCAGGCAGAGTCCCTCCCAGTTGCTCTACCAGATGGCTGGAGCGGGCAGAAGCTGCTGATCGGACACTTTCTCAAACCAGCTGAGCTTCACAGCTTAGAGACGAAATTTTTACAGATGAAAAAAAAAAAAAAAATCAAAAAAACAAAATAATGACACGACAGGCTCACCTGTCAGTGCGGTAGGAAACAAGATTCTTTTTGAAGTTATTTTTCAATCTCCTGCTTATTAGTGCAACACTTCCGTAAACCAAGAGTTCAGCAAGTGGTCAGAGCGCCTTGGGGGGAACGGCTACAGAATCATTCCAGATCAAATCCGAATCTCTTCAGGTTCTCCTAAACACCATCCTATAAATTAGAGGCACAAACAAATTCACAGCCGGAAGAAATCTTATGTGAGAAATGAAGAGTCTCTGCTCTGGCTGCTCCTCCGGTCAGCTATTGCTGTATGGGATGTGTTTGTGGAGCAGAGGCAGAATGAATGCGTCAGATCTACATGATTCAGTAGCTGTAAATGCTGACTCATAAAAACGGCAATGGGGCTGCGATGCTGTAAAAGCAGGATGGCGGCCTGTGCCAAGAAAAGTCTCTGCAGTGGGAAACCGATGACGCTGCAGTCCGACAGCTTCATCATTGGCTCCTCCGTCAAATGACAACGGGGAAAGTTTTCACTTTTTACTTCAATGGAACTTTATCTAAATGGCATTTTTTTCAATCAGAAAAATTGAGATTTGCATGCATGTGCATATATTTATATATAATTTATGTATAATTATCGCGTTAGCGCATTAATTACTTGACGCCGACAATTATTTTATCACGCATTAACACAGGTTTTTAAAAATCCTTTTCTTTTGAAAGTTCGTTGCTTTTTGTGTTTTTGTGCTCGTGAGTGCACCCTGGGTTTTGCAGGGTTCAGGCATCCCATTATTTTTGTCCAGATGATATGGACAAAAGTAATGGGACGCCTGACCATTACACCAACAAAGACTTTAATGACACTGCTTTAAGATACATAGACTTTCATATGGAGTTGGAAAAGTACATAAATATGTTCTTGTACAGTGTACTGTACTGGGGGACGCCATCACATGTCGTGTTATGGTGTATTCTTCCACTGCGCACAACCAAACTAGTTCACCCATGTAGTCTGTAAGTCGAAACACTCACCTCTCAAATTTTGTTGCGTTTTTATTGGAGTGAGTGAGTTCTAAACTTGAAATATACGTCATATGTCGAGACTATCATAACCTGAGGACCCCCGTATGTATATATAGGTATATAGAGGTAGTAGGTGACAGACACACATCACATGTGTGGAGATAATTCACTCTAGACACACAAACAGCATGGTGACAAGCAAAATCTGCAAGTCGGTGTTAAAGTACAATAAAAGTACCAGCGTTAGGCAAAGCCATCTGAAATGGCATCCGCTAGCTAACATGGGTGATGCTAGCAGTGCAGGGAGTCGTCCAGTCCAGAGGACGCTGAGTAGCTTTACAGAAAAGCCCCTGATGGATAAGAAAAAACAGCAGATCACAGTTCCGCTTGTTATTTTCATCATTTAAGATGTGAGACATTTGGATGCAGTACAAGATGAAGGCTAATGTTACAGAGAATTAATAAAAGTTGCTCATTGTTGGACATGTAGGGGGAAATTCTATGCTCTCACTCCATATTATGTAAGGTGCTTATGTTATACCCAAATATGGACATGCAAAAATCCATAGGATATGAGAAAGGGGGGCCCTCGCATTCCAAAAACGTGACCCACAGATGTGTAGGGGGGGGGGCAATAGAGAAAAAGGGGGTACGGTAAAGGTATAAATACAGGAAGCACAAAAGAACTGGAGATCCTGCAGGAATCTCCGTCTTATTGTAATTCATTGCAATAAAACGACTAAAATTTCTGAAACCAGAAGCCTTCGCCTCTTCCTTCGAACCAGAAAATACTTCTACAGATGTAGTTACAGTAAATTAAAGAAAAAAATTATAGCCTAAAACTAAGAAATAAATAAATGTAAAAAAAGTATGTAAACAAGAGTAACACAAACATTTACAAACTACATTTGAAGTGTGCAAATGTAGGCAAATGCAATCATAACACATGTGGGACATGACATATCCAGTATGTATGACCTCATGTCCTAATACTGTTTAAAAGTCAGCATGTGCGTATGTGTGTGTGTGTGTGTGCACCTGTTGATTATTGAGGTAGGATCTATAACAGCGGCGGCTGACACTGCGTAGCTCCTTCACGGCCTCAGCAGGCATCGACTTGGAGAAACCTAGACCACTCCAGGTGTCAGTGGGGGTCCGCACCTCTGTCACCACTGGCTTCTTCTGCATGGCTGCAAATTGTGCACACACACACACACACACAAACACAAACACAAACACACATACACAAAGTCATTAAAACGCTGAATTAAAAGCCAAAACAAAAGCCCAGATTTACAGTGGCACTGAGCAGCATTTCTAATTGCTGTGTGTGTGTAAGTGTGTGGGTGTGTGTGTGTGTCTAGCAATTAGAGAGCCTTCTGTCTGAATGCCTCTGCATTATTAAACACCTGAAACCTAATTAAACATCTTAATAAGAGAAAAATGTGCTGTAATCTCTTGTGCTGTGATAAATGTGAATTTCTATAAGCACAGCATTGTGGACCTGTATGTGTGTGTGTGTGCGTGCGTATGTGTGTGTGTGTGCATGTGTGTGTGGCAGATGGTTCATTCAAACTCTGCAACTCACAATTCCATTAAGCTCCTCTCTGGGTGCACCATCACATTTGGCACACAGCAGCCTCCAAATGACTCATTCTGAATGATGGACAAACACTCACACACCTGGGAGACTGTGTGAGTGTATGTGAGTGTGTGTGTGCGTGTGTGTGTGTGTGTGTGTAGGTGTATGCGGTACTTCACATGAGAACCCATGGGCATGTATGAAGTCTTTGAGTTTAGTCTCCTTGTGTGTGTGTGTGTGTGTGTGTGTGTGTGTGCATATTTTAGTAGGCGGTACTATCTCACTCTATTATAACTCTGGCAGCATGTCACACTAAAATGGGTCCCCTCTATCACCTCTTTGGCTCAGCCTGACGCTTAAATGGGTCCCCTATATCACCTCACTGGCACATAGTGGACCTTTAATGTATTTTGTGGCCTAGTCACCGTGATGAATGCCAAATAGATTCAGCTGTGATCCTACAAACAGGACCGTGCATGGGCCGTCCAATCACAGGCCACTGAATACCCATTTCTGCCACAGAGATTAATGCGTACAAAAAAAGTGGAAACTTGATCATTCATGGTTAATGCAAGGCCGACGCAAAGTCACTTTTGGTTTCTGATGACCCGTCTTAGCCAGAGCGGAATTATAGCTCATTTCCATTAAAAGGCAATCTGGCAACTCGACTTGATGTGCAAACGAAATAAAAAAATGTTGGTCAACAGGGCCGCGGGGTAGGCGATGACTTATCACCATGGCAACGTGTCAGAGCAGTTTTCTTTCCAAAGGAAGAAAGGAAGGACAGAATGAAGGAAAGGACGGGAAGTAAGAAAACTGACCTTGAGTTGCTAGCAGTCTCTTCCTCTCATAGTCATGATCCTGCAAGAAAAACGGCAGCAGGTTGGCGATGGCTGCTTTGTGGAGCCGCATTCACTGCGACCTTGTTCATCACTGAGATCAGCACGTTTCAGTCCAGATCAGAACAGTCACTGTCTGTAACCTTCAAATCGCTGTCTGAGCTACACATTCCCTCCTCACTCGGTTTCCTCATTTCTTTATTCTGTTCTCTGGGAGCTGTAGGACTCTGGCCTCCAGATTAAAGGCGGTGTTAAATGCAGCCATTCTTTTTCCAATGTGTTTGTTTTACATCCTGAAGTGAATAAATGTGGGTGGGGCATTTTAGTCTAATTAAAATTCTGATTATACACTAGATACCTTAACCCAGCTCTAAAGGGGGTCATTATGAATAAGCATAGCACAAATTTTAAATCATAGCATGTTTGTGTGTGTGTGTGTGTGTGTGTGTGTGTGTGTGTGTGTGTGTGTGTGTGTGTGGACTGACACTACCTCATTACTGCTTGACTCTAGAGAAGGAAAGATTCTAAGACTGCAGCGTCGGTCCCTGTTAAAATACACACTGTCTACCTCCATCCTCACAGACCTGCAACACACACACACACACACACAAACACGCACACGCACACACACACATACACACACACACACACACACACACAAACAAATACAAATAAACAGATTGCAGGATCAGCACATCTCTAAAGAAAAATGCGTGCATTCAGATTGGTCCAGGACTTTTTCTGGTAATATTTTATGGGATTAGCTCTATTAAGATCCAACATTGCTTGTTAATTTTACATTGCTTTTCATAGGCTTACACACACACTACAATTTTGTGTGTCTTTTAAAAAGTAGTTTGTTACTGTGCTATTATTTCATTTGGGCCATAACAGAAAAGTACTTTGACATTTTGCCATTATAACAAAAAATGCCATATAAAAAAAGATTATCATTTTCAGAATCCATTATACTACTGTGGTTAATATAACTGTTGTTACTGTGGTTCTTATTTCTGTGGGCCACTGAGTTTTTGTAGCCATTTTCTTGGTATAGAATTGACACAATAATTACACAAAAATTACCTCATATCATTAAATCTCATACTTACAAGAATAAAGAACAATTGTGAGCGTTACAGGCACACAAACACAAAAGTAATTCCACAACAGAAGCTCTTGAGTAAATGTAGGTCTGTGGCAGAACCAGACTCAAGCAGTTCACACTGGCAAATGTCAAAGTTATAACAGCCCTGCATGATGTCCTCCCAAGCTGTGAGGGACTGATCCATCACTGTAGTAAGTGCTGTTAAAGGTAACAATTACCCTTTCATAAAAGGGTTATGAAAGGGCATACATTTTTTAAAAATAAATCACTGAAATAAGTAGTTTTTTCCAGTTTTGCACTGAATACTCACCTCGTGTGTCTACATCTCACAATGTTTTAGTTATGAGGGAGGAAAAGGCAGAAAGTGAGACTAAGACAAATATATATATTAGGATTCTGAATCTGAATCAGAATCACTTATTCACCAAGATGCTATAATAATAAAAAATCAATAATATATACTACCCTTCAAAAATGTGGCTTCAGTGTTTATACTGTAGAACCCATTGTATTGTACAAGTACATATTTACTTAGACATTTATATAATAAGTAAGAGGCTATAAATAAAAACAAATAAGTTTATTAAGGTGTTCATTTATTTGTTTTAGAGAGTCCAGTGTAACATTACAGGGGGAACATAAACGTACATTTATCATTAGACATTAGCCTGTCTGCCTGAAATACTGAATACGGCATTTGAAAGTACTTTATTGTTTAGTTTAAAGTATCTCAGTCATGTAAGTGGTTATTGTTATTTTGTGAACAGGAAAAGTTACTTTCAACATTTGAACAGTAGCATGTAAACATTTGCAGAGAACAAAAACTGTGGAGTGGTTGTTTTTTGTGTATTGAATATTAAAAGTAAGCTATTATTCATGAGTTACATTTTAAGGACTAAACCTCTCTACAGCTACAATAACCTCTGTACAATGACAATAGTTGTACAGTTTTTTGCAATAACATACTCCTAACCACCATTTGTGCGATTAGTAATTCACTCAGCAGTAACTTACTTATCTACAGTATTTATACCCATCATTTGTGTATATAGCATAGTGTATGTAGCATATCATTCCTGTCTCTGTGTGTCTGCGTCTGTGCAGTTGTCACATAAGCAATTTCTTCCAGGATCAATACGGTTTTCAGAATCTGAAAGTATATACAAACAATATACAAAGTCAAAGCTCTATGCCCTTTCTAAATAAAACGGTGTAGGTTTACCTTGGAGAAGTCTGTGAGGTCATTGGCTGACGTGACTCTTGAGAAAAGTCTCTGGCAGCCTCTGATTGGCTGTTTCTCCTGACCGACACTCCAGGCTTAACAGCCACCTCTTTTACCTCAGTGGCCTCATGTGTCTGTAATTCAAAAAGATTACTTTCGGCATTTGTTGACGGGTCCTCACTCTCTGGAATCTGAAATCAAAAGATTTTGATGAGCATTTCTTTTCCAACAGTCAGTTCTGGCCACAGAATAGACTGGCTGAAAAGGGTTATCATATCTGCCAACAGTGAGCTTTAGCCCACCATACATAGATGACTCCCCTTACCAGCGGTTGCTAAGTAATAATGGTCGTTTTACTCAAACGTGCTGGAACTATTTTTTTCCCCCTCAAAAGAAATAGACATATTTTAAATGTGTTTAAATTTTAAATATGAAATATTAAAAACAGGATGCTATACCGAAGCTTAATAACTTTATCCTGAATAAATGTGGTCCTTTTTATGCCTTTTTATGTCTTGGCAAAGAGAGAGACATTTTCAACAAATTCAACCATTACAGATTGTGGTCCATGTATTTCCTTGAAAAATGTATTAACCTGCCTTTACCCCATCCATCAATGGTCAGGACCCCAATAGGATCACCACTGATATTAGTGCCACTGAGTGATCCACCACTCAAAAAGTACCTGCTTCGTGGTGGTCCTGTGGAGGTCCTGACCACTGATGAATGGGGTCAAGTGGGGCTAGCAGACGATTCAGAGATGAACGACATTCTGTAACTAGAAAAGTGTATTTCCTGAAGAAAATGCAGGGTGATTGTGCAGCTTAAGCAGTTCCCCAGTTGCTCTGGTATCTCTGATGGTTACTGGGGTGTCACTAGATTTTGGTTTACTGATGAAGCTAATAAGTTGCTATGGTATTACTAGTGGTTGCTAAGGAGTTGCTGGATGGATGCTATGTGTAATTCAAATCTTTGACAGGGTGGCGGCAGTGTATTTGTATCAGGCTGATATGTTTTTACACACTGTTCGTCCATTCATTCCAGTAGGGGATAATAATTTTACAATTGATTGAAAACCATCGAACAAAAAGCTGCATAAAAGCACACCAATCCTGAAAAGAACATTTTGGCAGAAAAAGAAAAAGATGACTATACTGTCATATACGGATAAAGTGCACCTAAAATGTGATAAGGGGAGCTGATAGAATGTGCAAATACACATTAATTATCCATTGAGTCTTCCTGGATGGATTAATTATCTTTTGAGTCTTCAGGTTGTTTCTGGGCTGTCCTTTACATTTTCTTTTGCAAATGTGTATAAACCCAACGAGGGGGTTTGATAATATTCACATGTACATGCTTAAATAATGATCAACTGTCTGATCGTTAGAAGGAATTTGCATAATAGACTTTCAATTACCCAGAGAAAGGCCAGTCGAAGTGTGAATATCCTGAAGGAATACTCTAACCATTTCATTGAACTTTTTAATAACGGTTTCAACTGAAGGTAATCATGGACAAATTTTCACCAATTATGTATCCACATTAACCTCCAGTTAGGACGTTTTAGCGAGGCTTGAGTGCACATAAAGACTTTTCACTATTCACACCTTTTCTAGCTTATTGTCCATTATTCTCAGTCCCAGTCGTGCCTCATCTGGAGGACCAGCCAATCCAGGTGGGGGAGAGGGTCGTGGCTTCACTAGGGCGGTGCTTGGCACTGAATCTGGTGTGGGAACAGCAACTAAGATTTTGCAACAGCATCAAAAGGGAAAGGAAACACACAAACACATTAATCCACAAAAGAGAGCTTTGCTTACTTTACACACACATGCACCTACACACCTGCCTCACTGAGGTGAAGCTGTTGCATTAGCATGTTGAACCAGTAGCCTGTAATGCTGTTATTGGCCAGCAGAGGGTCCACAGAGGTCTTGGTTGCCATGGAGACCTCGTTGGAGTTCTTAGCCGTCACTGAGACTTCGCAGGATTCCAGACCCAGCAGGAGACGTCTGGCCTCATATAGACTCGCTATGTTCCTCTCCAGCCCCTTCACCACCACTGACTGGGAAATGCAATTGCTTTTTACTATCACGTCAACATTCTGGGAATTGTAGTTCACTGTTTATCAAACTACTGTAGAGATGAAGCATGTTACATGAGTGTAAGGCATAGTGAGTTGTGACAGGAATGTCCCAAAGGATGAACTCTTTTGAATAAAAATAGAAACTTGAAAAAAGAAAGACATAGCAATCATGGTCAAATTTTCAACAATTTTATATTCAAATAATTGGTCAAACGTATATCTTAGCCTCATGTTCCTATGAGCTGAGAATGAGCCTCAGCACTGTAGATTAGCCTAGCCAGAATTGCATTACGTAGTACCTTAGCAGTCTGTTTGGCTTTTGGTTTGACGCTGATGAAGACTCCCAGACTCTGCATCATCTGAGCCAGATTACGGGGGTCTGACTCGCCCTCCTCTTTCATTTCGAACATCAAACATACTGGCAGGCAGTCCTGCATGGGCAGAGACACAGAGGAAATCAGGCCAGTCCAAACAGAAGATGAAACATGGTTACCTATCAGTGAATATGAAGATGGATATGTTACTAGTAATTTTGTATGCTTGCAGTCAAGTTATTTTTTTTCCATCATGCCACTTTGGACACACTGTATTCTTATTTGAAACAGGTCACCCAACTACAAAAAGATAACCTATAGGTTATACAATGATCAGCCACAATATTAAAAGCACTGATTGTCAAGGGGAGGAATAAATTAGGCAGCAACTGAAGCTGATGTGTTAAATATTGGCAAGCATAAGAATGTGGACGACCTTGAAAAGAGTCAAGTTGCGATGGCTTGAAGACTGGGTCAGAACATTTCCAACACAGCAGGTCTTGTGGTACTCCCACTGAGCAGTGGTTTGTACTACCAAAAGTGATCAAAGAAAAGACAACAGGAGAACTGGTGAACTGGCGACAGGGTCATGGGTGCCCACGGCTCAGTGATATGCATGGAGAGTGAAGGCTGGTCCATTTGTTCTTATCCTACAGAAGAGTTACTGCAGCATACATTACTGAAAATGTTCATGCTGGCTCTGATAGAAAGGTGTCAGAACATCAAACCTTGATGCTTATGGGGTTGTGTAGCCAAAGACTGACCCCTGCACACTGCCAAGTACCTACAATGGGCCTATGAGCATCAGAACTGGACCATGGAGAAATGGAAGCTGGCCTGGTCTGGTGAATCACATCTTTGTTTATATTGTAGGGATAGCTGGGTGTGCGCGTCGCTTACCTGGGGAAGAGATGGCACCAAGATTCACTACAGGAAGAAACGGGAGCAGAGTGATGCTTTGGGCAATGTTCCACAGGGGAAACCTTTTAGATGTGGATGTTGGGTTGATAATATCTAAACATTGCTGCAGACCAAGTGCACACCTTCATGGCGACAGCATTCCCCAATAGCAGTGGTCTCTTTTAACAGTTCAAAAGAGTTCAAGTTGCTGACTTGACCTCCAAACTGCAGAGATCTCAGTCTGATCGAACATCTGCTGGATGTGCCAGACAAAGTAGTCCAATCAATAGGGGCCCCACCTCGCAACTTACAGGATATAAACGATCCACTGCTAACATCTTGGTACCAAAGACCACAGCACACCTTCAGAGGTCCAGGAACCTGTGCCTCGGTGCATTAACCTTCTGGCCCTCCTCGTTTTTACTATACATTCAGCTTCCTCGTGGCCACTTTTGGCCAATTGAAACCCATGAAAACTAC
>JBBPCX010000135.1:3669001-3683203 GCA_037974365.1 Hydrocynus forskahlii | reverse complement strand
TCTTAAATAAATGTAAAGTTTCTGATGTTTTTTGCCTTTTTCTTTTTTTTTTTAAATAGCCTATAATTAACTGAAACACTGAACGCGAGGTGTGTGGCCTTGAGCTGAGCTCTGTGGAGAATAACATTTTTAGTTTAACAGTCGAGGCACTAAACCTGGAGTATAACCTGGAGTATCTGGCGTGCAGTTGGAGAAATAAATCAAACTAGTACATATTTATTTAATTATTTGTTTATTTAATTATTTGTTTCCATACTGCTTCTTTACTGGTCGGGACTTTTGTTAGTGACTTAGCTGTTAAATATAAAAAATAAACACTTAAAACAAGTTACATTATTTAAATTGATAATCCTCTCTAGTCTGTATTATGTACTTTGGCTCACGGGTGGATGAGAATAGGATTCCAGGTCTGCCTGGCGACCACTGACGTCACATGCCTCCTCGATCAGTGATTGGCTGGACGGGGAGAAAAAAATATTATTATATCATAATATTATTTTAAAAGGCTCCTAAAATAGACAGTTACACACAATGGATTTTTGTTATATACGCATTTTTTAAAATCATGTATTTTTCCTTTAGTCCATTTATTCTAGGCTGGATGGACATAACACACTAACCGTTTTAAAATAGGTTCCTACATTTTTTTGTTATATACACTTTTACATTATGTATTTATTGTTATATACACAAGTTAATCAGATATTCATGCAGGATCGCTGTTCATTTTTTATTTTTTTCAATATTATTTGTGGGTTCTGTAGTAAGAGAACAACTAAAATATGATCTGCCGAGAGACAGAAGAAGTTCTATAGAACTGATAAAAAAAAAAAAGAAAAAGTGTTTAAAAAAGCCTTTGTTCTCTCCTCTCCGCAGGAATGCCAATGCCAAGGCCTTCAAGGTGGCGGGCCTGACCCTGCTGGCCTGCCTGTTGCTGGCTGGCCAGGGCCTCACAGCCTACTTTATCCTTGGCCAGAGGGACCACATCACCGCCCTGGAGCAGGGCCAGGAGAACCTAAAGCACCAACTGTCTCGCAGGGTTTCATGTAAGAGATGGCAAGCAGGGAATGAGGACACAAATTGCACTTTTTTTTCACTGCACATTTTACTCATATATAAAAATGAAACAGAATAAAGAATAAGAGAGGTGGCTCGTAATGTGGCGTTGTGAGGTGACGGTGGAAAATAATGTTTTGAAAATGACAGAAAATCCTTGCCATTCCACATTCAGCATTTATGCTTAACCTCAGTTTGACTTTCTCGTCCACTCCTCAGCTGCCCCTATGAAGATGCACGTCCCCATGGGTGCCATGCCACTGATGACAGGCCTGACTGACGATGACACCCCCAAACAGGTGCCTCTCATGGTGAGGTCCAAGCTACAATATGGCAAAAACACTACAAAAGATCGTTGATGATTATAAAGAACAACTGCTGAACGGTGTTTCATATTTCTTGTGTATTTATGAGCCGACCTGTCATTCTTGTTTTGTTCAGAGAACCCTGCCGAGCAGCTTTGTGAAGGAAGGAAGTGGCCTTGTGGATGGTACAGTACAAAAACTCTTTCTGCCAAAAATATAATGTCTTATATTACTTTAAAAATACAGCATTACTGAATATAGGTCAAATTATGACATAATCCGCTCTGTAATTCCCCCTATAATACATGGAATTTACAGATTCCTGTATTCAAAATGTTGTTTCTGGGACATTTCTGACCTTTTTGTGGTCACTGCTCGGAGATCCCCCATTTCTGTTATGTTAAAAAATGTAAAAAAAAAACAAATTAATACTGTATTCAATTTACATATAGTTAGGGCTTATGCTACTCTTAGCAAGAAACAGAAAAAAAATCTGGAAAAAAAACCCTTTCAGATCAATCAAACTTCCCCAGCAACACTCCACTGACAATTTGAAGAAGCACGTGTGGTCAGTGGAATCATAGTGAAAAACACGAAGTCTAACTATAAGGAAAATATGTTAGAGATCAGTTTATAATGATATACTGACTGCCTAACATAGACGTTTGACAAATTTGAAGACCTAAAAATCCTAAAACATGACAGAACAATTCTTTAAACAATATGTGTAATGTTGGGCGGGCTGGACGTGAGGACTAATAGAGGTGTGTGTGTCGTTAGATGGAAACAGACTGTTTCCTGGGAGGATGCGCCAGCCCATGCACTCCCTGCACCTGCTGACTGAGCTCGGCGATGAGAAAACCAAAGAGTCTGAGGGCACCGAGATTCCGGGTACGATTCTGCCAAACCAGCAGCAACTGTCAAATGTCAAATGCTAATACAGAACTTTTCACAGCGAAGGAATATGAGAAGAATACATCTACCCTCTTGAAGTTGCTGTTGCTTGACTCTGTTGCTGCTCATTTGCATAAAGTGCAACTTTGTTCAACTCAGACCTATACATATATATTTACATATAGATGTAACTGTTGTTAAGATTTCAAAATGTATAATTTATTTTTATAGTCCATTCTTCAGTGTGGAAACTAAGCCCATAAAAACCTCGTTTCTAAGATTCCACAAATATAAATGCTGCAAAATACATCTGCCTATTCAACATAGTACAGTTAAGGCTCTGAAAAAAACAGCCTGATTTATTCTTGGAAATTATGATAATGATTGTTTTTGATGTATAAACCCACATGCATGTCATAAAATGGACCTCAGTTGTGAAATTAAACCACAAGGAAAATGTAGCACATGAGCCCTTTAATAGAAGATGAAATCCTTCATATTGTACAGCATGGGTGCATACTGGGAGAAAGTGTTTCTTGCTCAGAACTGTAACCTTTATGAACAGTCTATACCTCCCTCTCTCTCTCTCCCTCTCTCTAGAAACAGAGGTGGAGACTAAGTGCAGGCTGGAGTCTCAGCACGAGGTGAAGCCTGGCTTCTTCCGTCCCAAGTGTGACAAAGATGGCAATTACCTGCCCATGCAGTGCTGGAGCAGCACAGGCTACTGCTGGTGTGTGGACAAGAATGGCAAAGAGATCGAGCACACCCTGATGCGTGGCCATCCACACTGTGGAGGAGGTGAGTTTCAAACCCGACGTAACTAAAGTCATGTCATGTTTTCCTAAATCCGTTGCATTAAGGTCACTGTTAGGGAGCAGAGAAATAAATGACATGTACAGTGTTTTGCAGAAAGTGTCTTTTGTGTTCCAAATGCGGTGTAGTTCATAATAAAACATCAGCCAAAAGTAATATGTTGAAATGTAGAGTTAGAAGAGTTAGATACTTATGTGTCATTTCAATGATTATTGAAAATTGCCTAATATTATCTGTGAGACCATGTTTTCCTAAATCACTTGCAGCATTAAGGTCACTGTAAGGTAGCAGAGAAATGAATGACTTGTTCGGAGTTTTGCACAAACTGTCTTTAGTGTTCCAAATGTACTTTTGTTCATAATAAAACATCTGCGAAAAGATTAGAAGTGTGTCGAAATTTACAAGAAAGTTACAAGAGTTAGATACTTTTGACTGAAAAAGCCCAAAAACTGTAATTTCAATTATTATTGAAAATATACCAGTATGGAGAACTATATTATACTATTTTTTTTTCTGCTGTCTCCTTTCATGTGCCATTTGTTGATGAAACCACCAGTCAACGACCAGCTTGGTGAGGACCTTTCTGAAAAAAATGTGGTGGCATAATTATTTATATGTGTGTCAGTTCTAACACATTTTTATCCTTTTTCTGATTGCAGACTAAAGTCAGCCCGGCGGAATGCCGTGTTCTTTTTCTCACTTGAATAAGGAAGACTTACGAATCAGATAATACAGTTCATCTTGCTCTGTCCTATGTCGACCTTTAGAGCCATCTGAGGACATTAAATGATGATTCTTACAAATAAATTGAGACAGCATTGCATTCTCTTTGTTCTGTTTAGGTGAGACATTTATGGTTAGATACTGTTACTTTTTCCATGCACTTTCTCACACACACATACATACACACACAAACACACACACAAACACACGCTGAGCTTCTGTGCCTGTTTTTATATTCTATGCTATTGATTTATCTATTTTTATTATTACAAATTGAGGTGTGTTTTTTCTGTCTAAATAAGGGGCATGTTTAGAGAGGCCAGAGAGCAGAGTTGAGGTTTGAGGAGTATGAATGAAAAGGAATGTTCTGTAAATAAGAGGTCTTCTAATAAACCACGCCTTCCTACTTTAAAACATGTCTCATTACTTCTGTATGAAAATCTACAGCCCATACTTTAAAACAGACTAAAGAGGCACTGGATCAGTTTCTTTCTGATCTGGAGTAAAAGCACAGATCACTGAGGAATACATACTTTACGTTTGCATATATTACAGCACATCCACTACATACTGCATCAGCTCTGACCATTTACTCCGACACCTGAACTGTTTCAGTTTTGACTGCTTTTTTGACTGAGGCATAATAAGGGCAGCCAATCAGAACAAAGATAATTTACATATAATGTCTTAAAGCCACAGTATCAATAACAGCATCTTCAATTGGGATAATGAGAGGCTATAAAGTGGTGGCTGTGTAAACATTAAAGCACAAATTTCCAAATATAAGTGGACCTCAAATGAGATAAGTGGAAATAAAATGCAAAAAAGTAGGGAACAAGCCATCTGAAAGGTACTGTTTCAGCTTTGTTGGAGTAACATACACTACAAAATAACTACACTGTAGTTTAGAATAAATACTGTTGTTATAGAAGTAATAAGGGTAAGGGTAATAAAACCCAACATATAATCACTCTTACTTATTGCGTTTAATTCAAGCGAAAAAGCTACCTCATCCTAAAATAGTCTTTTAACTGCTAGATTTTGTTTTGTCATTTTTGAAAATTAACATCACATCACCAGCAGAGCTGACATTCACAAGTGTGTTGAGCAACTAAAAGACTAAAAAGCTTTACAGCATAACATTTTTAGAGAATGATCTACAACTGTAATTAGATACAATTATATATAACAATAAAATATAAATATACACAAATAAACAATAATATTAAAATCAGTTAATATTGTGTAGGTTATCCTCATGCATCCAAAGAGCTCTGAAGGTGGCCTGTGGAATCTGCACCAAGATGTTAAGTGCAGATTCTTTAAGTCTTGAAAACCGTGAGCAGGTGCCTCCATGAATCGGATAACCTTGGAGGCCAAGACAACACCTTGAACTCTTTGTCATATTCCTCAAACACTTCCTGAATAATTTTTGAGGGGTGGCAGGGAGTGTTATCCTGCTGAAAGAGGCCACTGCTATTAGTGAACATCACTGCCATGAAGGGGTGAACTTGATCATCTACATGAAAGCCAAAACTCAAGATTTCTCAGCAGATCATTGTCCAGAACGTCACACTGTCTTCTCCGGCTTGTCTTCTTCCAATAGTGCATCCTGGTGCCTTTTCTTCACCAGGTAATTGGCACACACACACACACACACACACACACAGCTGTCCATATGATAACTAAGTAACTAAGACAGCGCTGCGGATGGCTGCCTCGCGCCATGGTGTGTTGGTGCGCATTGTTTTGTCTTGTTTTCATGGTTAACTCAGCGTTTTAACCAGAGAAGTGTTTTCGAGCATCAGGCAAACAACTCCAGGGGAATTATTACCATCTTTTCAGGTGTCGCCCGTGGAAATATTGGACATTCTGGTCAAAGGTGTTCTCACTTTTGTTCACTCGGTGAGATGCCGCTGGAAAAAGAAGATATTGCGGGTAGTGGTGTGCGAAATCCACGGCATCGGAGGTGCGTAAGTACCCATGTGCGCTCACTCTGCAACAAACTGGATAAATTCAGCTGCTATTGGGGAGACACAGAGACTTTCTGTCAGCTTCTGTTTTCTAATGCTCATTTCTAATGCTCAAGTGTCTATAGGTGCTTGGAAAGGGGTCAACATGAGTACTCTGACCGTTCTGTCGAAACACAGCCCCATACGCATCAGCCTGCAATGCACTGTGGGTTCTGACACCATTCTATCAGAGCCAGCATTAACTTGTTAAGCAATTTGTGGTAGGGTGGTAGCAGCCTAGTGGGTAATACACTTGCATGTGAACCCGATGACCACAAAAGTTGCAGGTTTAAACCCTTACTTTCTACAATTGTGTCCTTGAGTAAGACCCTGTAACCTCAGTGTCTGCAGGGGGACTGTCCCTGTAACTAATGACTGTAAGTCACTCTGGATAAGCGTATCTGCCAAATGCGTCTTTACCTTAATTTGTGCTATAATAGCTCTTCTGTGGATTTGGACCAGACTGGCCAGCCTTCACTATCCACAACCATCAATAAACCATGACCCTGTTCCTTGTTGTCATTCTATGGACCACTTGTGCTAGGTACTAACCAGTACATACTTGAAACACCACAAGACCTCCTGTTTAGTTGTTCTGACCCAGTCTTTTTGCCATCACAATTTAGTACTTTTCAAAGTCACTCGGATCTTCAAGCTAGCCAATTTTCCTGCTTTCAACACATCAGTCTTCAAGAACTGACTGTTCACTTCATTTGATTAACTTCACCTATCAGGTTTCAGGGTCAATTTGATGCCTTTCAACATTTTTTTTTGTCTCTACATAAAAACGGACCTATTTTTTTCCCCCTAATTTAACCCTCCTGTTATGTTGTGCGTCAAATTGAGCCATTTTAAATTTTAAATCTAGACTAAAGAAAAAGTTAAAAGTATTTTTTCAGTATGAAACTTCTTCTGCTTGGCTTAATAAGAGTAATCAACATATAAATTAAAAATGGTTAATTTCACATATGTGCAACATTTCTGACACTTTTGGATAATTAAACACGGTCCGAGTCAAATTGACCCAGGAACATTATTGGACTTTCTGAGAAACGACCATAACAGGAGGGTTAATGGGTAAACACTGGATAAACTGGGTAAACACTGGATAAACATGATAGTGTGTTTTCAGTGTCCTGTACACATTTTATTTTCAGTGTTCTTTAGGGTCAGTTTGACTCCAGACTGTTTTAGCTGTTTTATAAAACATATAATTGTCATATTGCCTGTCTCCAGGCAGTGAAGGGAGGCACAGAAGCAGACTTCCATCTTAACCTATAACTTTTATTTTCCAAAACAAACAGGCACAAGCGCCTAAACACACCAAAACTAACACACAGGAAACATGGCAGGAGTAAACTTGAACTAAAGCTCGAAGCCAGTGGACCGACACAGGTGCACGAAACAAGGGCACTTAAATATAAAACAGTACTAAACCAAGAACAAATCAAACACAGAATCACTTAACTTAAAACATGGCTGACTGTGACCACTCACCCAGCCGGAGTACACATGTCAAAATAAGAGTTCTCCTAAACAAACAGAAAGAGCAGCTTCTAGCAGCCGTGCCCATGGACATGACAATTATAAATACCAACATTTTACACACGTTTGTTTTGATTGTTTTGGATGATACTGAGTAATTTTTCATTTTATAAATAAAACTTTCCTTCCCAGCATAAAGGAAGTTAGAACATTTTTACATAACATGACTGTTAATGTTATGGCTGATAAATCCATTTGCTCTCTTTCATTGTGATCCTTTCAAATCCATAAAAAATAAAAAAAACTATATTACTACATATTACATAACTAACTGAATGATGTGTAATAAAACGTTCAAGTGCCTTAAAGGTTAGGTCACCTTAAAGAATTGCATCACAATGTTTTCCCTTCAAAACTCATATAATATTGATTTCATAGTACAATTAATAAACAACTGACACTGAAACAGCCTGTCTATGTGTACTGATCGATTATTAAAATTATTGTCAAGCTGAACAACTTTAAATGGATCAGCCACAATCCCCCAGCCAGAAGTAAGTGGAGACAGGCTGATGAATCTTTAATTGGAGTGTAACACAGTCACAAAGCTCCGGCTTTACTGCGGAGAGGACAGACCACATTCTTCCACTCTACAGCATGGATATATCTGTAAGTACTGGGACACAGCGTGAATTCAGATTCTCTTGGCATTTTTTAAAATTATACGATGTTTTCTATACCTTCATTAATAATACTTTTATTAAATACAGAAATTCAAATGATTCAAATGACTCAAATGATTATCTAGTCGTGACTGCCCAAACTGCAAGGCTACAAGGCTTTCTCTGGTTGATCACAGGAGGAAACTGATAGAGAAAATATGATGGAGAAACCTCTGATTGAGTCAGCGGAGAGGAAAAAAAACTTACAAGACCTTCTCAGAGAGGAAATGGAAATGCATATTAAAGGTATGTGTTGGAGTATTTGAGAATGTGTGTAATAAGCTGCTTGTTTGGGTTCTCATAATGTATTAATTAGTTATCTTAATATAGCAGCCTTACCACAAAGTCAAAAGAACGATGGAGGGTGATACTGGTTATGATGATGGTGGTCATGTATGTAGTGGTGGCAATGATAATGTGGTGATATTGATTATGGTGGTGAAAGTGATGATGGTGGTTATGATCATTGTGGCAAAGATGATTCGTATATTGATAGTGATATTGATAGTGATGATATTTTGATTAAGTTAATAATGAAGCTTCTAGTGGTGACAGTGTTGATTATGGTGATGTTGATGGTGGTGATGAAGATGATATTAATGTTAATGATGATGTGATGATTATGGTGGTAACAAAGATGTTGGTGATGAAGTCAGCAATGTTTATGGTGGTTTAAGATTATAGTGGTGACAATGATTATGCTAATGTTGATAGTGGCAATGGTGGTTGATGTTGATAGTAACGATAATGATGGTGATGGTGGTGGTGAAGGTAGTTATAATTATGATGGTGATGTTCATGATGGTGGTGATGATCATGGTGGCAAAGATGACGCTGATAGTCATAGTGCTGTTAATAGTGATGCTTTTGATTAACTTAATACTGATGATTATTGTGGCGACACTGATGAGGCTGATGGTGATGATGATGCTACTGCTGATTACGATAAAAGTGATCATGATGATGATGATGATAACGATGGTGGTAATGATGGTGGTGATGATGTTGATGCTGGTAGACATAATGGTTATTGATGGCAGAGGGAAGAGCCAGTGTAGAGAGACACCAGGAAAGAGTGGAGCGCATCAAGAAGCTCAAAGAAGAACTTCACAGAGAAGAGGAAAGACAGAAGGGGGTACTCAAAGAATCCAATCAGACCAGAAACAGTCCTACTTCAGTATGTAACTGGATTTAGGAAACAGTTCAGTACATCTTTCAGTATAGTGAGTATAAGGTTAACATTGCTAATCCATTGCAAATGACCTCTGGCAGCTTGAGGAGTGGTCACAAGCAGAGTACTGTAAGCTGCTGGAGCAGAGGAGGAAGCTGAAGGAAGACCATGAGACACTGATACAAGAGGAGCTCCTGAAGATGGAGAGAGAACTACAGGAAGAGCAGGTCACACCATCTCACACAGAATTATCACCCGAGACCATAAAGAGCTATAGACCATTAGTGTACACAGAATCTGTTATGCACTTTACATCTTTTATTTTTGTATGTCTTTTCATTATGAACAGTAATAATGGGGACTGTGCTGAAACCTCTTCTCTCTGCCCACACAGCTATTCTGACCAGGGTTTGCTTTCGGCTATGTTTTGTGTCAGTATGACCTTGACATTTTTCTTACTTTCAGACAAGACATGGTGAAAATAAAGCCAGACTGTTTCTGAAGATATTTTCTGTTTTTTTTCCTGTCTCCTTCTATCTGGACAGACCTCTGCTTTGAAAGGCTCCAAACAAACACAGCACTTTTTTTTTCTGTTCTCTGGCTCCTGTTTGAGACACATTTCCACTTTCTGTGCTGCGCCAAGTCCTCATCATTTACTGCCATGCCACTGCCCTTTTTTATACAGTTACTTTTAGACGACTGTTGCACCACATGCCAAGTACAAACACATTCTTTTTAATTGTACAGTTAAGTATAAGCATAATGATGAAATAACTGGCCTGAACTGAATGATCCCCTTTTCTGGGGGTCTGTCTTTCCCAGCCAGAGGGAGCTGAGGGTGAGGTGATGTACTTGAGTAGGGAGAGGCAGATTCTGGTGTTGCAGATGGAGGCTCTGCGCAGGGAGAACCAGCAGGCCGAGGCAGGCCTGGAGGCCCTGAACAGATTACACCAGCAGGAGGTACACTCCATCAGGGAGGAGAGCCTACAGGTGGGAGACAGTCTGCCCTTTTTCATCAAAGGGCTCACATCATATAAAAAAGAATTTTCACTCCCCAATCCTCATTTTCAAAATCACAGGGAAATGCAGAATGATAAATTATGTAAAAGACTTATTACACCTTCAAACAAATACTTCTTTTTTTCCCCTCACATTGGACTGTATGATCTTCCCTTCTCACCCTCACTTCAAAGGTGTTTCGGACATTCCGGGAAGTGCTGGAGGAGCAGAAGAGGCTTTCAGAGAGCAGGTACAGGACTATACTGCTGGAGGCCATTCAGGACGCCATCCATCTGTCCACCCAAAACCAGCAACTACAGGCAGACAACAAGCAGCTCCGCAAAGGTAGTACCAGTCATCTAACATCTCTCAGGCCTTTCACATCAAAAAACACAGCTAAAAGAATGCAGAGCTTTTCTTCTAAATTAAACCTATTCACATGTCACTTTACTGAAATACACTACTCCATATTAAAGCCTACGAATTTGAATGCAGTGTCATTAAACTCCATGTTGGTGTAATGGTCAGGCATCCCAACACTTTTTCTGATGTAGTGTATCTGTATGTGAATGTGAAATCGAAGACCTGAAAAGATTGTGACCTTATTGGACAAATGACTACTTACAAGACCCTTCTAGACTAACACATCACCTTCAACTTTTTATTTTCCATAGCATTGGCTGACTTAAAGGCCCAGTCTGACCACAGCAAGCAGGAGGGGTGATGGGGTCTCCCACAAAAACCACTTGCATTACTTGTTACTATGACAAAGAGTTGGTAATATAATACAAAAAAGGTACTGGTGTTAATGTAAACAGCATAAACCCAAAGGTTCAGTTAATGTAAACAGACCCAGACAAGACAAAGGATGAAGGTTCATAACATTTATTAATATATCATATCATAAATACACTGTCATTTTGCATTGTTTGGCCATAATGGAAAATAAAACTTATAAAACAATATAATGAGGCATTCATTCTTTAAGATATAATTTTCTATTTATGAGATGGTTGATTTAGAAAGGCAAAAGCAGAAATGATCTCTAGCAACACATACAAAGACAACAGCTGCAAAGGCATCTGCAAAAAAACCCCCAAAAAATCCCATAGAAATAAATGAAGTATATAAATATATGAATGTATTGTTACATATTTGTGTTAGTTTGGCTTTCATACTGTCAACATTAGCAACATGAGAACTAATAGAAAAAATACTATCGCCAATTAAATTTGTTCATGATTTATCTCTGGGAAACTTTATTTTCATTTGGAAGTAAGAGTAGACCTTAATAAAATGAAAAGAAAAATACTTTTAAAGAAACACACACACATTATTATTCAGTAAGAAACTATATGGCCTATGCTGGTTCAGTGTAGTCCAATGGCTTTCTCTTCTTGGCTCTAACTGTTGATCAGTCACCTGTAATACAGATACACAGCCACACCAATCATCAGAACAGGCAAGAGGAAGAAAGGCGTGAGCTGCAGTCCGAGCAGCCCCCAGGAGAGGACGCTGTTCACCAGCATGGCTGAAGAGATGACGAAGAGTCGGGTGATTCCAGTTCCGTGCTTCATTACTATAGACATCAGCAGGCCATTAACTGCCTGTCCGGCTATGATGAGCCACACCACTGTGGAATAGCCTTCAAGAAACACACGCTCTCCACTGCTGCTGTAGATGTGTGATGCTAAATTTATGCCTACACCAAATACATAAAGGTACAAATTCTGTAGGCTGAGGGGAAGCCGCTGGGTTTTTAACACCCTCTCAGTGTAGACTGCGGCAAGGCCTGATATGAAGCAGTATGCAAGCATCATCAGTAGGCCCCATGTTGTGATATGAATCCTGGGGCTCAGTTTATCTTCGTTTGACATGTCCCAATCCAGACTGCTATAGCTATGACACACCCCAGCCCCCATGAGGAAGCCCAGACCCAGCCACTGCATAACCCTCAGCCTCTTCCCCAGGCAAGAGGTGTAGAGCAGGGCAGTAGCGGCGATTTTGAGATTGCTGAGTACCTGGAACGAGCTGGGGTCCATGTAGGCCTGCATAAAGACCACCAGATGGTTGTTGAAGGAGTACAGGAGAGCGGGAACAGCATAGGGAGCCACGTTGGCCCAGGACACGGACAGTGAGAGTGTTTGGATGTTCCCTGTTGTCAGAAGAATGCTAAGAGAGACCAGCAACTTGCTAAACTCAATTAGAACCACACAGGATGAAGGACTAAAGGGAACTCGACCATCTGTTTTAGTCAGAGCAATGAGGGGAGCATGAGAGCCATAGATGAGAACCAGCAGCATCAGCAGAACAGCCCAGCGAATACTGCGGAACCACCGTCTACTTTGAGGAGGCTGTATCTCACTAGAACTGACATTTTCAATGACTATCATTGTCTAAATTAAGTCAAAAATGATCTACACTCTTAAAAATAAAGATTTCAAAATTGTTCTTGGCTTAGAAATTGTACCTGGTACTAAACCTTTCTACTATGTGGAGATTTGTAAAACTTTAAAAAAGGTTTTACAAGCATGGGTCTTTAAAGAAAATGCTCTTCAAGGAAAGAACAGTTGTTATCCTATGACATTACTCCATCATGCTTAGGAGTGTGCAATGCTGTTTTTCTATTTGGGAGTAACTGTTTTAGCTGATTAGCCCTGCAGTGCATATATGGTGTATCTATGAGTAATAAAAAGCAACGCAGAACAATACTTTTAAGGCAAGCCGACAAATCCCTGTAGTCCCCGTGTGACTGCATTTCGTAACAAACTCAGAAAAATAAACCACTGAGTTCTGCCTTCTCTCAGCACAATTTAACAATCAATGGAAAATTCTATCAGCTTCAAAACAAGATATGAACTAAAAGTATCTACATTAATAAACCCTCACCTGTGTAACTAATCTTGAGTCTCAGATTTTGTTTCTCACTTGTTTCCCACATTCAGTAACTACTCACTCTCAACTTACACAGTCAAGTCCGGTGTCGAGGAGAGGGCATGAAAACACCAGCAGCAACAGAGTCTGTTATTCCCCAGCAGTGATTCTAATCAGGCCGATGCCAGATCTACCTCTCCCTTGTGGTGTTAATTACTAGGGCCTTTTTTCAAGGAGCTCAGATAGTCCTTAATGGTAGCCTCAATGTTGGGCACCTGATAGTTCTGGGCGATGAAGATGCCTGAGAGGGTTCCCAAGGCAACCCCCAAAACGGCAGAGGCGCGGAGTTTGGACACCACATATCCCGCCAGGAATCCCTTTAGGAACGGAGAAGCCAACAGTGAGCTCCCCTAAGGAAATGAGAAAATGTGAACCCTTTTATCTTCAGTACAACACAGATATAAATTGAATAATACATATGATCTCCAACTAAAGTGACTCTTAGAGGAATATTTCAGTTCATAAAGTTAATCATGAGGAATGAAAGCCAGCAGACACAGATCAGCATTATACAAATGACCTCATGCTGACAGGTGACTACTAGTTTCCATTTATTGTTAGTAATATAAGCATGTATGGTTGCACTATTCATTGAAAGGGCAGCTGGTCGTCTAGTGGTTAGGGTTTGAATCCCAGGACTGTCAGTGGCACCACTGAGGTGCCCTTGAGCAAGGTACTGATCCCACAAACTGCCTCCTGGGTGCTGCGTCACTTGGTGAATGGGTTAAATGCACAGATCAATTTCACACTGCTCATACTATGTTTTGTGGTGTGTGCGTGTGTGACAAAAATGGCCACTTCACTGACAGTACCTGTGGGATCCCAGCCTGCACTTCAGACTCCACTCTCTTTTGGATTTCCTGAAGTTGATCCTTGAGCTCAGCTAGATCCTTCAGCCTACCAAAGGGATCCTTCAAACACAAGAAAACCATTCAATACCAGAGGTGCCCAGTACCTGGAGGGCTGGTGTTCAGCACAGTGTGATGATTTCCTTCACTTGCTGGGTGGGTTTGCAAACTATGTTGACAGTAAATTTCTCTACAGCCCATTTTACACCAAACCACCCGGAATGAGTCAGAATTATATAT
>JBBPCX010000135.1:3634487-3664866 GCA_037974365.1 Hydrocynus forskahlii | reverse complement strand
CCCCCCCCCTTTGAACTCTACAGATGTTTTGGCCAGTCAGTTTTGAGGTGAACTAGAAACTGGGAATTTCTAGAACTGTTTGTGGGTCCCATAAGACCACTGTTTGAGACTTTTCCTCAGTTAATTTACTGCATAACATAGTCTAATAGCTCCTAATCACAGAAACTGCTTAACATCCAAAAACTTTGATGTACATAACCCTCTGCACCTGTATTCTTATAAGGCTGTCCCAATGATGGATGCCATTTATGAAGAGACAGAAGTTAAGGTGATAGAGGAGGTTGAGAGCTGTTACACTGTTGTGGACCTCCCCTCATCCAGGAAGAAGAAGAGGAGTAAAAACAGTGGAGAACATGCAGACAAACCCAAAAAACCAAGGTAATAGACCATATTAGCCATTCCTGATAAATGCCTTGTGATAAAGAAAACATCAGTTAATGGTAAAAAAATTAACTAATCCCAAATGTACTTAATCTGTCCTTGAACTACAAGGCTGATTTTGCTTAGAAGTAATGGAAGCTTATAGCCACCAGTTAACGTTATATTAACTGCATGCAAGAGCCACATAGGTAGGTATGTTTGAGGACAGTGTGTGATAATTTAGCAATGCTGTTTAAACTCCAATTATTACTGGTGTAAAATTAAAGATAATAAAACATTAAGTGAAATTCCCTCTATGAGACTGAATAACTGTTCTCTGCAGGTCTCTGTGTCTTCTGCAGATAACAGACTAGATTAGCCATTCCCGATTGATGCTTCGTAGGAAAGAAAACATCAGTTAAGAGTACAGGAATGAACTAATCCCAAATGTACTTAATCTGTGCTGATATTTGCTTCTAGTTTCATGCTTAAACTCCAAGGTCAATGTTTCGCACAAGTGATAGAAGCTTATGGCCACCAATTAACAGGGATAACTGAATGCAAGAACTACATGAATGCTCATGGGAAATGAGGAAATCAGATTTCTCAGCAAACTGGTCCCTTAACTGAAATTCCCCTCTATAAGACTGAATAACTTTCCTGCAGGTCTGCCTACCTGTTGTACTACTTTGATGTTCATCAGAGTCTGCAGCAGGAGCATCCAGATATGCCTCAGTCTGAGATCAACAAGCGCATCAGCGACAGCTGGAAGAGGCTCAACGTGGCGGATAAAGGCTACTACCTGGAGAGGGCCAAGATGGAGAAAGAGGGAGTGGACCCGGTAAATCAAAGCCGTTGTCTTTGCCAATTAATTTGATTTCAGTGAAATGCCGTCATTTTACACCATTTCTGGTGTTTAATTGGTTAAAGGGCAGCTGACCCTTTTAAACCTTATGAATCTTTATTTGAAGGGGAGGTATAACAATGAGGCGGCACTGTGTTGCCTCATTGTTATACCTCCCCTTCAAATAAATGAGGCGGCACTGTGTCAGAGGCGGCACTGTGTCAGATGTCATGTGGTTTGGGGCTTTGCAGGCCTGTTAATGTGAAATCATTAAAGAAAAGTGGCCTCTTATAGTCATGCATAAACATACCACACACAGTGTGGACAGTATGATCTTTTTTTTCTCTGTATTTAATCCATTCACCAAATGAAGCTGTGGGCTGCCACCGATCCAGCGCGTGGGGAGCAGTGTGTGCTAAATGGTAATTCAGTGGTGCCACTGGCAGTGGCCCCTTACAGTCATGTGTGAACACACCACAGTTTAGCAAGTGTGAACAGTGTGAATTTCTTCCTCTGCATTCAACTCATTCACCAAGTGAAGCCATGAACAGCCAGCAATTCGGTGCGTGGGGATGGTATCTTGCTCAAGTGTACCTCAGTGGTGCCACTAGCTGTCCTGGGATTTAAACCCTCAACCTTCTGATCACAGGGGCATCACACAGATTAGTATATATGAATAATGAATACAAGGAAAAGTGCATAGTGACAGGAAGGTGATTTATTGAGTAGGGGTAGTATAGTAGCACTTGGTGCTGTGATGCTAGTTCAGCAGGGTTACAGCCTCACAGTTGAAGCCCTCCCTGAGCTGCCTGGTGTGGATGCAGAGTTTTCTGTGATGCCTGCCTGATGAGAGAAGTGATAACAGTCAGTGGTTGGGGTGAGATGCTTTTTTGATGATGCTTTTTGTGCTCTGTGTTTTCTTGTTCTCAACAGACCACACAGTCAACAACATCTTCCCAAGACGTTCCAGGTTTCCGCAAAATCCTCCCAAGGACCAACTACATAATTCTCCCGAAGAGTTCAGTGGGAGAGGAGAGGCCAGGGGGGTCCATGGAAGTGTGCATGGAAGGTGGGGTTGATTCTCTAGGGGAGGAACCTTCTCAGACCTCTGGCCAGGAACCGCTGGTGTCTCCCTTGACTCTGGGCAGTGAGGTGGAGCTTGTGGAACAATGTATTGCAATAGAAGCTCTTGGAGAAGACAAAACTACACCTTTGAGTAGATCTGCAGCCCTCCAAGGAGCTGTGTCCCAGTTTTCGACCTCAGCTGGAAGACCGGTGGCTTTTGCACAAGATGGTCGCCATGGGACCACTGTGCTGCTGAAAGAAGATGAAGGCAGGGCAGTAGGTGAGGCTTATGGTGGTGTTGGCCTTGCAGTAGACGAGGGGCTTGAGAGCAATGCTGTGATGCCCACAGTAAAAGTGGACACAACCCACCTGGTTGCCATCATACCCAGTCAGGTAAAACTGTCCGTCAGTTATGCCATAAATTGATGCATGGAAGTGACAACTTATCCAATATTTACAGTTTGTTGCTGTCTTGACCTTTTCCTATTTTCTTTTTTTCCTTTTGGCAGAATTTGACAATACCAGCTGACACAGTTAACATTTCATAGACCAACAGGAAATGTCCAAATGACTTAGAGACACATCTTGTTACACTTTACATTTCTTCCCTTTCCTGTGAAGTTAGAGTAAAACTTCCAGACTGTATGTAGTAATTTAACAGTTTATAGTATCACTATGATGCAGAGATGTTCACAAGTCACTTTATGTAAACCGGCATCAACTCCCAAGTCCAAGGGTGAGAATGAGTTAAGATCTTAAGTCAGGTCTTTAGTCTCTTAGTTGGACACTTAAGCTCAAAGTTATTAGCAATTAAGCCAAACCCGCCATATTATTTATAAAGATTGCACTGCAATGCACACTTCCTATGGTACAGTTTTGTGTTATTACTTTAATAGGGCATTTTATTAACTCTTTATTTTACATAGTGCTCATTAGATTGCAAGCAAATTAAGTGCTAGTTTGAGTCATCACAGGTCACTTAGCATGTGACACAAGTGTCTTGATTTGTCCTCATCTGTTGAAAATGATTCATATTTATAAACAAATTCAATTACAGAACTGAACTGGTGCAAGGATGACTTCAGTATTGCAGTTACCTACTGCACAATATTCCAATTTCTGCCTTTGCTCTGTTTTGTTCAGGAGCTGATGGAAAACAAAGTATTTCCTGCTGCCAGTCCCATTATGATGCTCCCTGTGATGAACCGTGTGAAGCCTGACACTAAACCCTCCTTCAAACTTGTTAGTAATATTTGAGGATATAACAACATGAAAATGTCTATTCTGATGTCAGTGCAGCAACTTTAACCAGTTATCTGCAGTTGTATGTCATACTGGTGTTATTGTGAATTTCTAGTTGTCATAGGTTGTCGTCGATGCTGTTAATATCTTTAAACTCGTCTGATAAAGTATGTGTAACTCATAGTTTGTCTGGTTGTTTAATTTAATTTTCAAAACTCTTTGTGTTTAGTCTATAAAGTACACTAGAAGAGGTCGAGGCAGTTGCAGCACTCCTGGATGTTCTTTCTCCTATGTGACTCGCCATAAACCTCCACAGTGTCCTGAATGTGGACAGCACCTCGGTGGCAAGTGGGTGCCTCCTGTGAGTCAAAACTACTTTCTTAAACTTTTTTATACTTCTGAAGGTGTCAATTTTGTCAGACTTTCTACCCAAAATCTTTTTCATTTTTAACCCATATAAATCATGTTATTATTTAAAATGTTTTCAGCACATTTTGTAAAAACTTATTTCATTACAAGAATAGTAACCCCATGTAACCAAACATATCGCCGGTGACTAACACAGTCATTAGTCATGGCCACTTTAACTTTAAGTTGAATATGTAGCTGTTCTGGATTCGAATCCCGGTGGGGTGGCTGAGGGTCCTTTCTTTGTGGAGTTTGTATGTTCTGCTCATGTCTGTGTCAGTTTCCAACCGGTACTCTTTCTCCAGTTCTCCAGTTTCTCCAATCGAAAGACATGCATGTCAAGCGAATTAGAGATGCTAAATTGCCCCTAGGTTTGAGTGTATGTGCTGTCCTGTGATGGACTGACAATGTGTCCAGGGTGTTTCTCTGACTTTCGCCCTGTGACCGCTGGGATAAACTCCAGCATCCCCTACAACTTTGGTTGAGGATAAGCAATTCTGATAACAAATGGCTTGAAATCTGTGGCTGGAGAAGTCACAGCTTGTGCTTGTCCCCTTCAGGCTTAGTTAAAAATATCAGTGTCAGAGTACAATGAGAAATCCCTTTATTAACACTGAATGGAACTTATTATCAGCACCATTATTTATGCCAGTAATTTTGATTTCTAAGTCTTAGACTTTGACATATATTTATATTGCAGGCAGCCAAAAGAAGAGAAGCTAGTTCCACCTCATCTTTGCGAAAACAGCAGAAGGGTCAGGGTGAAGATTCAAGCTCTGTTGCCTCGTCCACTGAAGCAACACCTCAGAACACTGTCCTGCCAACTGATCTGGACATGAGGCAGAGAGAGGCTGAGACCAAAACTGATAAAATAACAGTTTCCACTGAAGCCCAGGACAAAAGTTCTGCAGGAAAAGGAGCCACAGGAGCCGCAGGAGCCACAGGTGCCATAAAGGGTGGACGCTATAAGAAAGAAAAGACTGGCGCAGTTACAGGTTGTCGGCCTGCAGAGGGTGCCCTCCTCAAAAGCTCTGAGGGTTCTCAGGGAGCTGAATCAACAGGTGCCATGTGAGTATGCTTTTTATAAATGAAAATTTGCTTTGAAATCATCTGTGATTCAGAATATCTCAGTGTTTTTCAGCTTAATTTCTATCTCTCCTGTTGTAAAAGAATAGAATAACTTTTAGTTCCGAATACACTTATTGTAGAAGCAGATACAAAGGCGAAGACATAAAAAATATTGTCCGTGATTATTGACTCTGTGATACAATGCAGCAGATAGAGATTAGACTAAAATAAATAAGAATTTAAATGGTTAAATACTGTGACATGGCTGTCCTGCTAATATCTGGTAATGAGCTTTTTAATTTTTACCAGGTCGAGTGGCAGCCCTGTTCACATCATTAATAAAGACAAGAGCAGCAGCGGTAGTGGTCCAAAACGTCGGATTAGGGCCATTCTTCCTGCCCCTTCTGCCTCAAGTAAGCTATTTTCATTAAACATCATTATAACGAACCACAGAAAGACATACAGGGGGTCCTCGGGTTACAGCAGTTACAACAAACGACGTTTCGAGTTTATAACACAGTTGTACTTACAGAGTACATGGCTGAACTAGTTGTGAACAGCGGAAGAATATGCAGCAATGCGGTGTATGAGTGAGGGAGTTTTCCTTTTCCTTTTTCTGTGGCTTAGTTGTGTTTTTATGATTTTCCAACTGTGTTAGGATCGGTAAAAGACGTAAGCTAGTCTGTGTTTCGACTAACACCAAAATTCGGGTCACATGATTGTCGAAGGAACGGATCTGTGTCGTTACTCAAGGACACCCTGTATCTTTGTAGCACAGTCCCAGAGATGTATAGCAAACTGATAACATGCTGTAATAGAAATAGATACATTTGTGGTTTGATGGTCACAATGGGGTTATATTAAGATGTGCTGTTTTGCTGATCTTTAAAAGGCACTCCATCTCAGCCAGCCGTTGTTCAGTGGATCGCAGTGCATCCAAATAAGATAAAAAGTGACACAAAAACCAACAGTAGATCAGGTAAGTCTTAACAAAGGCATGTTGGGAGTCTAAAATTTGCTTCTTCAAAGCTATGAAATGCCAACAACCTCTGCGGTCACCCAAATTGTTTCCATTGAACTACATCAGAAAAACATTTTTCAACCAGCTCAACCCACTTTCAGCTGGTGCAGACTTATCAGTTTGAATTATGACACACTGTGACTTAATGTGGGCTGTAAAAACGAGAACAGCCTCACCTCTACAGTTTCAAACATCTCACAAAACACTTGTAAGGAGGACTGACCTTGGATCAGATTTCTCCATGTTTATGACAGTCATTGTCACAAAATCTGATTCTAGATCAGCACTCCTACTCCTCATTTGTGAGAACAGACACAAGTTTTGTCTATTATAGCTCACATTAAGTCATTCTGCATCAACAAGTCTGAACCACTTTAACGAAGATGTGGATTGATCAAGTGTTTAAGGGGTGAGGGGGAAAATTATAAATTTGATTCTTTGCCAGACTGTTCCTTTAAGTTAGAAATCAATAAAAATTTTATTTTATTTTATAATAAAATTATACTGTTTCTTTGTTTCCTCAGTTAAGGATTCTGGGAGGATTCTGGGCCTAAAACCAAACACCCTGAAGCAGCTGGGTCATTCTGTGGCTCCCAGTCCCCTAGAACAAGTGAGAAACTTAAACTAGACTGCATATCCTAGTGTTTTAGGTTACTTTTATTTTTAGGGTTCCTCTTTTCGCTACTCTTTCTGAATTTGTAAGATTCTGGTTGACGTGGGCATATGCTGACAGGTTGATGTTGTACTTGTACAACTATGTATGTGACAAAAAATCTTGGATCTAAAAGCATGTAGTTACAGTCACATCAGGTTACAATCTAGTCACATGAAATGACCAGATGTGAACAGACTCTTATTACTTCTCTGAAAGACAGAATAATGTCATTTCTTCTGTGCTCTAGAAACCTACTGCAATCAACAGCAACCAGTACATTGTAACAGATAATGGTGTGAAGATCCTGTCCATGGTGCCTTTCAAGCACGACTCTGGCACTTCACTGGTTAGTTGGACAGCTTATAAAACATTTGTACATAAAAAGAAAATAAAAAATTAGGATAGAGTTTATTTAGATTTTGAATAATGCCTCCAGTTTGTTTTTGTTTTGTTTTGGCAGGCTCTTGGTTTGTCCACAGCACGTGGTAGGGGTAGATGTAAAAACCCTTCCTGTGATTACATCTATAAGAACAGACACAAACCCCAATACTGTCCAAGCTGTGGCTGTGAACTCACCACTAAAACAGTCAAGAAACCCAAAGTGTCGGTGAGCAGCAACCTTAATAACCGGCCTGTTGAGGAAGTCACGAAATCACATTTATGTTTATTGTATATGCCATCAAATTCATTCATTCCTCCACTCATTCTTCCATCCAGTCCTCTATCCATCCACCCATTCATTGCTCCATTCATTAATTAATTGCTCCTGTCATTCATTTATTGCTTCTGTCATTCTTTAATTCATCCATTTATTTGTTCCTCTATTCATTCATTCCTCCAGTCATTCCATTTGGATTGATCATATTAATTAAAATGTTAGGACTAATCATGCTCTGTTTGTAATAAAACATGCAGTTGGTGAAAGTTCTTTAAGTAATGATGACATCTATGACATTCTCAGATAACTTTGTGGTAGAATGTATCACAATGAAGACAAATATTGTCAGATTGCCCACTGCTAATTTATGTATCATTCATGATCATCATGGCATTAGCTGGATCAGCAGCAGCTGCTAGCGTAACTGATGAAGTCTCCTCCCTCTCTGCTCTCTCACCATGCTGCGTCTCTCTGGCAGTCATCTCCAGAGCCAGCGAGTCGCTCCGTGGGTACGCTGGACCCGTCTCAGCCCTTAACCCCAGCCCTGAGGGAACTCCAGCGCCAGTCCACTGTGACCCTGCTTAAACACAGCCTTCAGTTCCCTGAGAATGAGGCCGAGCTGCAGGACATCTTCAGCCTTATCCAAAGCCTCAACCATGCCCAGAGAGAGGAGGATGCAGAGATAAAGGAGGACTCTGAGTCCCTGCAGAACAATTGGCCAAACTTTTATGAGTCAGCAGCCACTCACTGCAGCCTGTGCCACTACCCACTGTACCGAGGAGAGGAAGGGTGAGGACCAACAGAATTCTCACTAAGCGCTCACTTAATTTACATACAAAACATTTATGTTGTGTGCATTTAACTTGGCTTTTTTTCCAAGAGAATTGCTTGTAAATGTCAAACTCTAATAGTGAAATATTAAATCCTTTCATTGTTTCAGGCAGTTGTATTTACTTCTGCTACTTACTCTGTGTGTGTCTGTGTGTGTCTGTGTGTGTGTTACAGCTGTTTGTTAGCAGGGCAGCAACAGTGCTGGTTAGTGACAGAGTCTCTACTGCAGCCGGTCTCTCTGCAGCTGAAGATGTGTCTTAACCTACAGTGCCTGGCCGTCCACAGCTTCACCGACTTGCACCCAGGTACACACACACGCTCACACACACTAAATAACATACTGTATGCTCACCTGCAAGCTCACACATTTTTGCCTGTTCACACTGGCGTAGGACACACAGCACTGAACAGCTCCAGATATGTGCAGTCATGTGCGTGTCATGAGTGGCCCAGGTCAAATGATTTTCAAGGTAGAAATAAGTACACATTCATTACAAATAACTCGATTCTGCAAATTTTAATACACAGTTACTGAATTTAACATACAGTGTAGCTTTTCCTTGGCATGATAGCGGTACAAGCCTTGAACACGTGCTGAAAGGGAAATGATAAGAAAGAATGTATTACTGCACTCTGACAGTACCATTGTTTTACTATTGAATATTTGTGATTTAGAAATACAATAATGTACCTACTCAGACTCAGACAGTACCTACTGTCTTACTCAGACAGGACAGCATGTACCGTGTGCATGTGAGCACATCCATAATCTGCTCTTATCCTTAAGGCACAAACAAATAGAATATAATGTGTCCATGACATGACTGAGCTGTGTTTGTATGTTTTAGGTTTGTTTAATGTGGGGAACCAGCTGCTGGTGACTCTGGATCTGTTCTTTAAGATCAGAGCCCAGATCAAACTTGGTGAAGACCCCGCACTCGCTGCCCTGGACATTCTCAACAACATACACACTCTTCAAGGTACCTGTGCATTTGGATACCCTGCCCTGTCTGTGTTCTTTTCATTTATTTTCTATATTACTTGTGTGATTTTATAGGTGGATTTGAAGTGTTTATAATATGGTCACTTTTAATTTGTGTAATTTGTCATTTTGTTCAAGAACAGAAAACACTGATTATATTTTTGTATATTTTCTGAAAGATAAAGTCAAGTGTGTGTAGGTTTGATTTTGACATTAATGGGGACTCAAAAATGGTAACTTTACTCCAGCCACCAATTGCTAACATCTTTCCGTTAACGTCAAAGTACATGCACATAGTACATACGGGGGGTACTTACAGACTGGAACTGTCTACCTCGTAACTATTACCAAAGTACCATAATCACACAATACAAGAACTGCTGTTACCTTTTCAGACCAATGATCTAGAAATTTGTATTTCTGTCTAAACTACTGCTAACTACATCCACATAAGGATGGGGTATCAGTATGCCATGCAACTCCAGTTTCTTACTAAATTAAGACCAAACGCAATGTGTTCCATATTTAGGAAGGAGGGTCTCGCAGTAGAGAAACATAACTGTTAACTGTTTGTGTTCCAAACACTCTTTTCTCAGGTTGCGTGTTGAGTTCAGAGGATCAGACTCATCTGCATGAGCTGTTGTGTAGTGGCTACTGGGCGTTTGAATGTCTGACAGTGCGGGACTATAACGACATGATCTGTGGTGTTTGTGGCATTGCCCCCAAAGTGGAAATTGCTCAGCGCAACACAAATAACGTCCTACAGCTCAAAAATGTGGAGGTAAAATAGTGTATAATTCCATCTCATCCTATTCCTATAAAGTAAAACTATGAAGAAAAACTTAGGTAAACAAGACAATTAGTGAAGTTATATTTAATATAGCTCTGCTGAAAAAAATACTTGCCTTAAATTGCACGAGTGGTAAAAGGGAAATTGTACTGATTGTTAAAAAATTCTGTATAATTCAGTTATTGAGATGTAAGCTCTAAAGTCTTTTAGGGTTTTTATGCACTGGCTCGTCATATAGTCAGAATTCTTTATAGTGGTGGCCAGGGGTCACAAGGGCACACATGTTTTCTTTTCATATGCATTTTTTATATGTAATGTTGATGATGGTAAAATAGTGGTTAATCCTGGACTAAGCTATTTTTGTATACTACTTTGCTTTACAATGCTCTATATATACCCTAAATGTGTTATTAAAAATGTGTTTTAGGCTTCACATTATAATTTCATGTAATAACATTTTGAGGTAGGCTCTAGAGGCGTTACACACCAGATTCCTATCACCACCACTGTGAACAACTTTTCTCTAGAATAGAGCATTACACATTAAACCACTCTAATGGCTTTTATTACTCTGAATGACTTTTATTATCTCTTTGTTTACATCAGTTTAACTATGTAGAGCTAATGAACACTCTTGGTTATGATGTCATCTAAAAAATGGGGAAAAAATATGTTGCATAGATAAAGCAACTTTGTTGAGGCAACTTTGATTTTAGGCATGCTGTTTACATGGTGCTGATTGTTGGAGCATAAGTCTAATAGTAATCCACAATTGTCTTGTAGCTCCAGTGCAAAACTGTGATGGCAAACTTCAAACATGAAACATGTCTTGACTGACTGACTACACACATCAATTAAGTTTTATGATATACAAACAATTTTTCTTTTTTTTTTCTCTCTTTTCCCTTTCCCCTCTCCCACTTTCTCTGAAGTTCACATGGCCAGAGTTCCAGACATCAGAGGAGGTTCAGGTGGAGGAGTTTTGGCTTGCGATGGAGAGTGAGGCTCTAGAGCTGGCTGCCTTCCCCTCCAGTGTCTCCATCACGCGCTTCGATGCCTCCATCATTGCCCCCTTCTTCCCCCCACTGATGAGGAGCGCTGTGGTCATCAACACTGAGAAGGACAAAATCAACAGTGGTACAGCACAAACAGGTGAAGACCAGTATCACTCTGATCACACAGTAAAGGGTCCTTACTGGCCAGAAACTGGCTCAAATTAAACTGAATTGGATTTAACACCTTCAGTCAAGAGTACTGGTGAAGTCAGGTACTATTATTTTAAAAGAAGATTAGTTCTATATCATCTGTACTTTTACTCATTTAGCTGATGCTTGGCAATGAGCATGATGACATATTTTTATGTGTGTATGTGCATATGTGTGTGCGCGCGCGTGTGTGTGTGGGGCAGGAGATCCATCAGTGTTGGCACGGCTGGTCCATGATGGTCAGCTGAGGCCAGAGGACATGGACCAGCACACCGAGGAGGAGCTGCGATACATACTGGAGCAGTGTGGAGCACCTTCAGCACCAGACAGTACCAAGGTACACACACATACATACACTTTACAGGACCTTTGTGCCACTGTTATTCTGAAATACTTTATGCTCATCCTTCTAGCTGTGCACCTGATTTAAGAGAAATAAATGTAGTGCTAAAAGATAACACAAGTAACATTGTATATTTTTTCTTCTTTTGCCAGGATGAGTTGATGGTGTCTGTGTGTTTACTCTACACACAAGTTCAAAATGGCCTCTCAACAGCCGCCCAGCCTCCACAACATTTAACTGCTGGAAAGCTCAGCAAAGTTTGCCCTCATCAGGTAATTCCATTCCACCCCTTCTGAACTGCAGGCCATCCAGTAAATCTGATGTCTGAATGTAGCAGTTATGGTTAGCCGCTGGAACGAGCAGTTAAATATTTAAGTCTCTGCTTCACCAGTAAGCCAAAAATCTGTGTTTATCAGTGATGTTCTGAAGGCCTTTTTCCCTAAGTATCAGAAGTCTGGAGTTATCACTGTCCTTTTGCTTTGCTATTTAAATGTATTATAATCGTCATTTTACAAAATTGATTGTATTTGCATTTTACATTCTGTATTATCAGGTCTGTGGGAAAAATGCCTCTGCTGTAGGCATAACAATAACTTTTTGTCAAATTTAAATCCTAATACTTGTGCTTTGACCCACAAATTCTGATAAAGTTTTAAAAAGAACTTTACACTGATTTCTCCACTTGTAAACTTACATTTCATGATGACTGATAACTGTTACTTGGGGATCTGCTATTAAGGCATCTGTGTAAAGGTGTTGTGTTCAAAGTCTTTTATTGTGCTTCAGGTGGTGTGTGGCTCTAAGTACCTGGTGCGTGGTGAGACTGCCCGGGACCACGTGGACCTGCTGGTGTCCTCTCGCTTCTGGCCGCCAGTATATGTGGCAGATTGTGCCCAGAAGGTTGCAGTGTGTGCGGATGTCCTGTACCCTGAGCTGGCATCTCAGATGTGGGGGAGGAATCAAGGCTGCTTCTCGGATCCCACAGCAGCAGCAGAGGTCAGTACACTTTACAGAGAAACGTTTATTTTCAGAACCCATACACTGGTTTCGTTTGCTCATGGCTGTTGTAATGTTTGTTCTTTTTTCACTTTAATGTGTGTATTGGACTGAGAGCTAATTTACATAAAGACTGAAGATACTTAAGGAGAACTTGAGTTCTTTATTTTGTAATTCTCATTACTCAAATCCAAATAGAAATAAGCCTTTCTCACTTCTCTTACTGCTTTCTGCACACAGTCCGTAACACAGGAACTGAGGAAGTTCATTTTTAAATGTAGCCTGGCCCGGTGGGGTTGTCATTCTTTCCTTCAAGACTGACTGCTAAAATTCTGAGGCTAAATTTGTAAATCAAAAAGGGAAGTCAGGGCTTGGTTTTTATGTAGTGGAATCAGATTTGATTAACAAAATCCTTCTTGTCCGTGTTTGTCCTTAAAATTGGGCTACTGAAAATACAACTGCTAGAAATGAACTGAAATGCACAGAAAAACATTTTAGGATGTCTGGCTTAAAAACGTTTAAAGACTTCAAAGTAAAAACGTCAGAAAAAAACCCACAGTGGACAAAAAAAAAATTAGACCTATTCATCATTATCTCTCTAATACTTGGTCCCTTTGCCTTAATGTCAGCGTCAGTCCTGTTGGGTAAGTCTACAGCAGCACTTTGATTGACCAACAAAATACCAGAGAGCATGGAAAAGCAGGTGAAAAGCTGGAATAGGCACACATGAAGACTGCAATTTGAGGAACAGTGGGCCAAAATCAACATGAAGGATCTCAGGAGACTGTGGTAATCTTAACTTGACATGTTGTCAAGTATGTCAAGTTAAGACTGGTGTAAATAAGGCAGGAGTAACTAAGGCAGTGGTGTAACTAAGGCAGGAGGGCACATAACTGCATCTTTTAAAGATGGGATGCCATGAATTTTATAAACATTTTCCAACCCAGTGACAATTTCTAAATTCAAAACACTTGCACAGAACAGGCGACTTCTTTCCCATCAGACAAATTAAAATAGTTATGCTTAGGCAGGATTATAGCCAATCAGAATTCACAGTAGGCATCATGGGTCACAGCAAGAGGGTCCTGGGATTGATTTCTAGCCAGGACATCCAGGGCTCTAGTTTATCCCTACAGTCCAGAGACATGTATGTCAGGTGAACTGGAGATGCTAAATTGCCCCTATGGCTGTTTGCGAGAGTGTGTTTGTCCTGGGTATTTCTCAGACTTTTGCCTCATGAGTGCCGTGATAGGCTTCAGCACGCCCCGATCACTGGTTCGGATAAGCGGCTCAGATAATGAACGAATGAATGGAAATCACAATAGCTGTGGCCAGTTCTACATGCTGTAGATATGAGATCTATATGCAGAGCATCTGAGGCTAGATTGCCTTTATAAGCTTTACTGCATTTCTTTCCTAACCATTCACATTCATGTTTGTAACTGACCCATTAATGTGAGCACGTCTGTGCTCTGAAAGATCCTGCATGCACATATTTTGTCAAGTAAGCCACTGCTGACCTGCTGCTCTCACTGGATTATGCGCTTGAAGCCCTCTCAGATGGATTTGAGCTACATACCAGAGGCTTTGGCACAAACTCGTGTGCTGAGATTATAGTAAAAGCAGGACAGGGAGAAATTAATATAAATATTTCAAATATTTGTTTAAATTACTCAAATTGACACACTGAGTGGAAAATAATTCTTGTAGTGTCTGTCAATTCGGGTAGAAAATAATCTTTCTGTTTTGCACTCTTTTCTACTCAGTGTGTCAATCTGAGTAGGAAAAAAGCAAAATAGAAGAATTTTCACTAATGATCTCATACTTTTGGCTCACTTTATGAAACATGATTTTGAAGATATCAGATATTTGTGTTTGCCCAGTTAAAATCCAGCAATCCAGACTGGTGCCACCTCAACCATGTAATGTGAATGTTGCAAAATTAATGATCTCTCTCTCTCTCTCTCTTTCTCTCTCTCTCTCTCTCTCTCTCTCTCTCTCTCAGTATGTCTCCTGTTCTGAGCTACAGGATCAGCAGTACAGTGTGGATCTCTCCTCTGTAGACTCTAACCCACGCCTGCACCCAGTCACCAAGTCCCTGTCCCGCTGGATAGTTTGCCCCGGTGGTCCTGCTGATCCCAGCCTCCCTGATGTCTCCTCCCCTCCGGACTCCCATCATGCCATCACGCTCTGCAAGGAGCTGCAGCCTTACGTCAGTCTTGTCTCAGGCCTAACCAACAGCTCAGGAGAAGGCAAAGACCGCAAAGCTCTTGTGTTCGACAACCCTGCGCACTACTACCTCTACAACCGGCTGGTGGACTTCATGAGCAGCAGAGACATTGTGAGCCAGCAGATAGCGGACGTGCTGAAGGTGTGCCAGCAAGGTGAGGTGGTGATGATCCGGGACGCCCTCTACAGGCTTGGAGTGGCACAGCTGAACACTGAGGAGGAGCAGGGGGAGGAGGAGGGAGAGGGAGACATGGACGCAGTGCCTGTGGAAGACATGGTGTTGGAATGACAGAGGAGGAATACAACCCTGGGCAATTGACCGACCTGTGCTCTGATGCATCTTCTCATAGCAGCTGTTGCAAGCTTATGAAGCTTTACAGAATGTTAGCAAAAATCCCATTCAGTCTAATGAGAAACTGTAGGGCACAACTTTATTCTAGCAAAATATAGATGTATGCAAAAGTTTTGATGCTCCTGGTTAAATTACATGTTTTGTTGATTTTTCTATGTGAAAAGAAGTACATATGCCCGACAGAGAAGACTCATCTACACATTTCAGTTCATCGCTGTTTACTCCGTTGAACTTATGTGGGGAAAAAATATAATTTACCTGTGCAAAACTATTACTTAATAGAGTTTAACTGTTATATAGTGTATCATAATTTTTATACATTAAACTCTGGAAACTTTACAGAAAAACTTTGTATATTCACTTAGAAAATCAAAATCATGTCACTGGTTGTGTTCAAACTTTTGCATACTGTTCAAAAAAGTATAGTGTTTGATTACAGATGCTAAATAACCTTTACTTTTCATAAAGTTTAATGTGCTATGTTTCACAGCTGGACTGTACTGAAGCTATAATCATATCTTGGCCTGATGGAAAAGATGACTGCACAAAAGAAACAACCCTGTCTAAACATGTTGCTGTTCCACTTACATATGCATGCATGCATGTAGTAGGTCTACTATACATACATTATATATAATGTATATATAATGTAGATCTTCTAACCTTCTAACAAAAAAACTGAAGAAAGAGTGAGGTACCACTGTTTCTTAGCTTAAATTTGACCTTTTACAATGTTTTGTAAAGCTTCTTTAACTGTTCTTTTCTCTTGCAACTGTTGCAGCGGAAGGACTCCTCTGTACACAGAGCTTTAATAGGTCAGTTGAGTGGGCTGCAGTGAGAAAGAGGAATCAGGAAAGAGTGGGAAAGGGACTCAGACACTGTGAGACAGTCTTTCAGTAACGAAAAGATGCACAAATGCAACAGCACCAAAAGACAGAGACAAGGATAAGTTATAGTACAAGAGGACAGTATTTATTGAACAGAATAATGTGTTTGTAACCAAGAAACATAAAGTAAGTGTTAATGATCCATGTGTGTTAATGAAGATTAACTGTCAATGTTTTTATTAAAGAAAACCACTTAATGCACACAAACAGTTTTTATTACAACTCAGATGGAAGTCTGTGTTTCCAAATATTAATGCATTCAGATTCTCACAGGCTTTTCCTGCTGCGCAGTTCTTCACATGGTGACTTCAAGTAATACTGCCTTGAGCACTTTGATGTGTTGCTTTTGTTTGTTAATCTCTTTTCTGAACAACTGATTATAAGCTGGTACTGATGAGCATTAATCAAACGAGCACGACAGGAATCAATTAAAGTTATTAGAAGTGTCAAAAGCATCATAAATTCAATTTTAGCCCAAAAAACAATTCATTTCTTATCTTATGACAGCAAATAAGATTCAACCCATCCCGTCACAGAGACAATTTAGGTATGTTTAATGATTCTGTAATTCTGTAAATAAGGTCAGGTGATGCCCTGTGACAGACTGGCAACCTGACTCGGGTGTTTCTGTGCCTTTTGCCCTCTAACCGTTGGGATAGGCACCAGGGGGTCCTGGGTTAAGACCCTGGTTAAGGATAAGCGGCTCAGATAATGGGTGGAGGTCAGGTGATGTATAGAACAGCTGAAAAGGTATAACAACTTTAAGTATAATATAATCACTCTCTCTTACCTATTGAGATGTGACATCTCTAGTTATTGAAAATCAAAACTCCAAAAGCTTTCTTAGATTACTTTATTGAATAGCTTATATGAGTAAAAAAAAAAAAAAAAACCTCGGTGTAGGATGAGAATTTATCCTTGAGAGTTATAGTCTGTGTGCTACCCAGCTACTGTTTTAATAACAAAATGATGGCTACAAAAAGTGTATGGATACTATAGCTAATATATTCCTGCTTCAGTGATGACAGTATGCACCGAGAACAATCAAGTTGTATGTCTTGAGCAACTCATTGGCTCAAAATATGGCAGTGTAAGCTCATTGCTACATCAAATGGACAAATACACCCCATTCAGACAGAACACACCAACAAATAAGATTAACTTTTGATAAAAATGATTGACTACATAAAGTAAATAACACATATGTAAAAATGTTTCCAGAAAATTAATGTTTTTTTTATTCTATTTAGCTTTCATAGACCGCATCTGACCATTGATCTCACGTCCCAAAATCTAATCTGACGTGATCCAGTCTTGTAAATGTTCGTGTACCACTGGATCAGATTTTGTTATGTAGATTAGGATGGCTTAGATTTTGCTACTGGTTTTAAATCAAGGCTATTTGAGAAGGAAGAAGCAAATAGAATCAGGGGATCATTGAAAAGCTTAACAAAAAATGTACAAATAGAAGAATTACACATAAAAGAGCAAATATGCTTCAGAACATATAAGATCGTTTGGTGCTTGCAGGCTGGAAAAATCTGATGAGGTCAGGTTTGTGCTTATAAACAGGAAGTGGAAGATGCTGAGCTGGCTGTCTTCTACATGTTCAAAGGGAGAACTGTGATTTGCAGGCAGAGGATATGATCTAAAAAGCTTTTTTTAAAATGTGGTTTAGAGTGTTTCAGAGGAAATCCAAGTTTTTGAAAACGTGTGGTCCAACACATTTCCAAGTTTAGTAAAGGCTTTACCACCAGACCTACAGTGGTTTTAATGCGAATTATAGCTCAGGGTTTCAAGCGCTAGCTCTGTCTATGACTTTGTCTTTGTAAACGAGCAACAGAGAACTTTGACACACAGTCGTAGCTGCGAGTGGCGGATTCACGATGCACAGGGAAGAGTGAAAGGGCAGGAGCTCAAACCGGCCTCTCAACAAAACTGATAGTTGTTGGCCTTCATCAGGGGCTGCTCCTCCTCCTCCTGGTCACAGGACTCTTCACTGGCCTTGGCAGGGTCACATGCCTCCAGCTCTTCATCTCCAGACTGGATATTCTGATACTGTCAGTAGGAGCAGAAAAAAACATCACATTAGGGGCTAAATGTGTCTAAGCTATCAAGTTTTCGGGCAATAAGCAGACACTCACACTTGCAAACTGCCACCTAAAGCAGGTAAGATAGGGTTGCTAGACATGTTCTAAAATCAATTGCAATGCTTTTTAATATGCCTGTGTATATAAGTTGAAAGATGCGTTTGTCAAACTTCCCGTCTGCTGAACCCAAAATCAAATATGGCATTTTTAAATTGTTACTGTGTTCACACAATAGCTGAGAATTAAATATGGATATACTGTATGCCCTGTACCCCATTCATCACTGGCCAGTTTCTGATTTCATGACCACTCAGATGAATAGTTTTGGTTGTTTTTTCTGAAATAGTTTCACACTGTGACTCATTTCAACTAATTTCAACATCTTACCTATAAAACTGAGAATAAGATTTTTCAGTTCTCTTCTGACCTTAATTTATTTTTGTTTTAAAACTATATAAGACTAATTGGGCCATTTTTTCAGGCAAAAAAAGTTACATATAATATCAAGGATTTGTGTGATGCCATAGAAGAACCACTTTTGGTTCCCTAAAGAACCTTTTAATTAATGGTTCTCTTGGACAATCATTTTTGTGAATGAGGTGTGTGACCTTTTTAAGGCTTACGTGGACATTATGTGGACGTTCTTTTTAAAGAAGTGCAAAGGTTCTAGAAAGAATATTTAAATTGATAAAGATCCTTTACATTATGCGAATGTTCTTCAAACCTTTAAAGATTCTTCATGCTCACACATCACATTTAAAAATATGGCCCTTTAATGAATGAATGGGGGTTTTCTGCAGCTCTGGCATTTGTGGCACCTTTTCGGAAAATGTTAACTTTGAGAAAGGAGTTGCTACAAAAAATTTTCTGAATTTTTCTTTTTTTTTCATTTAGTGGTCACATGATCCCTTATGAGATGCTAGTGTAAACAGTGAACTACAGCAACAACAAGTTTCAAGTTAATTTAAGGAAGCTAAGTTTCTTCTATGACACTGCAGAAAGAACCAGATGTTTTTCTGCGAGCCTGGTCCAAAACACTGACTTTTAAAGGGTCCACAGGAACCGTGGTGTTCTCATTTTTACCTGTTCAGGTGTGTTCCCGAGCAGCCTCTCAATCAGCTGACTAATCTTGCCAAAAGTGGGCCTCTCAGTGGGCTCCAGATTCCAGCACATCTGCATGATGGTGTACCTGAATGAGGAAAGCATCGAATCATTAGAGGTATTTCACTCACATTCAGCAAATAATGACCATACATGAGTAAATACAAATACAAATTAAGAAACATCAATCATTTGCTCTATTTCATTTAAAAAAAGGCAGGGATTGCATATTCGTCCAGATTTGACCATAAAATGTATTACTTGACTGATGACACTGGAACATGTGCCATGAATACAATATGGTTTAATTAAGACTATGTGGTATGTTATTTTTTCATGTAACATTCAGAATCCACCCTGACACTAGAGGTGTGACCAGAACATCATGTGTGGGTGGGCCTTTGGCTTATCTATCCATCCATCTAATCAACCCCTGAAATAATAATAATAATAACTTTGGTCACGCGTCTGGCTGACACATTTTCATAACTGCATAACTTCCAAAACTTGCTATTTGCTGAGGGTCAGCGTGTTCCATATGCAGCTCGTTTTCTTCTAGTTGATCGAATAATCACTTTTACTGCCTTCTCCTTTTGTGAGTGTTGCGCAAAAACCAATGATGCTCGCTCTGCTCAGTTCCACTAGCAGTACAGACAGACATTATAACTGAACTCACAACAGCTGGGATTGTCAAGATCTCTCAGTCAGATGCCACACCTCTTTACAGATTTTCACCAGAGAAAAAGAGACAAGCCAAACAACACTGACCCAAGGCCTACATGGCCCTAGCTTCACTAAAATCAGTGTAACGGCAGATGCTGGCATGAAGTGTTTTTGAGGGTCTGTAAGATTCTCCTTGTTTTTTCTTCTGTTTTCTGGCCTTTGAAATGTTCTCCAGTCTTTTCCCAGTCTATGTCATTGTTTACCCCTGCTATGCATCTGACTGCCATGTGTTTGTTGTTGTTTTGATGTCAAACTCTTGTATCTTTTCCTAACCAGTTAATATTCTTATGTTTAGATCTTTTTGTTGTGTTTTGTTTATATAGTTTATATAGCCTTAGTATCTGCCATGCTTGCATCTTTGTTAAACCAGTTTTTGTATTTGTGCTTGTATTTCATTTCTTGATTGTCTATTAAAATGAGATCTCACGTCTACATCTTCCATCTTCCTCATGTAAAATGCTCTGTTGAATTGTTTCGTTAAATGTATTTAATTAGGTTGAATAAAACCAGCTGTATCACACGATAATAATCTAAACTTTCTACATTGTCATTTTTAGACTGAACTGAATTTTTACATTGTGTCTTTAGCCTTAATGTTGTTTAGTAGGCCTAGAATAAGGCAGGTCCTACAATCAAGGGAAAAAACGAAACTTTACAGAGTGTAGATTATTTCCAAAATAAATGTATTCTATGTTTTGTAAAGTGAAGTGTCCATTTGAACACACAACAGCACACATTTAACCCCCTCAATGAAGCTGCGGACAGTCAGGAACTCAGCGCCCAGGGATTCAAACCCATGGCCTTCTGATCGCAGAGGCAACTCCCTAACCCCCAGGCCACCAGCTGCCCCAACACCCCCAAGGTTCCAAAATGTTAAATGCATAGATATGAATAAAACCTTAGACAATAAAGCGTAAAGCTATAGCTTGATGTAAATTGCCACAATTATCCTTTATGTTAGACTAGTTCTGTCAAACTGCTTCTTTAAGTCGCGCAAAATGAGGCTAGTGAACTGAAGTAAACGGTTCTCCAGCATGATTAATGGGCCAAGGGAAGCGAAGAGGAGAGGCATGAAATGGGACCAAAATGGACGACTCACTCTGGGGTCATGTGTTTAACACGCAGAACTAACAGCTATCATGGTGGAGGACAAAAGCAGAACAGAGAACAGAGGCGCCAAGACATCGAGCCCTGGTGAGTCAGCCATGCTGCTGCTTCATTTACTCATTCTGGCAAGCAGACACTGTATCCTCAAGTACCATCCATACATCTTTCAGCTATTAGTGCACTTCTCCTTTCCAGAGTCTGTCCTACATGTGAATCATCAAAGCAGTGAAATGTGTGAGGTTATTTTAAAGCCTTTCCTCCTTGACCTAAATCAAACCGAGGCTACTTTACCCTTTTTAAGCTTGACAAGCCACTCAAATGCATTCACTTACATTTCTGGTGGGGCAAAGTCAGGGCGGGACATTTGGTAGCCAGACTTTATCATCTTGTAGAACTTCGGGTCCACAGACATGTTTGGGTATGGGCTTTTTCCTGCAGAAAAGAAGAAAAGAAAGATAGATTTCATATTTAGAGATATCCAAAGCTATTGATATTGCCCATGTGAAGGTCTGGATTCACATGTGGTGAATCAACATCAACACAGGAGTGTGTTGTAATTACATATGAGTGACTTTTTCAACTGAGGTCCAATCAAATATTAGCTCATTAATCCTATAAATATTAATCAGACTGGTTTAAACTGCATTCTGAATTCCTCGCTCAGTAGCATCTTCACTTATACAGACCACAGACTGTTGTTTTTCAGTGTAGAATTTGCCTCATTATGTGTCATTATGTATCTCTTCTGAAGTATATTCCACCAATTAGTTTTTCAGAAATTGCAAAACTGACACAAAAAAGACCTTTAAGCAGGGATTCCTGGAGGGTCGATGCTCAGCACAGTTTGGTGATTTCCCTACTTAAACACACCTGATTCTTGTTAATTGCCAGGCTTAATAAGTTTAAGGAATTTAATTGGTTTAATAATAAGTTAAAGGAATTTAATTAGGTTTAATAATTTAAGGAAGGGAACTACCAAACTGTGCTGCCTTCAAATGAACTTGAAATCAGCTTGGTTGGCTTATCTCCCTAGTCGTGTTTTGTTAGAAGTGTAATGACTTGTGTCTGTCTATAAAACATCTTCTGATTTGTGATTACATCATCATGCTCCAGTGGACAGGGAAAAATAATACTGAGCTTCCCATATGCTACATTTTTGTTGTATTTTACTTCTTTCCTTGGGGTTCACATTCTATGACACTGTAATAAAATTCCATTTTTACATGACCTTGACTTTTTTGTTACCTTGAATCTAAGACTGATACATGAAAAAACTGAACAGCTTTGCCTGAGTTTTTAAGAACTGCTGGCAATATTTCCCCAATTTCCAAATAAAAATATTGTTCTTTAAAGCATCATTTTAAAGGAAATGACAAAACATCAAAAAAGAGAAATTATGCAGTGTTTATAGAACTTGAATAATTTAAAAAAAGTGTTAAAAGAAGTTTTCCCATGAATTAAGCCATTTAGCCAATAATATCATGTTTCACTTCCCTTTCCCATCACTTCCACTTAAAATCAATAAAAAATAGCTTGCTGCCTCAGAGCCCCTCCCTGAGACCATGTTTCACTGGGAATATTCTGATTTACGTGTTTTTGAAGACCAAGTTTTTAACTAATGAGATGAAAGTCCATCCAGCCATGATGTAACTAAATAGTGTGAAGTGGTATATATTTATTACATAATTATATATACTTATATATCTCAAATGCTACAGCGGTAAGACAGTGGCAAAAAAAGATTATTTCTCCTTTTTTTTTAATTTTCGGTCTTACCCAGAGAGAAGATTTCCCACAGCAGAATACCATAAGACCAGACATCGCTCTGTACTGTATACACACAGTCAAAGATGCTCTCTGGAGCCATCCACTTCACTGGCAAACGAGCCTAAAATCAAACACGAGACCCTATGAGTTCACTTATGCGCATTTTATTTATTAGCAAGAATGCCTTAAATCAATGACACTTTTTTTAATAATATGTTTATAGAAAGAAACTGCAGTTTATTAGTTAACACAAAAAAAGCTTCTGATTTCTATAGTTGGAAATCTGCATTTGATTCTCATTTTATTGTTTTTGTTTAATTAAAACTGACTTTTTAAAAAATGCTTATATCTATATGAAGTGTGTACATGTTTTTTTACTTACGTTTCCTTTGACCACATAGTTGGAATCATTCATGATGTCACGGGCCAGGCCAAAATCACAGATTTTAGCCACTCGTCCATCTGTCAGCAGAACATTCCTGGCAGCTACATCTCTGTGGATACACTTCAGACAAACCAAATATATAAATGTGCGTATAACAACAATATAATAACAATAATACATCAATATAACAACAATAATACAATAATAATACTACAACAATAATAAAACAACAATATTAAAACACTTCATGAAGAATGCACCGATAAAACTTCTATAGTTAATAATTTTTATTTTTGCGTGAGCTTTTTTCACACATTCCTTTATCCATATTGCTCACTAGCAGCTCAACACAGATTTACAACACGTCACAAACACAGAACCAGCAGTGTTCTAGTCAGTCTGAATAAACAGAATTATGTGAAATCATGTTTCATGTTACTATGTTCAATAAAAATCTCAGAGTCAGTTTACACCGAACGGCCACAAAGGGGGCTGCAGAAAGGGATACATCGTGTGTTAAAAACGCGAATGGTAACTTACGTTTTTAGCCGCAAGGAATTCGAGTCCCTGAGCCACCTCACAAGAGAACCTCAGCAGGTCATCTATGTCCAGTGGCCATGAATCTAATCTCTGATCCTCACAGGATGAATCTGAACCAAACCAAACCAAAACAAAAAACAGAATTACTTTGCAAAATATTTCTAAAAATATCAAGCTGAAAGGATAGCCATGGCATTAAAATCCATTTACTTCTATGAGTTTCAAAATCATCCAATTTGTAATGATTGCATACCCTTTGTGGAGATCTGTCTGGGCCCGACAGGTCTCATGTCCAGGTAGCTCTCCGAGCAGGTGCTGGAAATGCCGCTGTCACTGTGGAATAAATCAAGGACAGACATGACGTCATTTTGATGAAGCAAATAATAATAAGTTAAAAAAAACACCCTAGAAAATGCTTAACCTTAAAGCTTAGTGTTTGCTGTCTAATTATGTAATAATGCAATACGGGCCCATATATGGGAGCGTGTTAGTTAAGGGGATTAAACTGTAATTTTAATTCATTTGGGACCATACCTTCTAATAAACATCCTGTCAGTGGAAACGTTTTTATAGTCACTCCTCTCCTCCAGGATGCCTGGCACTGAGAGCACACAGTTCAAGAAGGTCTCTGTCTTGGTCCGCAGGAAGTTCAAAAGGTCACCGTGGCAACAGTACTCTGTGATGACCAACACAGGACCTGGGTGTGAGAAACGAGGAAGAACATATGAAGTACTAAACACTTCAGTATCTCACAGTCAGCAGTTTGGAAAGTGATGATCATAACAGGACTTGATGGCAAGGCTCTTGCAACAACGAGACTGAAAGATTAATTCATTTTTCAATTACAATACACACTGACATTTTACTATTAAGTGATTTAATACAAGCTTCATCATTTGCAGGCCTCTCTTCATATAATACTCTTCTCTGCTATATTTGTAATCGAATGTTTAACTACTGTTCTTCCGTAAAGCACTGCTGCATCTTGTCCCCTGAACAAAACTTGATAAACTTGATGCAGTGGTAACTTCTCAAAAGAAGGAAAACGTGTTCGTAAATGTGTGCTAAACACAACAAAGATTTTGTAAAATTTCTATTGGTTCATCCTTCACAGAAACTTTAAACAAAGCAAACAGTGTTTTCAAATTATGTATAAAGAGGAAATGACAAAAATTGACATCGACAAACTGCTATTTTTAAGTTCCGCTACATTTGAATACACAGATCACTTGAAGTCAGTTAATTCACTGGTTACTAAGAGTCAGCCTCTTCATGGTTTACATTTAACCACTTGACAGATACTGTTTTGGAGATTGATTCACAAAATGTGCAGACAATGGAGGACAAACCTACAACAAGTTTTTGTTGGATTAGAATTAAGACTTCTCTTTGTGTCTTTCTCTCTTACCACCGTACGTGCAGGCTCCCAGCAGGTTGACAATATTCTTGTGGTGTCCAAGATGACTCAGAATCTTCAGCTCTGACATCAGAGCCTCCTTCTCATCAGAGTGGGCGCTGGCTGTAAAAGGCCCATTATTTTATTTAACAGTTCAGAACTATTGGCTTTTACAACACAACAGATAATCATAAATCACTTTATTCACCTGTGACACATATCATAATGTTAACTAGTATAAATAAATAAATGAAAGTAATTAATAAGAAATTGTTATAAAAGTATAGTCACTTTTACACTGATTATGCAGAGAACATGTCAGTTTTGCAAAGGTTTTACTGCATTGTTTCAAGAGTCCAGACTTAAGAAATTAAGGCGAAATCAAGTGTGTCCCAATAAAGAAAAACAAAACTGTGCAATGCAGGATTTTCCATAAATCAGGAAGAGGGTCTCTGACCTTTGAGCATTTTCACAGCCACTCTAGTCACATTGTCCTCTTTCCCCAAGCCGTATGCTGTAGCCTCCACCACTTTTCCAAAAGCTCCTGCTCCCAGAATCTTGCCTGCAACAACAATTGCTGAGTTTTAGAATGTCTTTCAGGAAGCTTGCATGTGCTGTCAGTAACTGAAAATGGAGAGTCAAAATAACAGAATAGACCGACTAAAGTTAATGAGGTGCTGCTTATTTCACATATAGCAAAAAAACTAAACTCCATGTATGAGAAATCTGTTTTGGACACTGGCCCTCCAGGACCACAGTTGGGCACTCCAGACATACCGAGTCTCAGCTTGTCTCTGGGAAATTCCCACTTTTCATTATAAGGAAGCTGGCTGGGGTCGATAAATGTGTAGTTGTTTCCGTCTGTGGCTTCAATGATCTTCCATCGAATCTCATACCTGGGTTTCTGCAGGAAAAAAGTGTGAAGCACAGTCTAGGTCATGACACAGCTGATACACAGTCATACGGCCATCAGAGCACATGTGACAGAACTGGATTTCCCACCTGTTTGTACTTGTAAATGAGGATGATGAGGAGAAGAAGGAGAAATGCCATCATGCCTACAGCTCCAGCCAGTGCTGTGGTGAACAGTTTTTCTACAGCGAGACAAAATTGTTAAAAGAATTAAAAATTTGCAAATTGCTAAAAGAATTAACTTCCAAACTAACTAACTACAGTAACCTCCACATCAATCTAAAACTGTCTTAAATCTCTAAGTAAAACAAATTTTATTATTGTAATTCAAAAAATAAATCTACAGTACAAGTGACTCTTTAAAAAGGTGCCACAAAAAGGTCTTTGTCTGATGCAATAAAAGAACTTTTAGTTCATTAAAGATCCATTTTTTTAACTGAGAAGTGTGAGTGTGGAGAAGCTTTCAAAGGTAAAAAGAACCTTGACATAACATCAAGGTTCTTGATCAGTTTCAGGATTCTTCCAAGAACCATTAATGTAAGTTCATGTAATGAGATTTTGTTGAATGTGATCTTTTCCATTCATCCATTCATTGGGACATTTTCACACAATGGGAATGACAACTAGTATTTTCAATTTATGTTATGAAAATGGCAAAAACTTATATATAAGCTTTTGTCACATCAGGGATGATATACTGTTATACATTATGATATATACAGATCTATATATACTGATATACATTATGATATTTATATAATGATATTACAACAGAAGTTAAAGGAAGAGGAATATTAGACTTGTTGTCAGGTGTTTTCTAACTGCATTTTCTTACCAGGCCTTTCAACAGGAAATGTATCGCTGTCTTCACCAACCAGGTTTAAAGCCACACACTCTACAGTCATCTTCTCATCGGATGGTCCAATATTTAGAACACTTTCCACTTCTACTGCCCCATACTCCTCCCTCTGCACCTCGTACGTCTCTGCTGGAGTTGGATTAGGGGTCTGCAGGGTGGAGTTTTCTCTACATCTGGAGAGATTATATGGACTTTTGATCAAAGACTGTTTAGAAATTTTTATGTCATTGCTTTAAAAGACCTTAGAAGAAGAAGATTTTAGCATTTGTTCTGCTGTACTCTTCAATGGTAATATGCGAAGTGACATTTCATTGACTGTAATAAATACTAGCATTCATAAGTTTCAAATCCATATGAACAACAATAACCATACACTTTGAATATTACAAACTATTCATTAAAATATATTCATGTTTTATTCAATATTCCAAGAATTCTGCAAACAAGACCTGAACAAACGAATAAATAATACATCATTGGAAAAAAATAAGAGACCACTGCAATTTATTATTAAATCAGCATCTCTGTATGAGTATGACAACCATTCCATGTCAGTGTCTGTTAAATTCCTACACAAGCACCTCATTCTGCTTTATGAGGGACTGATTAGTGATCACCTGAATCACATCTTATTTAATGAGGAAAAGTATAAAAACACTGCTGTAATCAACACTCTCCTCTCACAATGAGACCAGTTGGAGGGCAAAACACTACTAGAAGTTTGTCAAAGGTAATTATTGCCATTTGGTTTAAGAGTGATCAAGTGATTTGTTTCCTTTGAATTATTCAAGTTCTGTAAACTCTGCATTATTTCTCTTATTTTGATGTTTTGTCATTTCTTTTAAAATTATGCTTTAAAGAACAATGTTTTTAGTTGGAAATTAGGAGAAATATTGTCAGCAGTTCTTAAAAACTAAGGCTAAGGTGTTCAATTCAATACTTGCACCTATAAAAGATAAAACCGGAGAAACTGAACATTTTTGCAGTGGTCTCTTATTTTTTTCTGGAGCCTTGTACCATAATTATCAATTTCATTTGCTTTTCTGGCTTTAAAGTTTATCTTCATCTTTTATACTTATCTGATGTAAACATAATGCTCAGGATATTATATCTATATATTCATATGATGCAATGTGTGCATTTATTTACAAAACATAAACATAAGTAGTTGATCAGTCACGTACGTTGGCCTGGTCCCTGGGCACTGGTACCAGAGCAGTACGGGAGCTGGGTAGCCCAATGATGTGCATGTTATGGAGCTTCCATTGGTCTGTTTCAGTGAAACAACCGGCTTCTCTGTTAAACAAGAAAATTAAATCTTCAACAATGCTTGATATCTAATTTACCTGTGTTCATTTTTGATTGCTGAAGTGAATAAAAAAAGCAGCTGAAATGAAGCTTCATTAAATCATAACAAGGAGGAATTTTGAGGAAACAGATTAAACACAATCAAACTCAATGTCCACAAACATTACTTACGGTACATCTGGATGCGGAAGGTAATGGAGGCATTAGCCATGCTGCTGTATGCATAGAAGGTATATTTTCCCTGATCTCTGTAGTTTAGTCTCTTTAGAAGCAGCACTGCTTCATGCCTATAAAACAAAATTTAAGTATTTCGTTATAACGTATGTTTTATAAATATTTGTTGACATGTATTCCACTTTCAGTACTTATTTTCAAAATTATAGATCATGCTACCTGATTACAATTTTGAAAACAACTTAAATGTAAAACAATAGCCTTTTGTTCTATTACAGTAGGAACCTTAGATGAATTACTGTACAAACCCTGTGAGGTCCAAATCATTTTAGAAAAACAAGACTGTCAAATCAAGAAAATATAAGTTACTTTTCCTATTTTACTGCTTGGAGGTGAAATATGAGTTTGTCGACTGACCTGTAATTATGGGTGAAGAACCTTTTTTCTGGTTCTGAGGTATTGGGAAACTCCCAGCCATGGAATTGTAGAGATGGATATGCCTCAATGAGGACCCTCAACTCTACATCTTCTCCCTCAGGAGCGTTAACAGACAGACCTTCATGACTCAGTCTGGAAGGCAGTTTTGGGGTGAGTCTGAGGTAAGGTCTCTCTGGGGACAAAAATGACAAACTCTATCTTATCTTATATAACATTTATAGTCTCACAAGAAAGAGTGGCAATGAAAAACAGACCAATGGTCATTAAAAACAAAACAAGTTTTAAGCTTATCCATGGGACTGAATGACATCTCCTTTACTTGCAACTGTCTTTGAAAAAGAGATTCTTTTAACTTCCCAAATGTTTTTCTATCCACTATAACATAATTATTGGGATGGTGGCTTAAAAGTTTGTTTCCCAGTGGTTGGACAAAGCCAGTGAATGGAAGTATGTATTTGTGGAACTGTGTAGTATACACAAAATGAAAGTGTAAACTCTTACCGACTACAAGCAGTTGTGTGGTAGAACTGTTAATTCCTGCTTCATTAATTCCCGTACAGGTGATGTTCCCTGAGTCGGACAGGATCACTTTAGGAATGGTCAGAATACTCACAATGTCCAACCCATCACCCTTTAATTTCGATTTCTCCTCTGGGTCCGGTAACTGTTAATAAAAAAAGCAGGAATTTGTTCATGGTGAATTTCAGGTTTGCATGACTATTAAGAGACCAGAACAGATATCTAATTTACATTCACATTTCTGGCTTTTACCAGACCCTCTTATCCAGAGTGACGTACGCTAGTGCTCACGTAGTCCACATCTGTTCTTCAAGCCTGAAAAGCTATACTGAAATCAACATCTGCTATTCAACCAAGTTACTAACACCAATAAGCTTTTTCACAACACCCTCAAACCTAGATCTGCTGTGGTTCCACTCTGTAAGGTCTTGGTCATTTTCAGTTTCCAGGTTTTCAGTTTCAGGTTTGAGTTCAGATGCAGAGCACTGAAACACACAGGAAGTTTCACATGCCACCAATGTGGGTGAAAGTGAAGAGGGTCACCTTCTCTCTAGAGGAGTGGCTCCAGGTGACGTTGTAGTTGAAGTTTATGTTGTGTGTAGAACAGCTGATCTCTAGTCTGTCACCAACAAGTCGCACATACTCGCTACTCTTCAAGAAGACGTACGGTGGAAAGCGTGCTCCTGTAGAGCAACCACACAGAAAGAGTGTTGACGTTGCTGTCACAGCAAGCTACATACAGTTGAATGCAAAAGTCTGGGTGCATGTTATATGAAAACTGTGATTATAAGTACACATCTTCTAAAGGCTTCCTCAGCTCTTTATGCACAATTATGAAACATTAAAAGTTAAAAGTTATGGCACATTTTAATTTCGTATTTAATGTTTTATAATTAAGGGAAAAATGTTTTTATGTTTTTAAATTAAGGGAAAAAATCAAATAAATGATTTTTTGTGCACTAAATTTTGCTGGAAAAATACCATATTTAAATGTGTTCCCTGTAGAGGAAATTGTTTATTGTTTGCTGTTTTATTGTGTTTTAGTAATGTTTTATTGTTTGTTTTTTCTCTCTGTAAGGTGACCTTGGGTTTTTGAAAGGCGCCCTCAAATAAAATGTATTATT
>JBBPCX010000135.1:3604524-3620293 GCA_037974365.1 Hydrocynus forskahlii | reverse complement strand
ACCATTCCATGCCAGTGTCTGTTAAATTCCTACACAAGCACCTCATTCTGCTTTATGAGGTACTGATTAGTGATCATAATCAGATCTTTAATGAGGACACTACTAACAAGAGATTTGTTTTCTTTGTATTATTCAAGTTCTGTAAACACTGCATCATTTCCCTTTATAATTTCCTTTAAAGAACAATATTTTTACATGGAATTTAGGAGAAATATTGTCAGCAGTTCCTACAAACTAAGGCAAAGCTGTTCAGTTCAGTACTTGCAACTTATGAAAGATAAAACCTGAAAACCTGAGAAACATTTTTGCAGTAGTCTCTTATTTTTTTCAGAGCTCGACAGTATCATGATAGAATACCGTGAAAATAAATTAAAACAAAATTTTCATGGTACAAACTTCAATATAATGCATGGCTACACATTTCAATGCATGATCAATATTTATTTTTAATGTATTTTAATACATTCAAGTCTTAAAATAACATGGAGATGTTTGGGAACCCTATCATTTGATCCACTAGTGTTCATTTTTGTTAGATCTCAGAGCTTTTTCGACTCACTCTGTCTTAATCCAATTCAGGTGCACATAATTGCAAAGCGTTGTAAATTATGTGACCCTTCAAACCTCTCTGGGTGTCGTGAATACACTCAACAGCCATGGGCACATTTAAGCAGCTGATTGAGGAGCTGACACTACAACTTAAGTCTTGCAAAGCAAGACAAGTCTATAAATCATTTCTGCACTTGCCACAATTGTAATTTATGCAGTCTGAAATGTCATGAAGATATTAAAGAGAACTACTGAAGCCAAGGCAAGAATTTCAAGGCCCTGAAAAGTACCTGAATAAAACTGCTTGTAGATTGATGTGCACTGTAGTTGCACAAACATCATCTGTATGGAGGGGTTGTCAGAAGACAAACTTAAATGTGTCCTCATCACAGGAGTCACTATCTGAAGTACATTATACAACACTAACCAATAACAGGCATTTTGTAATCAAGTGCTGTGTTCTGATGGAACAAAAACGTAACTCTTTGGCTGCAGTCACCTTTTTAAGTTCTATTTTCTCCAATAAGTTTGTTGCAGAGGTGGTGTTAACCACGTTTCTTGTAGAAAATGTGTCGGTTGCTGGATTCATTTTTGCATACCACTGTAACGGTTACCTTTCCTAAAACGCCTATAAAGAACCCAGTTTTTGAAGCTGTAAGACCTTCAGCATGCAAAGAAGACATTGCGCATGTACTTATGAAACACTAGGCTCTTTACCATACTGCAAAACAAAATGCTACAGTCATTTATGATTCTCTTTGAACATCTCTGCACATTCCTGGCATCATCTTTTGCAGGCAGGCATTGCAGCAGCCAAGCAAAATATTGGCTGCTCATTGGGAGTCCCTTCATTTTCGCTGCATCAGCAAATGGTTAGTACCTTTTCTGGATGTTATGGGCTCAGTGCTCTTTGTTTCCTTTTTACTGAAATATAGGAATAATCAACCCCTATTCCAGTTAAAGCAGGGAGGGGTCTAAATCTCTTGCTCTTTTCAAATGGCGACTAAAGGCCCACCTCTTCACTGAGCACATCGGAGAACAAACTAACATAAAAAAACTGTCCTCTGTGTGCGATACCTGGGAATGCCTTGGTGGACTACTAACTCCTGGTAGAATCGTAGTCTATTTGCAGCAATTAATTTTAGTCTGGGTTTACTAGTATGAGGGGTGTGTTTTCTTGTGGCCTACAAACACTCTGTGGCCTACAAAGAAAAAAATAAGAGATCTTTTTTTTTCTGGTTATTGCTTTTGTAATTTGTGGGAGTGTGTCTGCGGAAAATGTGCAGGCAACTATTGTTTTATACACTATTCTCCCAAAATGTTTGGAGAAAATGTAAAAATAATACATATGAATAATTTATTATACTTTGGAAATGTTAAACTATGCAACACTCTTGCATTATTTTACAACTGCAGCAATAAAAACAGTGATGTTGAGAGCAGAGTGTGTGTGTGTGTGACTCTGTTTCATCCATCAGAAACTGAATCAGGAGTGAAGCTGCTGGAATACAGCACATAGAAAAGCTGCTCCACACACACTACTGCACTCACAACACATATGGAGGTGTTTATTTTTACACAGCTCACACTGCAACAGTTCATAAAGGAGTAGCTGCCTGTGCATTTTACACACACACAAACTGTACAAACAGTGAACAGAAAAAAAGGGAAAAGTGGTCTCTTATTTTATTTTCCATGATTGTATGTACGCCACTATGAATCAGAGCATCTGTAAATATAAATATCTAATATGTGCAGAGCAGTGCAAGGCAGAGCCACTGCCCTATGCAGTTCTACTGTTAATGTCAAATAACTTCTATAAATTGTGGCCTCCAGGTACCATGGATGGTTAATGGAGATCAGAATCTTTATGTGTCCTTTTTTCTTTATTTACCTTTGTTACTTCTTGTTCTGTTTCACATTGTTAGTCATATCATAAATGAATAATTTGAACTGACTGCTCAGCAAGAGAAAAAAAATCCTCCCCCAGCAGGTTTCTCTCCTTCACCAGCAGATTTAGAAGTTTAATAAGAATCTGCTGCTCGTAAAGGGCTCTCAGGGATTAGGTGTGGCGGCCCATCTTGAGGTAATTTGGGGTGCTGGAGCTTCTCTGGAAGGGTCGCTGACACAAAACGGAAAAATAAGACGGGGAGGTTTATTTTCGGCCCACTCACATCTTCGTTTGGGAAGTCCCAGAAGAAGTAGACCAGCTCCATTCCGCTGGCGGTGCAGTTAACGCTGAGCTGCTCGCCCTGTCTCAGCACCGTCTTTGAGGCATTGATGTGGGCGTCAATCGCTTCGGGAACTGTGGCCAAGTGCACAAGAGAGGGATAAACACACATATCTACACAGTACAAGTATTGTTTTAACACTGCGTGTTACAAATCATCTGTTTATGAAAGGAGGGAAAGATTAATATAAAAGAACTGACGAGAAACAAAGCAAACAGATGCAGAACACATGTGCAGACGTCCTCATGTCATGAGTTCCTTCTCACCGGGACTGAAACACTCATCTGTTGCACTGAACACTTTACTGAGTATCCTAAAGCAGATCAACCACAAGGGCAGTATGTATTAGAGTTATTGCTCTACCTATCTATCATTTAAAGCTGTTTTTTTAATTAAGAACAGTCTAATGTTAGTATAACACTCCCCAGTCCATGTGGTCCATTTTTAGAACTAAGCTGCAAAATCAACCCATTTTGAATTCAATGATCTTGCAATTTTACATAAATCTCTGCTTTATGTAAAATGTACATATAATGTATATTTGACCTTGTTTATAATGATCCCCTCAGTAAAGAGTCCTGACACAGAGCTGCTTTTTTTATCATCTGACAGAAACCCACTGTTTATACTCTTGTTCATATTCATAGTCAGTGACATATAGACCAGGGGTTTTGAGAATTGCTGCTATAGAGAATTTCCAGAATGTAAAGAGTGACTTTTTTCGCACAAAATTGGTCCCACTAATAGTAAATCAAACAGTGAATTCCACTGTCACTTCATATTTATGTTTGTGGTTAAGCTGAAACATTAGATCTACCTAGATACAGCAGACATTTCTGCTGTGCAGTTTAAAAAATTAACCCTATAGTTTCCAAACAAAAATGAACAATTAAGTAAGAGTAGTACTGGAGGATTTGCATGATTCTATTAATTCTATAAATGTATTCTGTATTTCACATGATAGAGGTCTAGAAGGCCCTGAGGGTTTTCTTCAGCATCTACATATATATACATATAACATATGATCTTTTCAGCCTACATCAGTTTAGCCACCCCTTCTATGCTGAAGAAGTGAGGAGTCTTACAGCCTGAACTGTTGTTTGATTACGGCATAAAACGGGACAGCCAGAGGTATAGAAAACAACCTGTTTCATCAAAAGGTATAAAAAAACATGAATAATAATGCACAATATGGACAAAAATATTGGGACACACCTGTTTTCAGGGTTTGGGCTAGGTCTCTTACTTCCAGGGAAGGGCTTTATCTTAATGCTCTGGCATACCAAGGCATTTTGGACATTTTGCAGACAGTTTGGGGAAGAACCCCAGTGCACAAAGCAAGCTCCATAAAGAAATGGCTGGATGAGTGCAGTGTGGAAGAACTTGACTGCCCCGCACAGAGTCCTGACCTCAACCCCATCCAACCCTATCCTTTGGGTCGAACTGGAACAGAGATTGTGAACCAGGCCTTCTCGTCCAACATCAGTGTCTGACCTCATAAATGCTCTACAGAATTAATGGGCACAAATTCCCACAGAAACTCCAAAATCTTGTGGAAAACCTTCCAAGAAGAGTGGAAGCTGTTACAGCTGCAAAGGGGACCAACTCCATATTAAATGTATTTGAATGCAATGTCATTAAAGTCCCTGTTGGTGTAATGGTCAGGCACCCCAGTACTTTTGTCCATATAGTGTATATAAAATATTAAAACACAGCTGTTTTATACAGAGTTACTTCATGTGTTACTCTGTATTACTCCATGTGTTACTCTGTTACGCTGCTGGTACAACTTTAGCACCATTTGTTTTTTTAACAAATAGATTGAATTGTTTCTCTATTCTTTAACAGATGCTCTATTCACATACCAAAGATGCTGAAGACATGATATGGGTTGGACCACTTCTCTTCTCCGTTCAGTTCTCCTCTGCACCGGTATGTGTTGTCCTCCAGCAAAGCAGTGTACCCCACAGTGGGCGAATACTCGCCCCTCACCAGGGAGTCTGTTTCTCTTTCATGGAGGGTCACATTTATGTGGGGGTCTGTCACAAGGCATGGGACTGTCCCCTCATCTCTGGTCTTGGTGACCATATAATACTCATCCTTCAAAAACCACACCTCAGGGTCTGATAATGGAAAGAACAGAGACATGTGATGGTTTAAGAAGTTATGCATAATATAAGATGTGAAAAAGCAATAGCTTATCACTCATACTGATCGGTAGCTTCAGACTCTTCAGAATTAGATCCAACTATCTATAACAAAAGTGCTCAACAGTGCAAAGACATTTATTAAAAAGCAATGTATTCATTGTAAACCTTACATTTATATACACACTGACAGTATCTAGTTTAATTTCAACGGTAAATATGCCAAGTGACTGTAAACTTATAAATGATAGTGTAGATGTGTGACTGTATTTATTCACACTGTAATACTGTGTTTCTTACCAGGCACATAGATGGCCACCTCTCTCTCTACATTAGTCCCATTCTCAGAGCACACATACACTCCCGTGTGCTCCCACGTCACGTTCTCCAGATGCAGAATGCTGGAAATAGGGGTCCGATTCTCCGTACGAAATGTTGGGACGTATACCTGGCTTTCACGTTTTAAACGCCAGCTGACTGGTGCCCAGCCAGAACAGATGATGCTGAAGGAGGAGTTTGCATCCAGACTGATCTCTTTGATGCTGGGGTTCAGTTCCAGAGTGGAGGCCAAAGGACTCAGCAGCAGGAGAGCTTCACATAACACAGCCAACAAAAACACCAGTGGTTACAAATAATAATGATGTCACTCCATTGTGTACCTTTGTCCTGCCATGACAATGCAAATTTCCCACTTGTGGGAATAATAAACGTCTTATATTATATTATCTTATCTTAATAATAATAATTATCCATCATCTCTAAAAAATTAAAACGTTTTTCTAATACATGTAATATAAAACTCTGTCACTTTACAAAGCATCAACAGTCGCGACCAGAGCACCGTCCACTATTATGGACAGTAATAATAGAGTAAAAAAGAGTTTTAAAAAAAGGAAAAACGCAATAAACAAAGAGAACAATAACGCAACTATTGATATTATATCTATGCATTACGGAGCAGACATGGTACACACTGGTACCGTAGCATCATAACAGCATCACATCCACAGGTGGTTAAAATGACTCACCTTTACTCAGTTCTATGCACTTGAATGAAAGTTAGATTGTTTTATACTTTTCTGAGTATATTTGTGAAGAATTCTTTTTTGACTCCTTCATGACTAGCTCCTAATTCTTTTTTGGTAATCTCATATTGCTCCGTTGGTTCAGAGCCTGGATGACTCGCTCATGTGTCTTGCTTTGTAAAGTATTTTAGCCAAAAAATGTATAAAAAAGAACAGCACTTAACAAACTTCAATTCCACTGCTGACAGACACGCCATTTGACATTTAAATGTTATTCAATAGGAAAGGCTGCACTTAAGGTGTTTTTGGACCTGGTACTTTTCTGCACCCACTCTAGTTGCTTTTTTGGTGTGCAACTTTTAAGGTACTTTACCCACCTCTGTGGATCTTTTTTGCAGAATCTAAACTGCAAAGTGTAGAAGTCTTGCCTATTTTGATATATATATATATATATATATATATATATATATGTATGTATATATAAATATATAATGGAATCATAAGATATATAAAGTCTTGAAAATCTAGCTAAAAGTTATTTGGACTGGACTGTATGGAGTCTAGTGGAGCTAGAGGAACTTATACCACAATGATAATTCAGTAGATGTTTAGTCTGGTACCTGTTATGAGGGTGCTCAGCGGGAAGAGGCCGACACAAACTCTCTCCATGGTGACTGGTTGGTGGCGGCTGGCCTTTTTTTCTGCAGATAGAGAGAAAACCATTCAGCTGCGAAAACCAAGCGTCTGCCAACACACAGAACCACAAGGAATAGTGACCACAGTGATCTGAACTAAAGAGTACTGAACAGCAGTGCACGTCACAGCATCAGCAAAATAAGTGAATTTAGTATGTTGTAATGCTTCTCCTCCCTGTATGTCATGAACTGCCCAACAGTTGGTGTGGTGTGTTGATGGGAGCAGAGAGTGAGTACACGCAGAACTCAGGGGAACGGCCGGTCCAGGCCATGCCCCAGTGCACACACACAGAGAAGCGCTTCACTCACTTAGTTACTGTTGCATTGTTCCACATTTCTCATGGATGTCTAGCATGCACTGGCCTGCCAAACAATAAACTCCGCGATGTCGCCCCCAAAATATTTCAGAACGTTCTCTTCAGCAGGCAGTAAATAAAGTGGAGGCGGGGCGGACAGGTTTGTGAGATTATTTTGGTGTGTGAAGGTACCTCCGGGCTGACCACTCATCAGCCTCCACAGGACACTAAATGGAGAACGTGCCTTGTTAGTATGGGGTAAACGCAAAAGCTTGGGAGCCTCTCTCATCACCTCTCTGGAGAAATAAACACTGAGGTTTGGTGGGTACGGCTAATTAGGACAACAACGGTGACCCCTCTCCTGCTTTGCATGCATCAAAGGTCACTTATAGGGGTCAAAGGGGGCAGACGACAACAGTTCTACTGACCAGTGAGAAAACAGGATGTGCGTGTCAGTAAGTAAACACAGCATCGGAGAGGGAGAGAGAGGAGAGAGAGAGAGAAAGAGAGAGAGCAAGAGAGAAAGAAAACAAAGGGGGGAATGAGAAAGAGGGTGTAGTGAGGAGACAAAAAGAGACAGAGTGAAAACTGCATAACTGCATAAAAAGAGACAGAGTAAAGATGAGAGAGCGATTTAGAGAATGAGAGAAAGAGTATGAGAGGGAGGAAGGAGGATGATTGTTGTGGGTGGACAGCAACGGAGCAATCAGAGATGGGGGTGTTGACGTCTGGAAACAGTTAAAACCAGATCACAGGCCGGGACACACAAAAAAACAAGGGTGGGAAAAGCAGAGAGGGCGGAAGAACAGAGAGCAAGGAGGAGGCGGGGGGCGAAAAAGTAAACGAGGAATCCTGTAATGGAGTTGGTAAAAAATAACGTGTATTACATCACAGAAAAGCTCTTGACTCTGAAAAGAGGCTACAGATTTCAAGATACTATTTTTAACTTTTAAAATGGACATAAACTACAAACTGACTAACAACTGACTCAGAGTCTAGAGTCTAGCTGCACTAACAAATAACACATGAAAACACAGGAAACGTCCTGTACTAAAACTCTTCAATGGTGACTAAGCAAGTTCTGTGGAACGCAATGATTTGTTGCACATGCGGTTTTCTATAGAGCTGCATCATGTATTAGTAACATGTCTATTGTTAACATATATACATATATATGTATGTAAATATAACGTTATTTATTTATTTTTAATATTTCTTCAGTGTCAATAGGTGTCTAATATTACACAGAAGTCACGGTTTGGTTTACAGCAAAGTCTAGACATTACAGTTCAGGCCAGTTTGGAATAACTGGGAAAAAGCAACAAAAAATGTGTAAGGCTTGGTTTTATTTTAGTTACAACATACCCAATCACATAAGTCATATGTTTATGTAGGGCTCATAAAAAAGGCATTAGGCCACAATTAGCAACAAGACTGAACGGCTTCTCTTATGTTATGAAAGTATAAAATAAATAGAATAAACCATTTGCTTTAGGAGGAGTGGCTTTAGCCCAACCCTCCCCAAAAAGAAAGCACCCAGGTAGCATTTTGCCAGCTTTAGTACTTTGGTAATGCATCCTCTATGCGACATTAATACTGTGACAGTTCTGAACAAATATACGTATCATTTTTTAATGACCTTCTCTACCTCATTTATTGTTGATTTTGGAAATCGCAACTTTAAAGCAGTGGCAAAAACTTATCTATTTTGGAAGTTAATGTAATAATTTTCTTTTTCCAATTAATTTTGTCCTTTGCAAAATTTTGACACAGAGTAAAGGCCCACTAGTATTTTCCAATTATGTAAAAAAGGAAAACCCAACCAAAATAGAGATACAAGATTTAGTTCCAATAGTGATATGCATATGTTTATACACTGTTTAAAGATTTGTAAGAAGGAAGGATGTTAGATGTTTTATGAGGATGTAAAACTGGGATCGTTTCTCCTACTCTGGGATGCACAATTAGCTCATAAAATGCAAGCAGTCCCTCACTGGGGGTAAAAACAAGGGTACAGCGAAGGAGGACTGGTGTTATAATTGCTCTGGGGGTGGGAGGTGTTTCTGGTAGGGGGGATGGGTTTGGGGCCGGGTTATGCAGTTTATGTTCCCAGAATAATCTTCAGTTCCTTTCCCATGATCTCTGATACACATGGGACAAGCCATGGAGTACACAGGCCTGGGGGTCATGCATACAGTAAAGACTGCAATGTGTAACACACAATATTATGAGGAAGCGCTATTGCCATCGTCTTCATCATCATCATCATCATCATCATCACCATCATCAGCGCAGAGAGAGTTCCTCGCCAGCAATTACACTAGTGAAACAATACATAAAATGTCTTATACAGTGTTTCATTAGTCATTTGTATTTAATATGTATTATGTATTAGTAATATTCGGCAAACAGGCCCAAGTGTTGTGAACCTTCATTACGTTGCACTGACACATATGTGATTGCTTTCATTGAAAGACAGTTAATGTGAATTAGCTAAATTAAGATGAAATTAATTAAGATGAATTTGTCTCAGAAATTACAGTAAACTATACAATTTTGTTGCATTTCAGTTAATGCCTTTAATAACAGCCTGAATGTTACATACATCTTTATATGATCCTCACTGCATTTTCCTCAAGCATGAATTTGCCCAAAAGCTTATAAAGGGAAGCTTTTAAGCGCAATAAATAATAAACCGGCAAACATCCACTATATGGATAACGGGCTGGCATCTTTGTTGCATGTGGTTTAGTCCTATTAGCTTATGTTACACACGGCCCGCAACACTACTCATAGTTACATGAAGAGAACCGAGCGTTATGTTAGTGTTAGTCCAAAAATATATCACTGACAGTTTCTCATTACTGAAAATCTTCAAATACACAGAAACATAAACATGGAATGCATAAACCACTTGAGTTGGGCTTTTAGAAGCAGAAGGCGACACAATGACATGGAAAAAATAAATAAGCATAGAATTTTTTCCAGTGAGATTCTAGATTTCATTAGCGTCAGCAGTGGCTGTGGTGCGGTAGACCCGTCACATTCTCCCTGTGAAGCCCTCTCAGAGTTTGGAGGGGGAGGGAGAAATAATGTTTGGATAAAGCGCAAATGAATAAGGTGGTAAATTCACTGCCAAGCGGCAAAGGCAGGGAAATGAAAGGAGCTCTGAATGGAATCCATTCAGTGAGAGAGAGAGAGAGACAGAGAGAGACAGAGAGACAGAGAGACAGAGAGCAAGAGAGCGAAAGAGAGAGAGAGAGAGAGAGAGAGAAACAAAGGCTAAGCATGTGAGAAAGAGAAAGAAAGATGGGGAGAGGGAAAGCCGGGAAAGCAGGAGAGACACAAAGCAAAAGCACAACATAGAGAAGGAGAGAGAGGAAGAGAAAGAGAGAGAATAGTGTTTGGTTGCTGGCAGAGCCATGAGGACTGATTGTGTGTTTATAGGGCTGAATGTATTGACGTCAGTGTCAGGATGGGGTCTTTGGGGTGTCCACTCAGCCCCCATTTGTGGGGCTTTGCTGAAAAGTGTCGCCATGGCCAACCTGTATCAGGGATTCCAGGCATTAACAAAGTATCACTGTTGAGTGTTGGCATAAACCTGCAGACACATACTGAAACCATGCTAAGGCCTGGCAAGCTCTTGAAAGCATTTGTTGAGGTTGCATACAAACATGTTGTCTAGCATCACTGTACTGCAGAAAGGTCCAGGACTGCGCAGGACAGTAGTGGAACTGGAACCTGCTTGAAACATTTGATACTCAGTTGCCTGGTCAAACTTGTGAAATTTAGTTTTATACAATTAAAATTAGACAAACAAATCTTACTTTGTGATTTATAACGTAAAGGGTCCATTTGTGAACACACCACACCACACAGTGTGAAATTCCTCACTCTGCATTTAACCCATTCACCAAGTCAAGCAGTGGGCAGAAAAGGAACGCAGCGCCCGGGAGCAGTCTGTGGGGACGGTACCTTGCTCAAGGGTACCTCAGTGGTGCCACTATCAGTCTTGGGATTCAAACCCACAATCTTCTGATTGCAGGGGCAACTTCCAAACCACTAGGCCACCAGCTTCCCCCACTGATCTGACTTCACTCGCCACATCACAGATGAGAAAATAAAGGACCAATGATGGCATGTAGCCATGGAGGCATTACCATGGTGATGTTATCACTGGCTAAAATAATGACAAGAGAAGAGCATCTTAGAAGAGTTGATTGTTTCCTCAGAGCAGGCTGGAGGGTGCTTGGTACTCATTTATTTGATTTCATTTACAGCATTTAGCAGATGCTCATATCTAGAGAAAATACATCTGTATTTCTAAGCCCCTCTTACTAGTAATCCTAGACTTAAAATTAAGAGCGGCTGGTGGAGTACATACTTAAAATTAAGTATGTACTCCACCAGGGCCCTATCAGATTTTTCTTTTGTGAAGTTTGTTAGTGAAGTTAATTTATGACAAGGACATGTAGTTCTCCAAAGTGCTCAGTGAAGAGGTGGGTCTTCAGTCAACGCTTAAAAACAGTGAGGGTCTCAACACTTCTGATGGTCAGGGGGGACACCATTTCAGTGCCAAAGCTGAAAAAAGTTTTCAGGTACTTCTTCGACCAGTTTGTTGTGTAATTATAGGTGTGGACTGGCTTGGCGTCCAAATCTCTCTCTCTCAAAAACCCCCCCACAAAAACTACACCACTGCGGTTGACGGCGAAAGCTGGAAAATTTGAACTGCTGGCAGAAGGTTCTGCTGAATTGCTGCAGTCACTGCTGTTGCTGCTGGAGGTGGCAAAATTTTCCATGTTGAGGATAATAGACTCTCTGGGTTGCAGTTGTCCATGTACCTTCTTAATATAAACAGAGGATTAGGCTGTGTTCCAAGTAACATACCACATACCACTTATGTTCTGGAGAAAAGTAAATTCAACAAACATGAATTTGTCTTATAAAACACACTACCCTGCCCAAATATTCCATGATGCAGCCATAGCTGTCCTCGTCTTCCACCCCATCCTATAATACGTTGAAGTGACCAACAAACAATGATTGAAAGACTAATAAAATAAGTGTTGTGGCTGGCTTGACTGTTGTTGGTAGACTCTAATGACGCACTTGCTCTGTAATATGACACATTTTACATGAGGGTAATTATGGAATCCTGGAGACAGCACTGTATATAAAGGAGAAACATATTGTTACTGTTGGCACAAAACTTTATATCTCTATTTTTGTCATGTTTACAAATCATTTCAATATGTTCAATATCGTTATGTGCAACAGTCTTACCATGTGAAATTTCACCACTTATGTCAATAATACTGATCTACTGTCTGTGTCTGTACAGTCGTAGCATTTCCTCTGGAATTAATAACGTTTCCTGATTCTGATTCTTATTCTGATTCTAATTTGAAAGTGCCTGATGCTGTTTACATTGTCAAGACAGATGGACCAATAGAAATGGTCCAGGATGAGAAAAAAGTGTTCCATTTATTTACACAGAAAGTTAAGGATACATTTCCTTCTTCAGAAAAAGAGCTTTCTGGAGATACAAGGTTTTGATCATGCAGTGAAGATGTTGGTGCAGTCTGCAGTATACAGTGTGTTATCTGGAACTCAGACTTAGTGTAGGCTGCAACTGTTGCTGAGTGCTTTGTGTTTCCTGTGAGGGGTCATGAGCTTGTCTGTGTTTATATCAGTCTGTTTAGCGACGTTCATACACAAGAGACACCAGTCGGTAATCATAATTGTAGAGCACACGGCTCTGACAAGGCGTGTGTGTGTGTGTATGCGTGCGCGCGCGCGTGTGTGTGTGGTGATGGGAACTGCTTGCCTGCTTGACCCTTCCCACCATCGCACTCGCTCACCAACACGCTCAAACGTGACCAAGCGACTGCATCCATAACTCTCTCATGAGAACGCCCCCCCTGAGGATGGGCTGCTTGTGTATGTGTGAGTGTATGATCTCTTACACTCCACTAAACTATGCTATCTCCTGTGGGATGATCCTCATATACTACAGTTTGTTTTACTTAAACATCTGTCACGATGTTCTGCCCCAGCTCAAAAGGCGGGAACTGTTTTGGGAAAGAAGCTTCGAAAGGGGTCGCCCCCCATCCACCCCCCCACCCTCCCAAACTCACACACAGGCACTAAAACAGTCACTACTCTTAGTGTACAGTCTCCAGAGAGACCCCGACAGCTTTGAAAGAAATAAGACCAGAAACAGAACCAAAAAAAGACTATCAGATTTTTTCTTCACACACACAGCTGGAGGACCTTGAGCTTCCTGTGGGTTGAGAAATGTGTGTGTCGCCCACGAGTGGGTGTGGGAGACGGATGCTGAGCAGCACCATGACCATCCCTCTAACACCCACACGCACACATGTACTGGTGTAAACATGCACATGCACAAGCGTACACACACTGTGTTGAAACAGCCCACGATGATTCATGTGAAAGCCCCCAAACTCCTTAGGCATTGAACAATAGGCTCTACTCTCCGCATCCATTCGTTATAGGTTGTTAGGGACAATCACTCCATTCCCAGAAAGAGCAGATGGTGGCCTCTCCTGATTGTGTTTTGAGGCTGGCTTTGGTTTGAGTTTACCGAGGCAATTGTAAGGGGTTTTGATGACTCGTCGCGTTTCTAAGTGCCCCTGCCATAGTTGGTTACCGAGTCTGCTGAACTGGGACTTGTGGGAGGAGCTTGAAATAGTTCAGGGCATTGATTGATCAAAAATGAATGTCTCAGAATCACCACATGTCATCACTTGAGTCAGATGACCCAGAAAAAAACACAACCAACTCTGGAGGGAATGAAAACTTGAAGCTTGTGTTGCTTGCACTGGCTTTTTTGAATGATCACTCAGAAAAATGGCACAAAGCAGTCTTTGAGCAATGCCAGGGAAGAACTATCTATATTCCATGCAGAAGCACATTTGTAAATGAGATGTGAGAGTGTGAAGCATGTATTAAAGGTATAAAGAACTTTCAAATAATGTAAAGGTGCTTAATGTAATTTAAGTTCTTTCTAGTACCTTTACGTTATATGTTGTTTAGGCTGTGAGAGGTTTATCACACATGTATTTTATGTTTATGTGGCATCTTTATATCTAAGATTAAACTCGAGAGCAATGGTGAGCGCAAAGTTTACTCAAAAAAGATGCAACAAGTTCCGTAAAATATGTTAGTGGATCTGATTTTAACTGTGCCACAGCCGGAAAAACCCCACTTACCTTCAAGGTTCTGAAGTGCTCGAACAAGGTATAGAAAGTTCTTGGTTCTAATAATTCTAATAAATACACTGTGCTATTTCACACTGTCTGGTGGAAGAGGGGCTACACTCTTACCAAAACATCCAAAAATAAACTGTAATTATGTTTTAAAATATGCAGAAGTGACTTATTTTCACTTCAGAAATTGGAACATGTCATCTGATTCTACCTTTTGATCTTATACTGTTTTGAACATATATTTTCAAGTCTTAGTGATATATCTACCCTTTTACTTATGAACATAAATGTGATTCAACTACAAATAATCAATATACACTTTCAATATTTGAGCTACAAAATGTATTAATATCTATATAGACATATGTTGATGAAGCAGATGGTCTTTCGTGAACAGCATTACACATTAAGCATCACATGATTTTGGTTTAACCTTTACCGACTCACAGAGTCAGCTGAGGCAGTGAACTGCTCCTTTTTAAACCTCCGCTGGGCTGACATAAGGAGTAAAGCTTATAAAGGCTTGTGCTTATAGCAGAGCTCAGAACTCACATTAGATCTCTGTAAAACTCTCTGATTTCAGTCCCATGTCACTGATGGGGCTACTGCTAGTCCAAGAAATGAGTGATATAATGTATAAAATGTATATATTTATATATAAATGCCATATGAAGAAAATCATCCAGAGAAGCATTAGGCCTAATAGTCCTACTATAAAAGACTTTTTGACAATTTAAGACAGAACTGTTGCCCAAAGACATATAGAGAGGAAATGAATAGTCTATCTATTTGGTAAGCTGCCAAAAGAAAAAAAAAACTCCCACACATTCACACATGTAACTTTATGTCAGACTTTTTCATTCCCCTTTGTCTGCGTACTTTTACCATTTATACATGACAGGTTTAATAAAAGGGTCTGTTCCCCCAACTAGCTGAAATTTTGGCATGGCCTATGGGAAAAGTGATCCACTATGTTCTTGTTAAAACAAATCTTTTTCTTTTTTTTAGTCAACCATTCCCTTGAGACAAGACTTCTGCTATCTAGAGAGCTCTTTGGCTCAAGCCTCCCCTCCCCCCCTCCCCCCGGACCCCCAAAAAGCCCAAACCCCACCCACTCCAGTACTGACCCCAAGCACAGTCCGGCTGAACTCATGGAGCCCTTGTCCTACATTGTTACTGCCAGTAACCCTTATACAAATGGACGATGTCGTCTCTTTGTTGCCCCTTTGATTTCAAGCCATGTCACTTTACAGTTGGAGGCTATTATAAGCTGTAGTCGATCTATTATACATCACTATTATGATAAAATCTTCAGAACATAAAACACTAGCTTTTATGTTTTGGAACTGCTGCTGCAGATATTAAATCTCAAGCAATTTTCATTTTATTTTTCATGCCTCTAACAGCAACGCAAGATCACACTGATGCTAAAAAGAAATGCAAGCAGTGCTTGAAGTGGGAAAAAATAAGTGCAGGAACTCTAATTTTCCGACATTTGACATTTGTGCGTTGAAAAAAATATCAAGTCTTTAGGATGTGTTGGTTCAAAAACTATTTTAATTTAATCATTTGTACTGCGCTTGGTCACTTGTCCAGC
>JBBPCX010000135.1:3594030-3604424 GCA_037974365.1 Hydrocynus forskahlii | reverse complement strand
ATTGCTTCCCTGATGCGATTGGTTGGGACTCAGTGGATGCATATGATAGGGCACCGTCGTGGCTCGTGGGTAATGTAATCTTTTATCGGTCTTGTGATATTGTCTATTCTCGGGCCACTGTCGCTGCGTCAGATCAGTTTCAGTAAGTACCGGAACGCAGAAAAAAGTGGCAGAACTCAAAAGACGAAAATACAGAAGTTCCGGAACTGCGTTCTGCTGCGTTCCGGCCCACTTCAAGCACTGAATGCAAGACACACCAAAGCCAAGACAGGGGGACCTAAACCAACTGCGTTCCAAATATAGTGTTCCACTGGCAGGAAGTCCAGGACTCTTCCAAATATGACGTTCTTCTTTGGCCTTTTTTGTTTTTGTTTTTGCTTTTTTTATTACCGAGACAGATTTTCACCACAGAAAACTTCTTCTGTCTTGCCATGTTGGACAAACATCTACCACATCTGCGAAACATATTAACTTACAAAGCCGTCACCATGCAATTACGAGCACATAAAAAGCCCCAATGTATTTTCCAACTTGTGCTGGAAAGCTCACTGAAATATCTTCCTGAAACCTGAAAAAAGTGCTTACAGGGAGTATTTGAAGTTTGGAGAAGACCACTTCCCGTCTGAAATGGCAATTTAAACACGAGCACACCGCAAACCAGCCGTCTTCTCCCAACAGTAACAACAATAACAACAACAACACAGCAAGATATCAGTGCTGAGAACTGTAACCAGAACACAAAGTGACAAGAGATGAGCGAGACTTTACGAGCAAAAATGAGCTTTATTGTGGCAGAGACAGCCAGCCAGAGTATTCATCAGGACCTGACTCGGCCTTGTCATCTTCTATCCAGTCTAGACCTCTGAAGAACACTTGCACAGCTTTTTTAGGCATGATTTGTCTAGAGTGTCAGTTGTTTAGTGTTTGCAATTAAGGTTCCTTTAGACTTTGACTTGAACGTGTGTTTATAGGAAAGGCACAAACCTTTATTCTCTGAGGGGGTTCTTTAAACATTATACTCTTTTCATTTACAAAAATAGGTTCTTAAAGAAGCCTTAATTGATTATAAAGGGCAGAGGTTCTCAAACGGGTCTTCAACGTAGGCATCATTTTGGGTGGGGGAATGTAAGCGGGGTTTTGGTGTGGCTCATTTCACTCCCACCGTTTTTTGCCTTTAGTTAGTTGAATGTCATTATGAGTAAAAATAATCCTTTAGTTAGCTGAATGTGATAATGAGTCAAAATAATCCTTTTGAATGTGATAATGGGTAAAATCATTATATCATTAATTGTGAGAGCCAACATGCATACTGATTGGTAAATCTAAATCTGAATTCTGCCATGCGCCTGAGAATTGAAAGAAGCAGCCCCAGCCCCCCTGAACAGCAAATATTTTAAGTCTCTACACTCCCAGTCAGCTAAAGTTTCTACCCCCCCCCCCTTCTTATAAACAAACTGTTTGCGTCAAACTTGTAATTGTCCCTGGTGGCTTTAAAAACAAACTGATAACTGTGGTCCCCAGAGACCCACAGACAGTCCACATTTTCTCTCTGTCCCCAAGTGTGTCGAGCTGAGTTGGAACAGAAATGTGGACCATGTGGAGGTCCCTGAGGACCACCACTTTAGGGAGCCAAACAGACAACAATCTGTCAGTAACTTATTCCAAAACTTCCAAGGCCCCACTCCAGTTTAACTCTTCTATACCACACTAATGATATTTCCAGATGTCACTACTGACAACACTGCAGAACTGGTGAAGGCTGGACCTAAAGATACACCCTTTAGAAAACTGATTCCTCAAGGTTCCTTTAATAAAGACAAAGTCTATTAACAGAACTGTGAAAACTCACAGTGAATACATAATTATGGTCAAATGTATGCCGACCCTGCTGTCTGTGGTTTGGTTAAAAACATTTAAAAAAGGCTTCTATAGAACACCACTATTGTCACGAGTCAGCTCTTTTTCAGTACTACATCGAAGCCTTTGGCTAAGAGTGCACACTCTTCCCAATCCCAGTCCCTCACACCTGATCTACAAGGAACTTGTTAATTAGTTAATAAGTTGAATAAGTAGCGCTAGATGAGACACAGCTCAAAAATGTGTGGGCTCAACAGTGATTGGCTAAGTCCCAAATAACTTTTCACTGAATGATTCTTTAGTATGTTATTTTTGTAAAGGAGGTATGCGAGTATGAAGAACCTTTTTAAAGTTTAAGGAACTTCCAGATAATATCCTAGGTTCTAGGAAGAACCTTTACATTGAAATTAACTTTTTCATGATGCAAATGTTCTTTGTATCTCTTTGCAGTTCCTCAATGGATGAAAGTGGTTCTGGTCTGGCAACACTCAAAAACATTTTAGGAATGTAGTGAGAAACTGTTTGACAAACCAGCTTGCAAAAGTAAAGGGCGGAGTGTTTGTAAAACTGCAGTAACCGAAAAGGTTCAGCACGAATCCCAACAAGCATCCCTTTAATCTAAAGCAGAGTTTCTACGTACAGTGTGAGCTAAAATAACAATTCCCTTACCTAACCAGCAAAATGATGACCACAGCTTAACATGAAGGTAAATGAGTGCGATGGCTTCCTTAAACAACTGTAGCGTCAAGTGACCCTGCAGTGCATGACACTGCAGGACTAAACATTGTGGGTAATGATAAAATGGAAACTTGGCTCCTCTGTGTGTTTTATGGGGTACACAGCCATTACTGGTTTCATGCCCTACATCTCCATGGCTTCGGATCTCGACTGGGAGTTTGGTAGGAAACTGTGGCTTTTGGTTCCTTCATTTTGAAAAGAAGTCATAAAGATGTACGAGAGAGTAAAGGAATGAACGTGTGGTGATGGAGAGACCTGGCTGCTTTTTTTGAAGTGGCTTCACGTTTATTCTCCTCCAAGGCTCATTAGGGATAAATTGTTGGCCTAAAATGTGTTTGGAGACTTTTCAAATGAAAAGTCAGGAACAGTTCGAGTGCAATGGTCAAGGAGATCGCCCCTCCTGTTTTAATAAAGCACGACATATCTCTCTCAAATTTACAACCCTGCATTAATAAGTCAGAGACACTGCGTCTCTCTGGTTTCAAAATGACTGCGCTCAGCTGCTGTGGACGAGAGCCGAGCCAGAGAGATGTCACTCGAGAATTCCAGAAAGTTCTGCGTATGGAGAAGGAACCGGATGAGAAGGCTCGGAGAGTGAGTAGCCCCCTTCAACTGCCGGCTACATCTGGTCTGCACGACACCAGTCCTTCAAAAAAAGAAAACACCCCTGAACTTTACATTAGGGATGAAGGCTTTGAGCTTAATTAGCACTAGCAATAGACTAGAACATGTACATTATACACTTCATTACTTATAATGTGACTGTACAGCAGGGGTGGCTAGGGCTAAGCAATCCATCCCTTTCAAAGAATGAAATTAATCAAAATAAGGTCTAATCTTTGTCATACACCTTGTTTTGATGTTAGCCAAAGACTAGAAGTTGATTAGTTTGAACTAATGTCGTTTTAGAAACAAAAGCGCCAACAGCAGGTTGTAAGAAAAATAAGAGCTGATTTATACTAGCCCAACCTGTAGACTCACACAGCTGGTCTGTGATTCTGTGTCAAATAAGCTGTGATGTTTCACATGTAGGGAAATCCCGCTTAAATTCTTTCTCTAACATCAGAATTGTGGACGGTTTGTTGTCCAACCTACCTAGCACTGATCATCAACAACAACATGGAACAGGTAGACAGCATAGCATTTTACAATGGGAACTCAACATAAGATAGTGTTAGAAATGGAATGTTTTGCACTATATATAAGCTTAAATTTATTTTGTTGACCAAGATTTTTGCTAACATTCTGTGCAAACTCTTGTCAAACTCACAACAGCTGCTATGAAGGAGCTTATTTGTGGATTTATTATGGATAGATCAATTACTCTTACAAGGTAACTGATTCTGAATCTCAATAGGAAGTGTGATTGTGATCAATGAAAATTTTATCTAGTCAGATTTTCTCACCATTGGAACCTCATACCCCCATTATTTATTTCTTTATTTTTTTATTTACTTGCATAATTTAGGATTATCAGCTGCCCTATGTCAGAATTTCATGACCAGTGGATAAATATATATGCTATCTGGAATAACTTCATAAGAAAGTGACCTTTTTTAGGTTTTGTTCTTAAGATGCTTTGTGAAAACATCGGGACAAAAACATTACAGATTAAAGAAAATTTTACTTGATTCGGTCCAAAATAAGCAGTGGCCACCAACCCTGATTCTGGAGATCTCTGGATATGTCTCTTTCCAACCACAATCTCCACAATAGAAGATCATCACATCAGATCAAACAGTGTTATGTACAGGTAAATACAGCAGGTTAAGTACTTCTTAGATTTGTCAGTGCAAAACTCTGAGGGTGAATCTCCAGGAGCTGGGCTGGTGATCACTGGCTATGAATAAAATCTTGTCACATTCAAATTCAAAGTTTTTTTTTTTTACTTTCTGAGGCATAAGGTTTGCTTCTAATAGCAATTATATTCTTTATGTTCTTCTCTGCTTATGACAGATTTGAATGTGGAGAACAGCTGCAATCACTACCTTTCTTCACTGTGTGATACTCTTAGTAATCAGAAGCATAATTTTGGGCAGCAGTAGTTTAAATGGACAAGCATCATGCCGCCCCTGCCAAGAAAAGTCTGCCTCTGCTATAAGCTCATCCAACTCTGTTCCATCACATTACACTTCTCAACAACGCCCCATGACAACCCCTCTCCATAAAACAGCACACCCCCAGATCCTACCTCTTGCCAGCACCCTGGCAGCCCCGTGAGAACCTCAACACACCCCCACACATCAAAAAGGGGGGGGGGGAGAAACAGCTGAATACAATTAATGCTCTGGCATTAAATTCCACTTTTTCCACTTACACAAACAACGCGGGGGAAAAAAAGTGGAGGAGAAGAGGACTGGGGGTGGGCAAAAAAAATACAGACAAGGAAGTGGAGGTTTGTTTAAGCATATTCTGTGGTGCTAGGTGCAGTCAGATATGCCAGTACTTAATTAAACCCAGACTGGTTCGGTTTGAAATGATAATGCTGCAGAGTAGCACACAGATTTTCCTCCAGGTTTGTTTAATAATTGACATTAGCTGTGTTAAACCAAATGCAGTGATTCGTATTTCCATTATCACTCTATTGATTACTAATGCAAGTTATTTGCACATGCACTGCTTGTATCTCCTCTGTGTTTTAACAGATAAAACATGCCGTTCTTTCTTTACAGGGTTTGTTATCTCTAAAGACAGTCTGATGATATTTTCCTTCGGCCGGCCCACTGAGCTTTCTGTCAGCCCGACGCTGTCTTTGTTTGATTTGGAGTCCTTGCAGAGAAACAGGCACAACTTTAGTCTGATGAAAAAGAGGCAAGGCCTCTTTCTACATTCTTTTATTGAAACTGCAGAGAGGCCTTCGGTCCATTCTGTATCATTTGGCTTAGCAGCTGATCCATCAGACATGTCAAACTATATTAGCAATATCCACTCGCCCCTAAAGATACACATAAGGACCACAAACTTGACCCTTCACTCCTTAAAATAGAGGTTCTTAAGTGGTTCTCGCCTTGTGTAAAGAGAGTGGAGGCAGGATGCATGTCTGAATGAGCTTAAAATCAACAGTTAGTCTGAGGCAGGTACACACAAGGATATTCCTTAACCAGAAACCAGAAAAAACACCAGACGAGGGTCAGGTCACAGAAACCAAGGCTTCACAAGAGAACCAGCTCAGCTAGTGCCAAAACTTTGCAAGGCCTAAAGTCATGCACAGCACTATAAATGCACTGAAAAAGTCAGTCCAGCATTAACTGCAGGTGTAATTGATCATGATTGGCTGGAAAGTGGGCGGAGCCTGAGCAGGAATGAATTAATCACGGACATGCTCAGTCCCTCTGTAGACAGGATGTTCAGTTCTGATGAAAATCACTTTAAAGTTTGAGGTTCCTAAAATATTATAAATGTTTTTGTCACTCACCCTTCTCCTATTACTAAAAGGGTTCTCTAAAGAAGCATCTTTTGAAAGGTTCTTTAGGGGCAGTTTTCCAGTGTGGATCACAGCACTGTATATCGTGTGCCTCTTTGGTCTTCTGGCCTGTATTAAAATAGCAGTGCTGAGATAAATGAGCAACAGCAAGGCTAGGGGTCCTCATGCCGATGATCATGCCGATGCTGGTCATGCCGATGATCATACTCCCCATGGTGCCCAGGGTCTTGTATTTTGGAGTTACTTTTAATGCATCACTCTCAAAAACAACAGGTTAATACCAACACAAAAACAAGTAGCACTGTATTTGTCACATTTTGTATTAGTTTTGTGTCTGTTCACACTGCCTTTGTTAAATGATACACTGTGCTAAAAGCCGGACTGTCGCTAAAAAAGTTTTCCAAAAGTTTTGTCACCCTGCATAATAAAGAGTTAAAGAGATATAAAATGTCTGTGGTTAGTTTGTTCCATTTCACACTGTAATGAGAAATGGAATCTTTTATCTAAGTGACAACAGATAACAATTATCGGCTACTAGAATTTTTAAAAACAAAATGAAGCTGAAGCATGTTTCTATTTATATTTCACTTTTTGAAATAAGTACTGTTTCATGGGGTACAAATAAGAGGTGCCACACAAGCCAAATTCTCATCAAACACTGGTAAATGACATTTTGTTTATTTCAAGACATGATAGCGCTTATTTGAAGAAATAATACTTGAAACTAGCACCTAATCAGAATCAGGTTTGTTTGATAAGGAGAATAACTCAGTGCTGCAGGTCCTCAGAACAGGATCGATAAAATGCTTTTAGAGAGCCAAATTCGCTCCAAATATATATATATATATATTCATTTACAAGATTATAAATACAATGTACTACTTAGTTCTTGGTATTTCATTGACTCAAAAAATTTTATTATGATACATTTTGTCAGTAGATGTAAAAACTGAATTAGGTCAGTTCAAAGAAAAATGGGAAGAGCTTTATTAGAAAAATATTTTTACTTAGCAAAGGCATGTATTTAAGCCAACTGAAAGTAAAATACTTTATGTAAAATGCACAATCCACCTCAGTCACCTTATGAGTGATGCTCAAGACTGGTCTTCTAGCTGCCATGATTCACATCTGGAGCTTTAAATGGTCTATTAATGAGCAGTTGACCTATCCATGCCCTGTCTACAGATATGTTCCTTTATAGCAACAGGGCCATTTACCATGCTAACGCTCAATTACACACACACATGGAAAAAAATACACCCAATCTATCCTAAAAGATTTTCCTTTCACGGTGTATGTATGTGAAATAAATACAAAACATAAAAAAATAAATGTAGTTATTCTGACAAGACCTGAGTTGTATGCTTTACATTCTTATTAATTTGAATGGGATATTTGCCAGCATTTTATTAAGCTTGTCCCACCTGGAAGCAGCTGCCATGAAGGAATGTGCTTGGGGGCAGGGCAGGGACAAGTCAATTCTGTGGACGAAAGTGGCATGACCTGCATCAGTCTTTTCACAAACTGATCAAATAGACCCAGGAGAACTGATATGAAGGCTTAGGTCTCTAATCCCCGTAAAAGGTGAACATGGACCACTGTGTTCTGTGATGCAGCAGGGTGATAGCAAAGCTGATAGAAAGCACATGGTTTGGTGTGTATGTGTGTGTGTGTGTGTGTGTGTGTGTGTGTGTTAGTATGTGTGTAGTACTGGGCACTGTGGACTGCTCCTAATGTGAAACACATGTTTTCATCTGCCTGGCATGCAGCACAGCTGGGGGGGGGGAGCAGGAAACAGCTGATGACGCAGAGTTAGTACAACTCCTTACACCGTCATGAGAAAAAACTTCGCAACACACACTACAATCATCACTGGTCATGGAAAGGACTCAGCTTATGTCACAGGGTCTCCATAAATGTTCCCAGCACAATACTGAAAATGAAATAATGTGCTGTGTTTTATAGTCTTGTCTCATTATTTTGGATTTTGGCATTAAATGTCTGCACTGTAGCACTTTGGGAATTAGAAGAGGATATCATAACTAAATGTATAATTACTCATATTTTCAGGATAATCACTTTGCGTGCCTTCAGCAAGACCAGGAATGGTATGTTTTAAATATACGCAAACTCATTAAAGCCCATATTCAACAAATGGTGTCACATATTTTTCAGTTCTCTATAGAACAGTCTAGTAAAATGTAAATGACAAAATACATGTCATTTTTAGTTCATTTTATGTAATATAATATTCATTCTTGTTTTATTTAAACTTTGCAGCAACACTAGTTGCATTATAGCAAAACTAACATTTGATTGTTAAGTTTTAGTTTTAAAGAAAAGCATTGAAACTTTGGAAAATTTGTCATTTAGTATAGACATCAATGAAGCCAAATGAGCTCCTCAGTTGGTCTTTAGGAGCGAGGCAGGAGGCCTCATACCTTACATTACCTACTAGTATAATTAGGAGGTGTCAGTGGAATCAGCCAGTTATGATTTGATCGACAATTGTTGGAGCCAATTGTGCATGAGAAAACATCTCTCTAAACCCTTTGGAAGTCCAGGTGCATCAAAGTCTGTGAATATGTGTATTAGTCTGAACAGGCAGTTATTAGAAATGAGTGGATGTTTTATGTCAGGGGTCTTTACTGATGAAGTCACTGTAAAACTGCTAGCTATGAGGTTAAATATATGTTGATATCTGTTACAAGCAATACTGAAAATAAAATTAAATTAAACTGTGCAAGATATTTTAAAAGCTTCAGATATCCATGTTTAATCTACATTGGCCAAACTCTCACAGGGGAATTTACTTTACTGTATAAACATTTTGTCACCACTGCTGTACCGGCAAGGTGAGGGGCACAGTTCTAAATTTTGAAATATTATATGACACTGTCAATCCTCAATCCTGCCAAGCCATAGTACACTAAATATAAAGGTTCTAAAAATGATACTTTGCAGCAATACCATTGAAGAACCACTTCCCTAAGAATTAGTGATCTGTGGGTCAAGGTTTTGAGATCCTTTAGGAGAACAAACCTCACCCATCGTGCAAAAATATTCATTCATTAATAATCCAGAGCCCACCCAACTTGCATGTATGTTATTACTAAGTCATTAAGAAAGATGCTTTGTCATTTAATGCCCCATCCCACCTGCACCACCAACATTTTCTGATAAGCTCACTCAAACACACCTGACCCTGCAGCAGGAACCTGCGGGACCCACAGGCTGCATCACTCCTAAAGAATCCTTGAAAGGATGAGAGATATGGGAGTTGGGAGAACTTTAAAGTTGAAAAAAAAAACCTTCATGGAATTCTAAACGAATGAAAGGTTTTGACCTAACCAAGGCAGCCTTAATTTTTAAGAGTTTAATAGCGATTGTGTGGGTTCAGAATGTGACTTTGTGTTCATGTGCAGAACATCTGGTCAGGATGGATAGCGGGGAGAAAAAACACGGCTCATACTGGCCTTGTTCCACATGGATGGAATATCCAAGTAAACAACCTGGAAAAAAACGTCTGGCAATGAAAATATGTGTAAAAAGAGAACCACATTGTATTTTTGGAGTAACAGAGCACTAGATAATTTGCTGCCTGACTTGTGGAATGCAAAAGGGGCACAATACTGAATGTAACACTGTACTTTCTGCTGACTCTCAGTCAAGGAGAAGAACTGTTCAAACAACTCATTAGCACCAAAACAGTGTCCACACACATATACAAGCAGCGCAAACTAGCCTGCACTCTGAACTGCTTGTCAAACACACTCGCTTAGTGAGAGAATAAACATCTTAAATTTCTCAGACACCGTTGTGAAAGGGAAACATCTGCAATGATGCTGTAAATGCGCCCTGTGGAGCACAGTACTCGTCTTAACAATGTTTACCCTGCCCCACTCACAATAACACACCGCATATTTAACACACACCAACAAATACCTGCATCACAAAGGTTAGCAGAAAAAAACTGATATAATTGCAACAAAAGAACTTTATGACTATATATAGCAATGTAACAACACTGACTATCAGTGTTTATGACAGACCGAGTAGACTTTATATGCTTTGTTATAATGTTACAGCTATAAAAGTTTAGATAGCGTAGTCCTGGTAGCAGAACAGGATGCAAAGCTGTCACTGAGAGATGCCTTATTCCAGAAAGAGAGTGGAAAAAGAGTGAAGGTAAGAAGTTAAATGGCCAGTCCAGATCCACTTAGTGTTTTATATATATATATATATGTGTGTTTGTGTATTTGTGTGTGTATGTGTGTGTGTGTGTGTGTGTGTGTGTGTGTGTGTGTGTATAGATATATATATATATATGTGTGTGTGTGTGTGTGTGTGTGTGTGTGTGTGTGTGTGTGTGTGT
>JBBPCX010000135.1:3581879-3585334 GCA_037974365.1 Hydrocynus forskahlii | reverse complement strand
GAGGGGGTGACTCTGACTATTGCTTCTATACAGCATCTCTATACAGCCTCACATACTGGTGTGTGTCTGTGTGTGTGTGTATGTGTGTGTGTGTGCGTATGAATACATATATATATTCATGTCTTTATTCAATTAACTATAAAGGCTAATTAATGAATAAATAACCCTTTTATTTTGTCCATTACAGGGAAGACCAGGACGAAGGACAAGTACAGAGTGGTCTACAGTGACCACCAGCGCTTGGAGTTAGAGAAGGAGTTCCATTTCAGCCGCTACATCACCATCAGGCGGAAGGCTGAGCTGGCTTTGGCTCTTAGCCTCTCAGAACGACAGGTGTGGTACCGCACGATGATCCTCACTCTCATAACTGCAAAACGTACAGAGGAGTTTCATAGCAGTTGTCACATACGTCACAGTAGATACTGTATGAAAAGTCTTACGAATAATAACTGAATAACAAAATAGGGCTTCAAGGGTTTAATAAACTGGTACAATAGGAAAATGTCCCCTATCCTGCCCTGGCATACCTCTTTGTGCATCTTTGGGTGTTTTCCCTGTTCTCAAACACTTGATTGAACTGATCAGCTCATTAACACACACGTTAGTTGTTGCAGATCAGTTTGAGTGGGAAAACACTAAACTCTGTGGTGTAGTGGAGTGTACGGGTAGGTAAGCAGCATAAATAGACCTACAATCTGTGATTTTGTGGACACAGAGAGAAAAGACTAATCACAAGTCACCAGCATGCACCCTATTAGTCTCACTTTATTAGTCTTCATTTTTCTCACCATCATGGATTATAATCACTAAAATAAATTAGTGTAACACTGCTAACTAATCTGAGACTGGAGTGCAGAACTGAGGTGAAAGCACATGAAAGCATTATTACATGAATTTCCAAAAAAGCCTGGGCCTGAAGAAGCTACGTTTCAATCTAAAGTACCTTTGAGATTTATAATATAATTACGTTCTCATTTTGTTTCCAAATGGTAAAATTAAACTTTCATACATGAATATGCTATGAAAATCCCCATCCGTGTTGTTTTACACAAAAAATATGTTGTCCTTTACATTGTGGGAAAAATTCATTATGAATAGACAAATAGAATGTTCCAAAATTACTTTTACATTAACCTCCGTTGTAAGTTAAGATGGTTTTTTTTGCTTCTCAAAAACATTCTTTTTCTTTTTAGATCTTTTCTTTTTTCTTTTGATTTCTTAATCACATCTTATCATATCAGGTTAGGGACAAGGATGGATCATGGTCTGGCAAGGCCCTGAGAAAAGGCACCTTCTAATGCCCCCCCCCACCTTCCATCAACAGTCTCTAAAAAATGAACTACTATAAAAGCAGGACCTGAACAATGAGATTACACAATATGCTAAAGTAAATGCTGCCCTTTGAAAACTTCCCATTTTAATGCTGCAATATCAAAAATGAGTCAGTAATTATGTAAAATGTGCAGTGCCTGCGGGTAGATAACATGTCTTTTTAATTTTATTTATTTAACCATGTGTCCCACGTTTTTGAGCCTCAAGCCTTGTGGTCATAGGTCCCTGGGCTCTGGCCTTAGTGGTCTGGTCAACTATCAGTTCCTAGATGGGGATCCTTTCAAATCACCCCTTCAAACAATTCGCAACCTAACTAAAATGTACTGGCTAGTGTTGCGCCAGGACCAGAGCTGGTAACTGTCTTAAGGAGTAACTTTCTAGACATGAGCTTCGAAGCTTGACCTGAAATGCACAGCTGAAAGCTCTAAAACAGCTCTTGGTCCAAGACCACTTCGATCTGCATGCTGTAAATATGATTACACCAAACTAATGAATGTTGTCCTCATTCCTGTTGTGATTTTGTACTTTGCAGGTAAAGATCTGGTTCCAGAACAGACGCGCCAAAGAGAGGAAGATTAACAGGAAGAAGATGCAGCAGTCCCAGCAGGCCTCCACCACCACGGCCACCCCACCCGCCGTCGACGTCCATGGGAACGTTGCTATAGTCGCTAGCGCTAGCAACAGTTTGTTGACGGACACGTTATCTACCACTATCAAAGAAGAATACTAAAAACTGCTGATAGCAGAGGTGGAACACTTGAAGTGAATGTTAAACGTTTACACTACACGCACATTGATGCTGAATAAACCTCTTGTATCACACTGAACACACAAGAAAAAAAGAAAAGTCACCACTACACAACTAACTGCGAATGAGGTCCAGTATTTCTATTGTTCTGTCAGAAATCACCATCATGATTAAGGAGTCGATGCAGGATATGCATCCCTTGCCATTTTCAGAAAGCTCTAATTGCCGATTACGTGCCTTTGTTGATGACGATATTTAATGTGCCTGAAAGTTGTTTGAAGTGTATAAAAGTTTTTGTACTATTTGCTAGACCAATAAGAACTATGCAGAACAAGGGAATAAATCAGACGAGCAGTACTTCATGCTTTAACCATCCAGAAAGCCTTATGTGTATATCAGAAATAATTTGGACCGAGAAAATGTATGAGATTTGTAATTCTTCTATGCATCGTCTATGTATCTGTACAGCTCAAGAATGTTCCTGTAAAAGTTGAAATGTAAGGACTGGTAATGGACCCGACTTGTGTTCTACACCCATATTGGTTTCATCACAGCCATGCCAGTGGGGACGGTGGTAAATAATTGCACTTCTGTCATGTGAAAAAGGCTGGCTGTTGAACACCTGGTGTGGATCATGAGATTATGTGGAGCGATCCTCCAGCGAGAAGAGTTACTTTGACCCGATGGTCGTTAACAGCTGGGTGTGTCACGGCCAAAGTTGCTCCGTTTGTGGCGTAGTCAGATGATTCAGCTCAATTAAAGACACGAGATACGTGATATATTTTAACTGTTGACTCCTCTTGCCACGTCATCAAGGTCAACCTTTGCTTTGGTGATGAATGATTGATTTTGCAATGACACAATTACACTCTGCGTACTCCACTTACTCGCATATTGTTTGAAAACACTAGAGTAACAAAAAAGCGTACCAGAATGTAAAAGTTGGTTCACACCTGAAGGCCCTAGACTGTAGCTTCTTTCTGAAGTCCATGGAAACATCACTGCTGTGCCACTAGCCTTAAGATGAACTGACACATTTTGATGAAATCTGTCTGCCAGTCATATCTCATCCACACCCTTAAAAATAAAGGTGTCAAGAAAGGTTCTTTAGAGTGAAACCTAAGAAGAACCGCTTCTAGTTTCCTAAGGAACCTTTCGAGTGGATGGGATTTAAAGTGGTGGTCCACATTTTTGCTAAATCCCAAATGTGATCTGTCTGGACCAGTTTGAGGACCACTGCTTTAAAGAACCATTTTTGTTGGTTGATATGTGATTGTGAAAAATCTTTTTTCTTTTTTTTTTTAGTTTAAAGAGCATAATAATGTAAAACTACTATTCAAATTAAAGCTTTTTCAAGCCAAGAACCACTGAAGAA
>JBBPCX010000135.1:3574379-3576879 GCA_037974365.1 Hydrocynus forskahlii | reverse complement strand
ATGGAAGATTGGTGTTTATGGTTCAAAATTGATGAATAAACCTTAAAAAAAAAGTCTCGTCTCAAACACCAGAGTAGTTCTTTGGAATTAAAAATATGTTTGTTCTAAACACTAAGAAAGTAACTACATCAGTAAAAGCAGTTTGATGTCATTTAAAGAGGAATTCTGATTTTGAAAAAAAAATGTGCATAATTCAGTCTTTCGGAGAGGTTTTGGTGCAAAAAACTCTGTTCTAGAGAAACTGAACAAGTCAGAACTTCATGGAGGTGGAGACAGGAACCAGACTGAAGAATTTTGTGCTTCTGAAGACTTATCCCCAGAAACCTATTACACACAACAATTATGAGTATGTAACCTGGTGCTGGATGTACTATTTATATTCATTTATTTTTAAAATAACACTTCCATGTCTGCACTCAGAAGACATGGGTAGGTTCACTAGTTGTTTTTGGAAATAAAATGTTTGCACCATAATCCAACATCTGACTAGGTACCTCTACAACTAAGCATTTCACATCAGTCTCACTGTTTTATTTATGCAACAGGCCTGTACAATGCAACACTATTGTTATGAATACTGCAATATTATTATTATTATTAAATAATGCAATGCTTTCAAAATTTGTGTCTGTGTGGGGGTATATGTGTGCAATGGGGGGGGGGGGGGTTCTTGAAAGTATCGAGATGTACAGCGAGGGGACACTATGGGTATAGAGGTGGAGCGGTGACACAGGAGTTCACAAAAAATATAAAAATGATATGATGCAGCAGCACGGTGGTAATGGGGTCATTGTTACAACCCTGTGTGTGAGTTTAATCTATTTAATGGCAAACAGAAACCTGAGTGCCCTCTTGTGGACAATCAGAATAATTGATTATCCTTTATTAAACTTATTATTCTGATAAGACTGCAATTAAAGCATTTTATAAGGCATTAGTTTTTCTCTCAGTGCTACAATTTGACACTGTGTTATAAAATTTGCCGCTTTCCTAGCACCAGCGCTACAAGCTCAAAAAATGGCTTTTGCTTTGAATGCATTAAACTGTCCAAACTGGCCAGGCTGCCTTCCACAATTTCCCTTAAAGATACTGGGTAAGAATTTAATAAAATGACACTTTACATTCATCTTTAATTACACAAAATGTATTTATTTATTTATATAAAACCCTAACATTAACATTTCAGAGCATCACAAGATTTGAATGTTATTCCCTCATGAGAGTTTTACCTGATATCAGTTCTGATGAAATAGGTTAAGACCCACGTCTCTCAGAAACAGTTTTGTGTCATGAGAAGCTGCATTGTGAATTTCTGCATGAATCACACTTCAGTCTTCAGTCTTGCACTGGAGAACCAGGCCAGCAGAGCTTGATTCCTCGAATCCTCTAGAGGGAGCCCTCAGCCACTCTCTTGAACAGCACTTGCCTCTGCTGAGCGGTCATGTTCTCACAGCTCTCCAGCAGATTGGCCACGATCAGTGTCTGCTGAACAGTCTTGGCCTTAACCCAGACCCGGCCATTCATCCCCACCACCATCTCGAAGGGGAAAATCTTCTCAAGGTCCTTGACTATCTCGCTCTGAGGGGCAAGAAGTCTGTAAGCAAGAGAAAGACAATAAAGAGAAGAGAGTTAGAGTCAGAGAAAGATAATTAGAGAAAAAGTCAGTCAGAACAAGATAATCAGAGCAATAAAGAGAAAGACAGAGAGAGAGAGAGAGAGAGAGAGAGAGAGAGAGAGAAAGAGAGAGAGAAACAAAGAGAGAAACAGAGAGTGACAGAGAAAGAAATAGAAAGAGAGACAGAGGGAGAGAGACAGAGAAAGACAGAAAAAATGACAATGACAGGGTTTTCATTTGTTTTTGAATACTGAAATAATAAAATCCCTATCTGAACATTCATTACACTGCATCACAAAAAGTCAGACAGTGAACATACATTAAGGGCTCTGAATTAAGGGCTCTATAAGTGAGAATGAGGATTTTATACTGAATCCTAAATTCCAGTGGGAGCCACTGCAGATGAGGTGAGATAGGAGAGATGTGAATCCACTTGGAGCGAGTTAAAAGCCTATTGGCTACATTTTGGATGGTCTGAAGGAGAGTTAAACTAGATGTACTTAGCTACACAAGTATTGTAAATTGTAATGTTTTTTATTTGGAATACACTTTTTTATTACCAAAGTTTCTTCAAATTTACACTGACAAAGAGACAGCAGAGCTGGAGATGGCAAAGCTGAAAATGTTAAGATTTGCACTGGAAGTGACAAAAATGGACAGGATCAGGAGTGAGTTTATTAGAGGGACAGCTTGAGTTAGACCTTTTGGAGGAAAAGTCAGAGAGGCGAGACTATGCTGGTTTGGACATGTGCTGAGGAGAGACTCTGAGTGTTTCAGGAGAAGGATGCTGAGGAGAGACTGAGTGTGCTGGGAGGAGGATGTTGAGGAGAGACTCTGAGTGTGTTGGGAGGAGGATGTTGAGGAGAGACTCTGAGTGTGTTGGGA
>JBBPCX010000135.1:3556666-3574279 GCA_037974365.1 Hydrocynus forskahlii | reverse complement strand
GAGGAGGATGTTGAGGAGAGACTCTGAGTGTGTTGGGAGGAGGATGTTGAGGAGAGACTCTGAGTGTGTTGGGAGGAAGATGTTGAGGAGAGACTGAGTGTGTTGGGAGGAGGATGTTGAGGAGAGACTCTGAGTGTGTTGGGAGAAATGACGGAAATGGAGACGGTTGATCTGCTGTGGAGACCCCTAATTGGGAGCTGCTGAAAGTAGAAGAAGAGTGTCTTCAAATTTCAATTTAGTTTATTCCTTAACTTTATTATACAGACTCATGGGCCGAGAGAGGGGCAAAACTGTACTTGGTATAACTATATGCAAATAATTACAGAATCTAGAATCTGCTTTAACTCATCTGTTCAACTACCAAGTGTGGCCATTATAGCAGGGAAGGAATGTTTGAGCAGGGAAATCACTAAACCGTGCTGGACACCAGCTCTTCAAAACCAGAACTGAAGAACTCTGCCGTAGGGCCACTTCATACCTGCGCACTAATCCCAGTGAAACCTTGAAGAGGAACCCATCTGCTCCAAAAACTCCCATTCCATTGGCTCGTCCACAGCTGTCTATACACACCAGCTCTGGCTCCATGTCTTTGTTGGCAATAATGAACTGCGAATAGACCAGGTCTCCCACCTACAGAGAATAATACACAAATACACACACACACAGATAAAAGCTACTTTCACAAAGGCAACCACATGTGTAAGACTACATCAATTTCCAAACTCAGTTAGGGCTGCACAATATATCGTCTGCTACTCATTACTGCAAGATCGGTCTAATATTCACATGAGCCTCTAACCAATCACAGGGTTGCTGACAGGGTGGGTGACCAACCACAACTCCAGGTGAGTTATTGGATGTTCTGATGAATCGAGGTCTTCATTTAATCCCACAAAAATAAAAAATTAACCATTAAAGGTGTTAGTGAATCGGTGCATTAAAAGGTGGGGCACTGGCGTATGCCGCTCAGAGCGTCTGCTAAATGCGGTAAACGTAAACTTATTTTTAAATGTTTTTTGTGACTTCACAAAAACTATGATTTAACAACGGGATGTTCTTGTAGCTTAGTTCCCATTTATGGACTGAATGTCAATAGGGGAAGGGGGCTTTAAGGCCTGTTTGACTCCAGAAAAGTGACGATATGGGCACTTTAATATCTTGAAAGGCATCACAATCACATTGTGTAGCAGTAAAATTGCAAAACTGACATCTGTCCATATCGTGCCGCTCCACTCTCAGTATTGGTGCAATTAATAGCACATGTTCATTTACTGATAGTATTGTACCTGCACATTGGGTCTGTTCCTCTTGGTGGCTCCTTCAAATGCTAAGTAGGATAAGGATGCCTGCTCACTGCCTCCTACATCCACTTTGAAGATGTCCCCGGACTTTGCAGTCACTATACCGATAACACTCTCTCCCTTTGCTGGAACATACTGGAGAAAATGAAAAAAAGATTGTATGAATCATCTTACAACGAGTTACATGTTTAAGAAAGTACATTAAGAAGGTGCAGCTCTTTTCCTGTTGAGGTAACTGTGCAGCTAAGATCTATTCTGAGTGTGTGTGTTATGTTTATTACCCGTTTCTGTTGAGAGTCTATCCAGTACAGATTGGGCTGTTTGTGTCGGAGGACTCCACTCTTATACACCAGGACTTCATCTCCGTCCCTCCGGAGCCCCGGCCCACAGATGATCTTCTCGGATCTCACAGCACTGTCCTCCACAGCGGACAGGTCGAAGGAGAACACATCGCCCGGTAACAGCACCTCCCCTATCTTCTCCTTAAAACAGGAGTGAATGATCTCCATCTCTGAAACACGCTCCTCCACTCTCTCTGAACACGTGGGAGGGGACCACGTGACCACAACAGCAGAAGCGAGAGAACAGACTTCAAAATAAAGGCCTTCACTACTACACAACTACACTATACGGACAAAAGTATTGGGACACACCTGTTTTTCAGGGTTTGGGTTAGACCCCTTACTTCCAATGAAGGACTTAATCTTAATGCTTCAGCAGACCAAGACAGTTTGCACAACGCCAACTTTGTGGATACAGTTTGGTGAAGAACCTTTTCTATTCCAGCATGACTGTGCCCCAGTGCACAATAAAATGGTCCATAAAGACATGGCTGGATGAGTTCGGTGTGCAAGAACTTGGTTGGCCCACACAGCTGACCTCAACCCCATCTAACACCTTTGGGATGAACTAGAACAGAGATTGTGAGCCAGGTTTTATCGTCCAACATCAGTGTCTGATCTCATAAATGCTCTACAGAATGAATGGGCAGAAATACCGACAGAAACTTCAAAATCTTGTGGAAAGCCTTCCAAGAAGAGTGGAGGCTGTTATAGCAGCCAAGGGGGACGAATCCCATATTAAAGTCTATGGATTTTAATGCAATGTCATTAAAATCCCTGTTGGTGTAATGGTCAGGTGTCCCAATACTTTTGTCCATATAGTGGAATTCCTATAGTCATTTCTCTAAATTATGTTGTGATCTTTTCTCAGGATATACTGAAAATGTGTCTTTAACATTTTGTTGGGTGGACAGTAGGTCCTTTATTTATATACAGAAACTTCTCAAGATAAAAATGCAGATAAATTATTATTAGTAAATTAGTTTCTTGGCATAAATATGCACCTTCCACTTGGCAGAATACCATAAGTATTTTTTTTAATTGTGCTGTTCAAATGCAATAAACTCCAACAAAATAAAATGTTCAGCATTAAAAAAAAAACATTAGCTGTGTCGCTGGTCAAAGTCGCTGTAATATAAAGAAGTTGGTCAATTAGTGCAAGCCCATTATTTCTTCCCTACCCGTTTCCCGTGCTCGACGTCAGTCGCCGAGCTGTTAGCCAATCACCACGCTGGAGCTCGTTACCGCCAGCCAATCACAGTGTACATGCGTCGGAATACGGGTGGGGGGAAATAATGCTAAACAAACTCTTCCACCTTCTGCATATTAGGTTTTCTCCTCAAGGGTTTATTTGATCACTCTTTCATTTAGCCACAGCACTTTAGAAAGTACCAGAATCTCATTCACTTCATTACTTTTGAACAGCGTGTCTTATGTTAACCTGTAAAAGGTTAGGGGCGTTAGCGAGTTAGCTTACTAGCTTTAAAGTTTGTTTACCTTTCTGACAAAACAGTCTTTAAACTGAAAGGTGTGAATATTTTTAGTAATAAAGGTTCGAGAAACACGTTTTAAGTACCTGATGGATCCGGAGGTGTCAGTGATGCTTCACTGTGCTCCCTCTCAGGGTCTGCAGGAACAGCAAGTTCAAATAGAGATCTCCACCAGGTACCATCTTTCTCGCCCCTCTCTCTCTTATTTCAGTGAGACTCCATCTTTCCCTCTTTCTCTTGCTCTCTTTCATTTTAGTGAGACTCCATCTCTCGCTTTCTCTGATTTCAGCGAGACTCCGTCTCCTTCTCTCTCTCTTCAGTGAGACCCAATCTCTCTCTCTCTCTCTCTCTCTCTCTCTCTCTCTGTCTGTCTCTCTATTTCAGTGGGACTCCATTTGTTTCTCTCTCTCTCTCTTTCCCCGTCTCCCACATTTCATTGACATTACATCTGTCTCTGTAGCATTTCAGTCAGGCTTCATTTCTCTCTCTCTCGCTTTAATTTAAGACTCGATCTCTCTCTCTCTCTCTCTCTCTCTCTCTCATTTCAGTGACACTGTCTCTCTCTCTAGCATTTCAGTGAGACTGTCTCTCTCTCTCTCTCTCTCTCTCTCTCTCTAGCATTTCAGTGAGACTATCTCTCTCTCTCTCTCTCTCTCTCTAGCATTTTAGTGAGACTATCTCTCTCTCTAGCATTTCAGTGAGACTATCTCTCTCTCTAGCATTTCAGTGAGACTATATCTCTCTCTCACTTGCATTTAAGTGAGACTCCATCTCTCTCTCTCACAACATATCACAGTGCTGAACCATTGCTAAAACATCACTTTGCAGAAGATGCAGCAGCAGGTGTTTACTACTCATGCATACTCTCCAGGTTTAATCGCAGAAGTGTTCCTGAGATTGAGCAGCGCATTGAGGCAGTGTGGAACAACAGGGTGGCCAAAGAGCCATGGCTTTTCAATGGGGCCAAGTTCAGATTGCACTCTGCAGAACTGTCCACCGCAAGCATTCCCAGCACTTCCACAAACTGTGTTGTAGATGGAGAAGTCACACAGACATTAAACTTTGACATGGCACAGAGTGAAACCCAGCCTGCATGCTGTAAGGGTGAAGAAGCATCTCTCACCCCAGTACTATCATCATCAAACGAGAAAAGAAACCCCTCAGAGCATCAAGTGGTTCTTAACTTACAGTTGGGTTTGACCTGCTATAAAGACTTTCTGGGAACTAACTGGTCACAGGAGGCTGTGAGCATTCAGCAACGTGGACAAGTGGAGTTTGGTGACCCCAAGGCTTTCCTGGCCCAGCCTCTTGGAGTTGGTGCTGTCTTGGTCACCTCAGATGGACAGGTGGTCCTGCTCCGCAGGAGTCAGAAGGTTGCAGAGGCAGCGGGTCTCCTGGACATACCTGGAGGTCACCCAGAGCCTAAGGTGATGTAAGGAGTGTTTAAAAAGAAGGGAAGTTAACTTTAGCACCTGTTTTGCATTTGGTTGGTCCTTGTCCACTCACCAAACAATGAAACTGTCACATCAGCACTCTAACTAGTAGGCAGTTTATCATGTGAGTAATACACTATAAGGACAAAAGTATGGGACAAACCTGTAGATCCGGGTTTGGGCTAGGTTCCTTACTTCCAGTGAGGGGCTTAATCTTAATGCTTCGGCAGATCAAGACATTTTGGAAAACACCATGCTTCTGACTTTGTGGACACAGTTTGGTGAAGAACCTTTTCTATTCCAGCATGACTGTGTCCCAGTGTACAAAGTGAGCTCCATAAAGACATGGCTGGAGGAGTTCAGTGTGGAGGAACTTGACTGGCCCACATAGAGCGTAGACCTCAACCCCATCCAACAACTGGGGTGAACTGGAATGGAGATGGCGAGCCAGGCCTTTCCTGTCCAACATCAGTGTCTGACCTCATAAATGCTCTACAGAATGAATGGGCACAAATTCCCACAGAAACTCCAAAATCTAGTGTAAGGCCTCCCAAGAAGAGTGGAAGCAGTTATAGCTGCAAAGGGGGATCAACTCCATATTACAGTCTATGTATCTGAATGCAATGTCATTAAAGTTCCTGTTGATGGAATGGTCAGGTGTCCCAATACTTTTGTTCATATAGTGTATGTCTGGACCAAATGCTGGCTTGATCTGTTGTGCTTATGAAACCTCTCTCACCCCATATTATGTGAAAATTCTAAAACTTGAGTTACCTGCAACTTGAGTAATAAACTTGAGTTTCTTATAGGGATCGAATGCATCAATACCAACTTAACTATTGTCCTTGAGTGCACCAAGGAATGTGTACTCAAGTAGTGTTTCCTCTTCTATACTGAACAGCTTGCTTCAGCTCAGGAAGGGATTGGAACTGATTAGGAATGTCAGATCAGGGAAAACATGAAAATATCACAGGGAATATGATATCACAAGGAACCACTGTGTTGCGCAAACACACAACCTCACAGATGTGAGTCAGTGAATTGTTAAAGATCCATGCAGGGATCACTTCTCCTTTTTACCTTCACTTTCAGGTTGTGTGTCAGGGGGTGAGTGAAGAAGCCATCAATGTGGACCTCATGCAGGGCTGCGAGAGAGCTGTGGTTGCAGAACTGTTCTCCTCTGTGTGTGCAGAAATCAGAGATGAGGTATGTGTGCTTCCTACAACAGATGTTTGAAATCGTTCCCTTAGAGAATTGGGTACATGTGAGATTTAGGTTTGAATCAATATGAATCAGACTCGTCCCACCACAGTGTCTATTTCGCCCGCTGAAATTGGGCAAATGCTTCAGGAAACCAAAACAGAGGAGCTTCTCTCCTCAGGCCATAATACTGTTAACTAGTCTCATGGGCCGACTCAGGGGCACATTTCACTTCATGCTATACTAACTAAATATGTGAAAACCAAACTTTGAATAAATACAGTATTACGACATAACTGTATTCTAGCAATGAAGTGGATAAGTGCAAAAATGCAAATATAGAGAACGAACAGCAATAAATAATTGTGCAAATAATAGCAACAGGACAGAGAACATGCAATATATCTCTGATATACTGACAAAAGCTGTGTGGTGATTCTTGTACTTCAATGATCACTGCTATCTATGGGTAAAAAACTTTTGTGCATCTTATGTCTGCAGGTGAATGTTCCACTCAGCTTCCTCAGTGCACCTGTACTGATGGGAATAGCGCTGAATCATACCAGTGCAGGACGACCCAGTGCAGAGTTTTACACAAGGTACAATCCACACATAAGACAGGTCATAAAGAACTTGCTCTGACCACAGTCTTGCTTGATTAACTTTCTTAAACATTAAATACTTTAAATTTGTTTGTGACCAGGTGTTCTCTGACCATGGCAGCGGTGAAGGACTTTTACTGGCTCGGTGGTCCAGAAGCTCATGAATCTACAGATATAGTGTTTCTGAGCAGAGCGGTAGGGAGATTCTCAATAGCCACACCAAATAATTAAACTGGGGCACCGCTAGAGGACCCCCATCTATTTCGGTTAGAAATGTCCAAGCTGATGTCTGCATAATAAAAACAAGCTTATCTTAAATAGCATTGTGTCCTTTGTAGGAGATGCTGCGGTTGGATGAAAACGCCCCCTTGTGGTCAGAGCTGTGCCCCTCGGCAAAAGGAGCAGTGCTGCTGTACCAACTAGTGAGGCCTGATGGAGTTTAATATACATGCAAATATGTTTTAGAAACAAATTTGAAACAGATGAGAATTTACATTAATTTATTTTTATATGCGCATTGACAGCATGTGACATTTGAGGTTTTTACAAACATAGGCACTAACACACCATAAAAATAAGTCATATTGCAGAAATGTATAAAAAAAACACCTCAGGTCTTTTAAGTATGTAGTTGTCAATACTTTTACAGTTTTACTTTCCCAATTGTAAGAAATCCACACATTTTACTTCAGATTTGTAAAAGTAAACCTTTTCTATTAAGTATATTTTCAAATGTACTGAAATTTTCTCTTCATATTAAAGAGGAGGTTAAAATCTTTTATTAAAACCTAAAAAATATGTTTCCATTTGAGGTCCAAATGTATTTTAACACTGTTCAAACAGTATAAAAAGTTTGCAGCTTTTCAGTTTGAAAGGTATCTTGTTTGAGTGCTGCCATCAAAACAAGACATTGGGTGACTAAGTTATTCATCACTAAACAAACTGAAGGGCCTTGAAGGAAAATGTGTATGAGGTGTGTGTGAAGAAAAGGATCCCACGCTGGAAAGTCTTCTCCACATGAGTTTGCTGTACATCCCAAATAACTGTATAAGAGAACACAATGTGTTTACAGCTTGTGAAGAGTACAGGCTGTAAAAGCAGATGCGTTCATGGTAGAATCTGTAAATGGTGACAAGCCTTTCAGCTTGTTTACCAAAAAACTTGATTGCCAAAATAATAATCTTGGTTGCTATAGTAACTCTGACTTTGGTCACTCGTGCTCCACTGAAAGAGAAAGAAACCAGAGACAATTTAAGAAAGAAAGTAACTCTGAGCCAGAATGATTTGACTACAGTTCTATAGAAAACAATTCATCATGAAGGCTTAAATCACCGTTCAGTTCTCTCTCACCTGTCCTGTGCATGGCTGGTAATAGTCCCTGTAGCACTGTGGGTCGCTGTTGCAACCATATGGTTGCACAACAAACGGGGACTGCCAACCCTAGCATGAAAAAATAATTGAATAATGAGGTTTAATTAAACTACTGGGCGCAGAACATATAGTATGTGGATAATGAATGTCTGGAGTACGTACATATTGTTTCTGTTGTCCCCACTGTGGTAGATTGTATGGATGGGGACTCCATCCTGGAAGAGCACAGAAGTAATTTGTGTCCTTTTCACAACACAACAAACTGGGGCTGCACAATAGATCATCTGGTAATCGCCATTGCAATATTTAGTTTCAATATTCTACAATACTGCTATCGTAAAAGGCAAGATGCAAATGAGCCTCTGACCAATCACAGTGTCTCTGACAGGATGACCAATCACAGACTTTACAGCTTTTTAATTACAGAACTATGATCATATATCGCAATTGCAATACCGATGTTTTGCAGCCCTAGTATTCACCATCATTAGCACCTTATCCCAGTTCTCTTACCATATGCTCGAACGCGGGGATTCATGAGAAGTTTAGGGTGCTTGTTTTGCCGTTTCCTGCGCTTGGGGGGCGCTGGTAAGAGACATCTGGCCTCCTCTTTATATGCTGTAAGGAGTCTTTCTGCCTCTTCATGGGGGAGTTCGACAAACAGCATCTCCTCCAGGAGCTCCCCTTGCTCTGGGAGCGTGAAACTCACTGCAGTCCCGTGAACAGAAGCGAATAAAATGCTGTCAGCTAAGCCAAAGTCATTTACTATAACGGCACACAATGAAAACAGAACTTGTACTTCCTTAAAAGGACAGTTTATGGTCATGCCCACTGCTGGCCTTCATGCATTGCAAAGTATAAACTCCTAATGAACACGGCACACCAGATAATCAAGAGCTGCTCTTGCATGGTTTTTGTACAGCTTTAAAGAATGATACTGTTGCAGCTGACCTTTGCTCTTTAGCAGAGACATTCCAGGCACCTCCACCCCCTCGTCCTCCCTCTGCCGCTGAAGACGCCTCTTCCACTCCGCATCCGCCGGGACAACCACCACTGCCCTTCTCTGGTAACCACGGAAACGCAGCATCTTATGCTTCCGAGCAGATGGGTAAATGTTTGCCTGGGTAATTGAAAAGGAATGGAAGGTGCAGTTGCAAACAGATTATCGTAAAAGAGCTAAGGACCTACATCTGCTGCAGCCAAGTTTCACCTATGCTCAGTTACCAACTGGTTACTTTTTTTAAAGCATTCAGGTGCTGCCTAAAACTTTTTTTTTAAATTCTTAACACATTAAAATATATGCTCGCAGGTTCACACAGCCAGGTAAAAACGACACCTTCTGTTGCCAGGCGGGGAGCAATGACAGCTCTACAGATTTGTGCCTACTTTTAATTTATACGGCAGTTATACTGTGAAACAGCTGCCTCAGGGATGAGGAGTCAACACAGTTCAGATGCACAAAAACCATAAATCAAGTCGGCTCGGCAGCAGCACGACGCATGGAAAATTAACCTGTATAAGGACCATGTCAGAAGCACCAAGATTTGATGAAAAGCAATGCAAAGATGCCCTAAGACAAGATGATGAAAACAAGATGGAAACCTGCTGTTCATAAAGTGTAAACATAATCTGAGCTACAGAACTGACGTCCATAAAAAGGCACTGAAAGCTTGGGGCTGCGGAACAGCAGATGCTGCTGGTTTTAAGTGAAAAAAAAAAAAAAAGAAACCAGATATGGAACATAAAACAGGCCACTGTCATGTACCTAATTATTAGACGGCATGTGTTCATCATTGGGAATATAAAGTGTTGCTCTCTTAATTCTGGCAGCTGTGTGAAATCCTGCATTAGCTTATTAGCTTTAACATTAGCATTTTTCTACAGATTATTTAGACTTTATATTTTATATTTTCTATTGTTCTTGTCTCTGTGTGTCTTTGCAGTCATTACATTTCCTCCAGGATCAAAGTTTCCTGGTTCTGATTGTGAAAAACAATATATCACCTGGTCTAGAATGAAGTTCCTTCTCTTGTTTGCTGCTATTCTGATTAGGTGTGTGAGGCACTGCGTGGCCTGCTGCAGCAGTACCTCCTTGTGTTCAGGGCCTGGTAGCTGCAGGGGGTTAAGGAAAGAGAACAATAACAAACATAAAACATATGAACAAATATAAAATATGCCTGGTTTTCTAAGTATACGAGTCCTGTAAAGATACAATTATCCCTGGATGGAATATAAATGTCTACGCATACAAAATGTATCCTATTCAACAGATTAATAAAATGTTTTGCATGAATTCTTTATCATTATCAACATTATGGATATTATAAAGATTCCAGAGACAAATAAAAACTCTTGTATCTTGAATCTTTAACCCTATTCAATACTGAGGGCTATAATATATAAATTGGCCCTCTACACAAACCAGTTTCCATTTGTGATTTGATCAGGGATGCACAAATACCACATTTTCCCTTCTGATACAGATATTAAGTACAGATACTGTAAGTACTTGATAGGTGCCATAAATCTTGGTGTTCATCCCTTTCCATGGTGAATGGAATAAATAAAACATAGTGAATGAGTTATATTTACTGGTTGGATATTCTCACATTTGAATGGCTTCAGCTATGAATAGTCACATTTAGCACTGTTAATCTTTATATGTTAGACTCTGATGTACTGAAATCTTCGCTGAAATGTTCGTTGTGCCTTCGCTCTAAATACAGATGTTACAGATTTTGCAATATGCATTTTACTACTGTTTGTCTAATATGTAAAATAATCCACTACATAATCCTAAATAAACTAAATAATCCACTGATGACATGTTGTTTGCTTCAGTTGAGGTCAGTCTTCGCACATGCAAATTGTGTGTTGGTGCATCAAATAGTGCTTCTTATACTTATTCATTACTGGTCCCAATATTTATGTGCCAGTGTCGAGGACAATAAATGATACAATATTTGATTAATACATTTTTGATGAATAAAACATCTGTGATTTACCAGTGAATTCTAGTGCACTGCAAGCCATATTACACGGTTTACACAATTGTCATATTCTGCCTGTATAGAATAAAAATATTTCTCATTTTATTCAAGATGTGTGCAATCAGAGGTTTTCGGTATCGCTCTCACCCTCATGCAATGAAGGATGGCATTTGTGCTTAGCACACTGTAACACTTCTCTGGATTCTTGGCCATGTGGCTCTGAGCCCAGTGGCTCTTTCCTGATCCTGGCATGCCAACCATCATCAGTACCTGATGAGACAGAGACAGACATTTCAATCAGAAGACTGAAAATTACATTTTGCCACCATGCTCGTATAAATGAGCGACTACTTCAAGTCAGAATATGTATTAATCTCTTCAATAATTGCATAAAAGTAAGCTTTTCTAATTATATCAGGACTTCTACAACACAAATGAACTGCATACTTGTGTCTAGTAACCAGTGTCTAGTAACTGCATAAGAACTTGTGACGGTTTGAATGTCAGCCCACAGTATTATTTTAGCCTTTTTTTTTTTTAAATGTGCTACTACTTTTTGTACATTTCGTCCATTACCAATTTAATGCTGGGCAACGATTAAAAATTTTAATCGCGATTAATCACACTGTTATATGCAAAATTAAATAATTCAAAAGTAGTGTACTGTGCACCTTTATTTTGCTATATGAACAAAAGTGTTCATTTACAAACACTTTAAACAAATAAGGGGCTTTTAACAGCAGTGTTCCCTTTAACACAGTTATACAGCGGCAGTTCAAATGTTTCTTGTAAATGTCAACTTAAACATGAATGTAATCAAATCAAATAAAAAAACAAAGCTGCAGGACATTCACATTTTATCTAGTTTGTTATAGAAAAACAAGGTACCCTCAGAGTCCAGAGCATGGGGGTGGAACCATTATAGCACCTGTAAAGGTGGACCAACTCCATATGAAAGACTGTATCTGAGTGCAGTTTAAAGAAAGTCTCTTTTGGTGTAATGGTCAGATGTCCCAATACTTTTGTCCATATAATATGGACAAAGGTAATGGGAGCGATACATGTCTATGTATACGCATTACTTTGGTGAAAGCACTAAACTTTCAAAATAAAAGGATTTTTAAAAACCTGCATTAAAGCGCGATAAAATAATTGTTGGCGTTAAGTAAACAATGTGTTAACGCGATAGTAATAATGCGTCAACGTGCCCAGTCCCAATTATGATACAAAACACATAATGTGAAAATATCTTCAAGTATCAGAATGCCTTAGTCTTGTTATAATCCAACCTTGTCTTTCAAAAAGTTTAAATATTTCAACTGTTTCAGTAAAATCTCTTACCTCACAGTCCTTCCTATGTGGAGGGGGCAGGGGGGCCCGTGTCCGCTGTGGAAGGACAGGCAAAGAGCAGAACCCAGGAGGCCCAGGATACCACACTGTCCCCTGGGGGTCCAGGTTCAGGGAAACGGAGCAGTTTTTGCATAAGACATGTGGGTAGAGGGCTTGGCCTGCTAGAATGGATGAATTTACGTGAAAAGCCACCCCCAGCGCGTGTCCATTTTTATGAAACGAGAGCTCTGCCTCGCCACCTTCACTGATGAACTGAAGAAAGAAAGAAAAAATGAGCCAGAACATCAGTATCAGCAGTTCATCACATAAACAATACGGCAAATTTTCCCAGAGCTGGTTCCTCACACAGATCGTGTCTACTGCTATAATTAAAAAGGACTTAAGGGAAAATCAAGACTGAAAATGAGGGGTGTAAAATGCATCAATGCTCAGTTTATTTGTTTTCTAAAGATTAGACATCAGTGGGATCCCTGTATGGTCAGAGATTACACCCCCATTGGCGCTGTAACTTAATAAACTTGGTTCAGATTTGGGAAAGCAGCTCTAATCCTCCTCGCTGTCAGTTTATAACTAAGAGGACTTTACCGCATAGCAGCCGATGACGTCTCCCTCTGAGAAGGGCTCCCCGAATGTATCCGCGTTTCCTCCGGTCACCGCTCTGCCTGCTCCATCCAAACCAAACGAAAGCTCCTCTTCTCCTGAGGAAATCCACATGTAGAACAATGAGGCTGATATGGGTTTTCTAAATCTAAAATTACTAAAACATTTACCAAGTGCCTGTTACATTTGACCTTGAAGCACTATTGTACAGAACTGCTTGAACTACACAAACACAGTTCTGAAGTTTTCACCTAGCTGAAGGCTCGCGCTTTCCACAGACCAACCCACTCTCAGCACCTGCGGCTCAGGGTCGAAACTCATGTCCACCGTAGATGATGACAATTTCTTCACAAACTGCACAGTAAAAAGACACTCAGACAGTTCAAACTACAGTATACTGTTCATGCACATTTTCCTCCCTCAGGATTCAAAGAATGTAAGTATAAAACAAATACATATTATTACACAGACATTAAAGGTCCACTACATTTACTTTCCCAGAAAAACGTTTTGTTCATTATATTAAAGGTGCTGAAGACATAAACTTGAGGGTGCCACCTAGCCCTGTAAATTACTGTGATTAACCATTTAATTGGGCCTTTTTGAATGCCTAAAGTGGGAAAATAGAAGACTTAGTTCTCATTTCCTAGCGGTCAATATTGTGCAGCTCCTAACTGATGACACAGCTTAAGTAAAGAGTGCTAAATTTATTTTTTTTTTTTAGCACTTTTCACATTTTGAGCACTCTTAATTTTGAACTTGTTCGTTTGTGTCTCAATATTTCTTGTCTTTACATGACTTTGCATCAAAACCAAAAAAAAAAAATGTGATCACAATTCCAATTGTTCTGAGACAATTGCAATAAGGCACCCTGAAAGGTACATTTTTTAAGAGTGTACACTTGAATGATAGCACACTGTGCCTGGAGCTCTACCTATAAAGCAAAGTACTTTTTTTACTCCAGGGATACGTTAAGAAATAACGGTGCCGTATAAGATTATGTTAGTTAATTACATTTTTCCCAAGGGACAGATATTCTGTCTGACAAGACAGGACCCAGGGGCTCACCAAAGTCTTGTAACAAAAACTATTCAATAAAACGCTGAAGAGAATAACAGAAGTCAACAGGAGAATTCATACACATTCAGACGACAAGACCCTAAAGCCCAAATTCTCACCTTTACTTCAAATCCTGCTTTTCCCCGAGTGAACCCATGGGTCAACCTACACCCTGACCGCAGCAGAGGGAACTTCTCCCAGAGTAAGGGTTGACCACTGCACCCATCTGGTCCCACCTCAAAATGCAGGTCACTGTTATCTGAAGGATACAAATACAACCCAGACCAAAAATCAGGACCTTCACACCAGTACAAGGACCACTGTAAATATCAAGTAAAGTAAAGTGGGCCTTATAGTCACACAGCACACGGTGTGAAAATCTTTCTCTGTATTTAACAGTGACAGTGTCTGATGGAGCAGTGTGTGGGGAACCTTGCTCAAGGGTACCTCAGTGGTGCCACTAGCAGTCCTGGGATTCAAACCCATGCCATTCGGAACAGAGGCAGCTCCCTAACCACCAGGACACCAGCTGCCCCAGAAGGGTAAATGGGTCGGAAGTAGGATATATGATGTACATATTGTGTAAATATGTATGTCGGATCTGTGTGTATCCGTTAGCCTTCTGCTAATGTTGCAACCAAATTTAAACTTATGGATCAAAGAAGCACCTCTATCTCTAAATAAAGAGATTCTGATCAATGGGTCCCAGGACACAACTTGTGTATAACAATGCAGGGTAAGTTCCAGAGAAAAAAAACACATACAATCATATGGGTAACAAATGATAATGAAACTAATTTATTTTAATATGTCCACAACCAAAATTTGAGTGAAGCTTCCCACATCGACTTAATTTCCAAATTAAGGTGTGGTGTCCTTCTTTGAATAATTCCATTTTCTTAAATGTCAACAGCTGTAAGGTGATGTTCACAGGCTTGTCTCACCGAGTACCTTGTTCTCCTTTACTTATTAACTTGGTGATTATAGATATGAGAACATTCTCAACTTAACTCCCCTTTGTTTTTCAGCTCAGTGTGCATTTGCATTCATAAATCCAGTGCGGAATATGACTTTTAAGAGGAACACGGATGGCTGTGGGTGACTTCATTTGTTTGAGTGAACTACACATTAACGTTCGGAAAACTTACAAATATCGAGCCTAACCACGTCATCGTCATCGACCTCCATGTCATCTTCACTCTCCGGACCAGGCTCTGGGGTTTTGGCTCTGAAGGTGGAGATAATACATAAACAAAACGTATAATATGAAGAACTGTCTAAACTTGTTCAGTGGTGTCATTACACAGCATAATGTCTCTTCCTAAGAGACTGATCAACCCAGTTCTGGATAACTCTTCTGACGAACATAACAGGACCTGTTATCACCTGTTATATTGAATCTCCTCTTTAAATTCGTAATAGTCTCGGCCCTTTTCTCCATCAGGCCTCCTGACATCCTCGCCTTCTACTCCTGTGTCCATCGTGTCTGGTGCCCAGGATGCTGCAGGATGTAAAAGTAACCAAGCATTAGGCGTGTAACGCTGCACTGATGAACTATGATCAGTGTGCATTTGTAATGACAGGTGCATTATGATTTTCCAATGTTAGAATTGATTGTATTCCATTATATAAGCATTAAATAAAGCATGCGCGATATCAGCTTCGTGAATTTAGAGCATTAAGTAAATCTCAAGCATACCAAATAAATCTAAGTAAAAGTGTAGAGGCTCCTTCTAGTCACTTGTAAACACAAGTGAAATACTTTCTCTGCACTTAACAGTCACCAAGTGGAGCAGTGGGTGTGAAACTTTATATCAGAGGTTCTCAAATCAGTCCTCAGGGACTTCACAGTCTAGATTTTTGGTCCTTCCCAACTCCCAACACATAAGAATACAACAAAAACATCTGATAGAACCACAGCTCAATATTGTACAGCAAACAATTTGATGCAGTATATACTGTAATATTGTATAGAATGCACTAAAATGTAAAAGAAATTGAATCAAGAAATGTTACATTACAGTATAGTACTTCTAAAACAAGTACTATTAGTACTGCCTCTGTACTATTCCTGTAGTACTGTTATGCAGTACTGCACTGAATCTGTTCTGAGATCCTTTCAGACAAAATCAACAGGCATACAACAGTGGTTACATCAGTGGATTTTAAATCGGTCCTCTGGGACCAAAAATATGGATCTTCTGTAAGAACCATTGCTAGATACTGTCCAGGAAACAATATGATGCCATCTATAATATTGTATAGAATGCACAAAATGTAAAAAGTTAACTGCAAATGTAAAAAAGTAATCAAGAAATTCTATATATTCAAGAAATTCTATATACAACACATATAACAGTCTACATGTTTGCCTTTGTACTATCGCTGCAGTACTGTCATCTTCTAATAATCCTATAACATTCTTCTATGTAGAATATGTCTTACCACAGATCTTTTTCAAACAGGCAAAGGTTTACACCTTGGTCTGAAAGTGGAGAAGTTGAAAGGTGATTCATGCTTGATTATACCCCCACTAATCTCCTTTTCTGTCTTAAAAGGACTTACACTGGTCATGTTGAGAAACAGGAGAGGTGCAGGCAGGCTGTGACACTGGTGGAGAACATGCAGGACGTTTTACAGGGCGTGAGACCTCCTGACCTCCTCCACAATAGACTTCAGGACTCGTATAAGTGGAAGATAAGATAGTGGAAGATAAGATAAAATAAGTTAACCCTTTAAAAGTCAGTAGAACGAGGACAGTACAAAAGTAAGAGCAGCATAAACAATAGAGTAAAAGCTATACAACACAAAAGTATAATATAAGATGTACACTATACAAATAATACAAAAAATCCTGCACCAGAAATATTACACACAAGACACAAGAGAAATTATTTCACTTATCAGGCTGTGCTTTGCTCCTGTAAAGGTTCAGAAGAGCCGGGCTGCTTGGAGCCCTCATTTTTCCTTCCATTAAAGCAGGAGCAGAGTGCAGGCTGCTCAGTCTGGGTGCTCTGGTCCACAAACGTCTGTCCAGTTTCCTCGGGCCGTGGGACTCCACAGACACCTTCTGCATGCTCCACAGCAACCTCAGTAGATATCTGACAGGGTTCCTCAGGAGCTTTGTCTTCTCTTGAAGCTAGTTCTTCTCCAGGATCTGGATCTGTGGTTTCTTTTCCAGGATCTCTGGGTTCTTCTCCAGGATCTGTGGTTTCTTCTTCTGCGGCTACCAGTCGAGCCACCAGTTCGGCCTTCAGTCCTCTGTAGTCGAGTCCTCTCTCCCTTAATTTATCCCTCAGCTCAGCCACTTTCAGCTTTTTAACTTCTGCCAGCAGCATCGTGGATCACGGGAGTCAAATGCAGGTCGATATTAACAAACCTGAACCACTGAACAAGGCTCAAACTCCATAAACTCCTTCAGACGCCCAGCTGAATCCTCCTCGCTCCCATGTTGATGAAGGAACCCGGAGGGATATTCAACTGAGCGTTCTGCCCCCTGATTGGTCAGCCTGCCTACAAGCCCCGCCTACTCAATAAATTCAGTCCAATCCAATTCGACCTGGAGCATGTACGGTACTGCCAAAACATTGGAATGAAACGATAAAAGATTTAACAGTAAAATAAGATCAATAATAATAATAATAATAATAATAATAAAATAGTAATATTAAAATGGCAACAGACTTAAAGAAAGGTAGGAACAAGACGTAGTGAATTAATGAAGTGGAATACAGACAGAGAAAAAATGTATAAAAAATACTTGGAAATTGAGGAAATTGCTTGATTGCTCTCTCTCTCTCTCTCTCTCTCTCTCTCTCCCACACACACACACACACACACACACACACACACACACACATATACATATGTATATGA
>JBBPCX010000135.1:3527745-3554127 GCA_037974365.1 Hydrocynus forskahlii | reverse complement strand
TCTCTCTCTCTCTCTCTCTCTCTCTCTCTCACACACACACACACACACACACACACACACACACACACACATATACATATGTATATGAAGGTTATTTACACAAAAGTGTTGGCTCTGTGAACATTCCACGGCCCATCACGTACACATTCATACCCCCTTATAAACCACCTCTTTGACTCCACCTCTTTGAAGCGACTGTAGAATAATGATTACAGTACAGTAACTAAATCTAAAATCACTGAAATAAACAATGCGTTTTAATGAATAATCGATGGCGTCAGCAGGCGAGCGAGCCTCTCATTGGCCGAGTGCCAGAGAGCCGAGCTGACGTCATTTCCAACATGGCGGCCCCCTTGGATGACATGTTTTCTCGGTGTGTGGAGTCCAGTAAAACCAGTGCCTGCGTGGAGGTCCGGTTCATTGACAATGTCAAGGTACGTGGCAGTGACACCGTGGGGTCGAGAGTGGGCTTCTTCCCTGGACACGAACAGAGCTCGTACTGTTAGGATAGATTATCTCTCTGTTCCTGCCTGGCACACACACTCACTCTCACATACACACTAACACACGCACACACACACACACGGATCTGTAATCTAAGGAGGACTGGACTGTCATTTGAGTTTTATCAATTTTTTATCCATTCTGATTCCTGTTCTTATTGATTCCCAATTTCTGTTCCATAGTCATAAAAAACTAGGACAATTTTTTAATAAACAAAAAAAAATCTTTGCTATGAACATTCATGGTGTCTCAGCAGCAATATGAGTAAAATGCAAACTAAAGTACATTAAGTGTGGAGCACAGAAACCTGCCTGCAATCATACCAAACCAAGTCAACTTCAGCAATGGAGAGTGTTAAATGTTTGGTTAGGTTGCTTGGGGCAGCTGGTGGCCTAGTGGTTAGGGAGTTGCATCTGCGATCAGTAGGCTGTGGGTTTGAATCTCAGGACTGGTAGTGGCACCACTGAGGTACCCTTGAGCAAGGTACCATCCCCACACACTGTTACCTGGGTGCTGTGTCGCTGGCAGTCCACTACTTCACTGGGTGAATGTGTCAAATGCAGAGAAAGAGCTTCACTTACATTGATGTATGACATATTCACCAAAAAAGGTTCCTGGCAGATAAAGCATGCATGTTCTTGCAGAAATGTGTTTTGGAACAGAAAAGCAGAACCTAAATTTAAATAAAATCATTTACGTGGTGCCAGGTATTTTCTTATTGGATCTAATCTGCAAGCTATTTTTTGCTCCTGACCCTAAATCTAAAAGGTTGTTAGATAAATTAAGACACTTCTGTATAAGTCACAAAGGCGTACAGATGTGTTGAGAAGTATATCCGAATCTAGATGTGATGTTTTGTCTGTGTCATGCCGTCCTGACTCACACAGAGGAGCTTGAAAGAGGGTTCCCCTCTAAAGCCTTTCCACATGGGTTGAAGCCCCACAGACCCTCCATACTGAGCACCCATGCTTCCCTGTCTTTATCCTTTTAGGGGAAAGGGTTATTTGCCAAGAAACCTTTCAAGAAAGGGGATACCATCTTCATTGAGCAACCACTTGTCTGTGCTCAGTTTTTGTGGAATGCCATGTACAAATATAGAGGTAAGTTTTTCAGCTCATACATTGCTGTAAACCAGAGCTGCAAGTATCCAGCATTCAATACTTTTTCAATACTGCACTTTGGTAAAGAATTCAGTACTCCTGGTATTCTTTCTGTATTCTTTTCTGTTCTTTTCTGGATTGATAAAAATAGAGCAATTTCACATTTTATGTTTGTTTAGTGAAGAGTGCTTTTAACTTTTTTTTAACCATCTAAGATTTTAATTCTGTTACTGTTATCACCGTTGCAGCGTTTTTCACCTGCATTATTAATTTGCCTTTTGTTTGAAAGTCTCATTTATCTATCACTTCATAAAAGTCATAATTCAGTTTGATACAATACAGTGGTTTATCTATTCAGGACATCAAGCTAACATGAGCTAAAGGGGAAGCATTGTTTTCTGAGGGCTTTTCTAACTGTTAGTATACTTCATGCAGTATCATCACTTTAGTATCAGTACTTTATTTGCTCCAGTCTGTTGAATGTATTGTTTGGTGCCTGTATGTGTTGAACTGATAGGGTCATATTGAATGATTCAGTGCAACACGTTGTATAGATAGACTCTTAATCCTGGGTTAATAAAATATATGTAGTATATGTAGAGATAAGTTTTTGTGAAAGTGTATTTTGTAAATTTGGCTCTGGCTTCCCTCTTCTCCCTCCGTAGCATGTGACTACTGTCTACATGCTCTAGAGACCGCTGAGGAAAATGCGCGGAGGTTGAGCGGTCTGTCTGGCCTCAGCCTGCCTCATCCTGAGCTGTGTAAGGTGCGGTCGGAGCAACATCAGGCTTGTCCACACTGCCAGGTACTGTGTATTCCCTGGTTCACCCCATTGCTATAAACTGTCTGCACTCAAGCTGTGTAATTATTGTGCTGAGAAGTTTGGGCTCACGGATTAAAAAATAAATAAATAAACTATGAAAGAAAAGTGACCATTCTATCATATGTGAACACAGCACACCACACAGTGTGAACAGCATGAAATTCTTCCTCTGTATTTAACCCGTTCACCAAGTGAAGCAGCGGGCAGCCAGGAACACAGCGCCCGGGGAGCAGTGTGTGGGAATGGTAACTTGCTCAGGGTACCTCAGAGGTGCCCCTGGCAGTCCTGGGAATCGAACCCACGACTTCCTGATTGCAGGGCGAACGCCCTAGCCACTAGGCTACGCTGCTTTTTCGAAATTGTATTTAAAGTAAACCCTAGAAACACTTATAGTAAATGTAGCTGACTGGCTTTCAGTATTTTATCGTTTGTAGTAACACATTATTTTGCCACGAAGGCTCTTCGAAGAGACAAACCAGGTCTGTATTTAGTGCAGTGATATTCACTTTATGTTGGATCATGTAAAAAGGAAAGTATCACTCAGTTCTTCAGCATCACAGAATTCTTACTGTATTGTTACACAATTTAATTATTTAACGGGATAGTCATCCCAAGCATACTTCAAAATCATGCCAAAATTATATCCAGTCTAAAGAAAAGCTAAAAGCTTTGAGAATTATGTCTTTGCCTCCAGATTATTCCCCCCTTGAGCTGCATGAGATGAGTTGGACCAGCAAGGTCAAAATGAGCATCTAGCAAATGAGACAGACCTATTTACTTGCCCGAAAAGGTGCTGGGAGGGTTTGGACACATGTTATTTCCAAAAATGTCTGGAAACATGGTGAATCTGTGCTGATGTGATAAAGGCAGGGAGTTGTTATTCTGATGCATCCATTAACTTGAACTTCTAGTGTATATTATTAATTTACACTTCAAAACCAGTCAGTTACATTTGTTTTAAGTATATGTGAAGTTTTCTCGTAGAAAAAATTTAAAGAGCAGCATATTGTTTTTTAAGAATCTGAGGATGGGCCAGAACTTCTGGCCTGTCATATAATTAAAGGGGAAAGACAAAAAAAATGTTTGCAGATATCTGTTGAATGGCATGAAAAGGGAAAATTGGCTCTAATCCTTTGTGGTATACGCCTCCGGCATGCATATTCTGGATCTGATATTTTGCTCCCATTCATTTTCAGTGGAGAGGTGTGAAAAATGTTTCAGGGTTGTGATATAGCGAGCAGCGCAGCAAGAAAACTTGAGCTGGCTTTAAATTTATGCAGAGCACATACAGTAGCCATGTAGCACTGACCAATCTTTTCAGTGTCCTCCCAATATGATGAAAGACCTACATAGTTCTGCCTTGACTGAAGCTTTTGAATTTATGTGTTGAACTCTTCAGGCTTGTTTTACTCTTTTTGCACCTGTTGCAGCATTGTTTATTTTCTTGTTTGCACAAAGCAACTCATTTTAAGCTTTTAATCTCTAAATTAAGCTTCACAGAAACATTTAGTTCAGAAGGTCTGAGTTTAGAACACAGTTGACTAAACTTAAATTAGACAATTATAATAAATCTATTTTTTCATACGTTCAGTCATATTCTGTTATAGACAGACATGCACTGCATGCAGTGAAGACGGACGATAAGGCTGTTCTCAAAGAATGAAATGGAATATGGATTTCTCCCACTTCAGTGATGAATGTCGCCCCCCTGTAGGTGATGTACTGTAGCCGTGAGTGTAAGCAGGCCGCCTGGGAGCAGTATCACCAGGTGCTGTGTCTCGGCCCGTCCCACAGTGACCCTAATCATCCGATTAACAAGTTACAAGAAGCTTGGAGGTGAGATGTTTGGGAAAAGACCGAGTTTATTCTAACACAAAGAGGATTCAAGCAGGAATTTTGTATTTATCTCCAGCTACCCTGTTTCCTTGTGTGGGAAAATGCTATTTCAGCACATTCAGTTTTTGTAAATATGTCTTCTTGCATGGCTGTAGTGTGTACTCACTCTGGAAGGTCTCTCTGCATTTATATGTGGTGTTCAGAAGCGTGCATTATCCCCCAGAAACCTCCAGCATCATGTTAATGGCAAGGATGGTGGCAGTCGTCAAGCAGGTACATCTGCCCCCACAGCCTTTCTCACACATAAATCAGAGGATTGGCTTTACTGCAGTGTTGGGTTTAGGGAAATGTGATGGATAATTGTTAAGACTTTTGCAAACTTCAGGTTTAAATTTTAATTATCATTTTTGGCTTTTAGCTGAATCAGATTTTTAAATGTTTTAAATGTGTTTAAGATATACGAATATAGCACCTATAAAAATGTAGTACGCATTTGAAACGTTAATCTGCTTCAAAACATAACATCTAAATTAGATTTTTTTTTTTCCTTTTTCCTTTCAGACTCAAGACAAGGGGCGCTTGCAGAGGCTTTTTTCCCACTTTTGCAGCCGTGCAGCCAATGAGCAGGAGGAGATCGCACACAAGCTACTGGGAGAGAAGTTCCAGGTGGGAAATAACTGATCCAGTCCACACTGGGCTATTGCCTTTCTTGCCTTTCTATGCCTTTTTAAACTCTTGTCATTGTGCTTCCCTCCAGGGGCAACTGGCTTTACTGCGTAACCTTTTTACCACAGCGCTCTACGATGACCACCTTAGCCAAGTCAGTGTATATTTTTTCATAGAGCAATTTAGAAGGATTTTTACAGTGGGCAAATTGATCCAGAGGCCCTTAAAATTAATGCTCCATGCATAAAATGAATGGGATATGAATAATAAAGTGCAGTTGGCCAACGCTGTATGTAAAATCCTTTTGCTTTGTATATAGTGGTTCACTCCCGAGGGATTTCGCTCTCTCTTTGCCCTTGTTGGGACCAATGGACAGGGTATTGGAACCAGGTAAGAACCACTTATACAATATTATTTTACTGGGATCCCATTGATGCATGGATAGAACTCTTTTTGGGTGTTTGTCTAACTCCTTCTGGAGATTTTTACTAACATCTGACTATTTGCCCAGTTCACTGAGTCAGTGGGTTCATGCGTGTGATGCACTGGAGCTTCCTCGCCAGCAGAGGGAGCAGCTGGATGCCTTTATTGACCAGCTATACAAGGACATTGATAAAGGTCACTGTTTCCCCATGTACAGTGAATAAGGCACATATACAACATTTTTTGTAGACCGCATAAGACTGATGCATGTAGTACTTGGTGACAGCCATTTGTAAAAAATTACATGTTATGTAAACTGACACGTGATGCACACAGAAATGGAAGCCAGGCTGGCTTCTCTTTCCTTATATATTATAGTTTTCTATATATTAGATGCTGTAATATAGGATATTTAAATGGAAGTTTTTCATACATTATCGTATTCATGCTTGTCTTACAGAAACGGGTGATTTCCTAAACTGCGAAGGCTCAGGTCTCTACCTTCTACAAAGTTCATGTAAGAATAGTGACCTCTACTCATTCCATACCATGTATCTCCACTCATCGTGCAGTTTTGTACAACTCGGCCTGAAGATGTTAAAAAGTGTCCTTCTGTTGTCTCCTTTGTCATCAAGGTAACCACAGCTGCGTGCCCAATGCGGAGGCATCCTTCCCTGACAATAACTTCCTTCTTCACCTCTGCGCCCTGAGTGACATCAGCCCTGGAGAGGTCAGAGGCTTTTCATGTGGCTTAACCCAGGAAACGTCCCACCCAGAGGGCACTGGTGCTCGCATTCAGAAGTTTTGAGACTTGTCTTGTCAGTTAGACTTAGATTGCAGGCTGGGGATCGGATCAGCTTTGGCAGCCTGTCAGAGAGAGTGAAAAGGCTTACATCTGCCCACTCTGGTGCTGCCACACATATTCAGATTGTGGATGTTCTGTTTGTTCCGGCAGCGTGCGCAATTCGAGGAGCTCAATTCCACTGGCCCATAACCCCCTTTTTTGCAGCGAAAAACGCTTTAGTACAAACCAGACATAGGTGCATAGAGAATGGTCTTAGGGCAAATATAACCTTGAATTCTTCAGCTGTGCTCGGCACATAAATGTGTCTGTGGAGGTGAAGAAAGATGATGTTGTGTATTAAAGAAATGAAAGCTTCAGGGAAACTGTTTTCTGTGAATTAGTCAGCATTCTGACTTCTTCCTCTGAAATTGCTAGCTAAATAATTATCTCCTGAGGAAAATCTATATTTATTTTGCGTAAAATTTCAACATAATGTGCATGTGCTAAGGTGAAGTGGTTTGCAGCAATTAGGGCTGATGTGTTTAGTTTTTCTCCTCTTTACCAGCCTAGTGGTTCAAACATAATCGGGACTGTCCTCCACTGTTGTTCAGCCTTGATCGGAGATAAATTTGGTGTTCTTGGTCTACTGTTGAGCCTTAAATGTAAGCTGGAGGCTGTGGTCTTTACAAGAAGAACATCTCTCCTTGCCTAGTGATTACCTGGGCGAAGCACGGACTGGGTTGAAGAGCTAATTGGTAGTCGACTGTAACCTTCCTCTCATTAAAATCTTTATTCTCGGCTCTCTGTAGGAAATCTGCATCAGCTACTTGGACTGTTGCCAGCGAGACAGGAGTCGTCATAGCCGGCACAAGATCCTGAGGTAAATTAAAGGAACCCATCGCCTTGACAATTCGCAGTGAAAAGGCAGCTTCCCGAGGGGATCAGTTCCTTTCCAGTATGCTCATGCCAGTGGGATCATGGGGGTTAGCGGGGTTAGTGCTTGGGCTTCTGCTCTTTATTGATCACTTACTTGTATCGCGACAGCCGGAGCAGTGCGTACGGGAAAACAGGGCGGGTTTATTCTGAAATTTCACTTGATCTCTTGATCTAAGATATGTTCACCATGTTTCTGTGGCTGGAGCAAAAGCTTTATGAGTTGGAGAGGTCCTTGCAAAAGCATGGCGTCCTGTTATCACAGGGCATTGGAGAATTGCCAGTGTTCTTGACTGTGTAAACTAGGGCCTAATTAATGGTGCTTGATAGTTGTGTGGATTTATCATTGTTAAAACACCAATAATCTTAACAGCCTTGTTTTACAGTATAATGAACATGCCTATAGTTTTATGAGAATTACAATGTAATTCATACATTTTTAATCCGTCTTTACAGAGACTGCTATGTGTGCGGTCATCGCTGTTTCACCTTCATTGCACTATTGAAGGGTGAACCTGTGAACACCGATATGGTTACAATGGTCCAAAAAAAGTCCTTTCCGCCTAAGGGAAATATAAATCCTAATGTGAAGACTGATTACAAAAAGGGCTAATTAATGGAAACCAACAAAAACGTTTACATTTGTGATCCCCATCACACATAATTTATACTAATTAGATGGCAAATGTCCTGGAAAACCAGATTTAAATGTATTGCAGACACATTGTTGATGTGTCTAGACAACCTATTCTTTCTTCCAGCCATACAGATACATATGGAAATTTAAGCTGCAAAACAGGCTGTGTTGAATTTGTAGTTTTCTGATGTCACAAAAATAAACAATGCATTTACTTAAATAAACATAAAATGCTCCACCCCTCCTAGTCATGTTGAGTTATAAGTAGTGTTTCAGTCTGTATCACTTTTTGAATGAGGCACAATACAGGACAGCCAGTCAGATAAAGTAAAGTAAAGTAGCTCCTTATAGTCACATGTGAATGCACCACACAGTGTGAACAATGTGACATTTTTTTTTTCTGCATTTAACTCATTCACCAAGTGATTCACAGGAATACAAAGTCAAACGAATTGACGTATTGGTACATAAACCCACAAAAATGGGTGGAAATTATGGGAAAGATTCATGAAATTGAGCCTTTTAAGACATTTTTCTGTTTAGACTACTGCTTGATTTTTTTGTGCCATATGAGTGTATCAGCTGATGATGTCAGTTATCAGTTATTTTTAGCTCAGTAACAGTGATGAATTTCATGTTGGTTGTGTAAACCTAGAACACCATTAAATATTAACAGTACAAATATTTCCCCCCTTACTGTCTTCCTTTCAGAGAGAACTACCTGTTTGTGTGCTCGTGCCAGAAGTGCATGTCCCAAATGGATGACGCGGATGTAACATCAGAGGATGAGGATGAAGGAGAGGGGGAGACGGAGGGGGATGACATGGAAGACGAAATGACGGACGTGTGACGAAGACACCTTCATATCATATCTTTTTTGTGGACGTTTACACTGGGTAGCGTCACCTTAGAGAAAACACTCATTTTACCCAAAAGAACCTGCCTCTCTGTCCATGCAGCAGAAGGCTGACATCCTAGGCTATGCAAAATATGTCTTTTTTTTTTTTTTTTTTTTTCATTTCACCTTAAATTGACAAGCTTTTTCTGGATTCTGTCCTATTAGTAGTCAACAGCTGAGACGAGTTCCATTTTCATACCTCAAGTCATTAATTACAGACCGACCCACTGCATCTGTGTAGGATTTAAGACGGTACTCGCATTTCTGTTAACTCAAGCTTGGTTATAAACCCATGGAACAAATCGGAGACCAGGCGTAAAACTTTGTCCACCTATGCATCGAGATACGATATTAGTTATGTCGCAGGTTTAATACATCATAGGAAAACAAATGTGCTTTTGGAGCGCTCTCTTATGGACTGTGTGCAGAGACAAGTGGCCGTGCAGCATGTTTACCAAAATTGTAGTTTACTTGTCTCAAAACCAGAGGCTGTGTTGGGTTTATAGCCCTCTGAGCAGTTCCAGCTTGCTGTAGCAATTACACATCGCAGTAAATGATTGCGGCTCTGGCAGTGCCCCTAATGCAAGAGAGAGCCTGGAGTTCAGAGCAGGTCTAAGTTGATGGACCGTTATGTGGCAGGTATGCAGTGAGTTAGTTCTACTGTATCAGCTGCCAAGCAGATGAATTTTGCCTCAGGATTCTGTTTTTGATGTCAAACGAGGACAGTCGGCGGTGTTGCAGCAGATAGGAAAATCCCGGCAATCGCATTTTATACCTCTTGTCATAATCCTTCGGCACTTAATACAGCCATCCCCTGTTTACGAAATTCATCTGCTAACCCTCGCACTTTCCTCCTGTCGCAGATGCCGTTATTGACAATTTCCTCCTCTCTGTTCCGCCAGCCACATGCCAAAACAATTAAACATTTACGGTGGCAGATGCTAAATAAAACATAACCAGAGACCTTAGGATGGCACTAATAATCACATGTGACAGTTTGAGAGGGCTCTACCCTTACTTTTTTATTTGAACATTTAGTGCTTCACTGCTTTTTTTTTTTTTTTTATCTTGGTGAAGCACCAGACCAAATAATGAATACATTAGCATACACTAGTGGCACATCCCACCCCCCCGATTTCCATTTCCTCTTTGTTCTGTCGTCAAGACTCCGATTACATATAGAACCTAAAGCAAATGCTGAAGTATGTTCATTTTCTGTTCATTTTCTGTTTCTGTGGGCAGGATAACTGATCATGGTCTTCAGTAACGTGGGCCATTTTTCATTTGACCATTGTAAGCTGCAGTAACAATACGAAAATGAGTAAAGCTTGACTTGAAGGCTACATACACCAGAGCTTCATAAGACATACTTTGACATTAAATGTCATATATGCAAAGCAACCATTGAGTACAGGCATCAAAAAGTTCACACAAAACAAAGAGTAGGAGGGTCATCTGTTAATGCATTTTTACCTAACGACATGATGATAATACATAATTTCATAACATGATGTCATCTCTCTATGGTATGACCTTTTTATGTTTGCAAAACAACTAGAAATCTTTGAGCAACACTAATGTATTTTTTAACTTTCCATCATCTACCATTTATAAACAGTTCATCCAAAAGTAGTGTGAGTGAAAGCTTATCCCATGTGTAGTGTTAGTTATAAGAAGCTGAGGGACCAGACATAGGCTGAAAAAGTCTGGTAAATTATGCTTACACAGTCATTTTCATACAATCGTGTAGTTTGGACCAAGCAAGCTAAATACAATCAAAATACATAAGAAAATATCTGAATCAACATAAGTGATTAGTGAGTGTCATAGAGCGTTAGTTAATTTTTGACAACAAAGTATAGCAGCAAATCTCAGCCTAGTAAAACTGAAACATATATATTTACCTTAGATCCATGGTGCATTTTTGTGAACAGAAAGTTAATTGACCATGTTGAATTTCTATAAGGGAACATGGGCCGCTTTTATTGTTGGTAGGCGATGCTTGTTTGGAACACATGTTAAAATTAACCCTCGTCATTTGGAGGCAGTACTTCAGTTCTCGTTGTGAGTTGTTTACACACTTTAAAATGTTGCTAAAGTCTCCAAAAGAAGTTGCAAATGTCCTAACATTTTTAAATTACTCAAGCCAAGCCAGTAGGCAAAAACCCTTATGACAGAAAAGTTACTTGATTGGTACTATAGGGCTCAGAGTCAATTTTGAGAAATGTTGGTGTCCAAATTGACAGATGACATTGCTGTTGAAATGCATGTAAAAACACGTTATACTTGACATTTTTTAAAGTAACTAAAACACAACAAATTGTTACTACATGGTAAATTTGCTGAAATTAGTATAATGGGTTGGCATTTGTGTCACTTCATCTTAGAGTGCAGCACTTTTCTCATGTCCATTGAAGAGCAGAGATGCCTATACTCGCACATGTCGGAGCACTTTAAATTATCGAACAACAAGAAAAATGCTCAGTGTTAAATTTACAATAAGAGGTTGGAATGAGGGTAAGTAGTCACCTCACATGTATAGTGTGTAGTATACACTACATGCTTTTATGTGTAGTGATAACCATCTTACTCTCTGATGAGGGGATATACTGGGAGTTCAGAGCCTCAAACCTGTTTGTGGGAAAGTTTCGGCAGTGAATGTGGAGGGGAATACTGATTGCTACTGCCAGTAACTAAAATCATGATGCTGACAAAAAATAATAATAAATCAAAGGTTACACCTTCACTATTAATGTGGCTACTTGTATACCATGCATGAGCCCAGACTACACAATATTAAAATCACCTGATGTGCAATGAATGACATTGATTACCTCATTATGATGGTGCCTGTCCAGCAGGGGAGTATATTAGGCAACAAGTGAACAATCAGTTTTGATGTTGATGTGTTGGAATTTAGAAAAGTAGGCTCGCTTAAAGATCTGAGCAAAGTTGACAAGGGCAAATTGGGATGGCAAGACAACTGTGTCAGCGCATCTCCAAAATGGTTGGTCTTGTGGGGTGTCCCTGGAATGCAGTGGTTAGTAGCTACCAAAAGTGGCCCAAGGAAGAGCAACCAGTGAACCAGCGACACGTAACAAGTGCCCAAGGCTCATTGGATGTGCCTGGGGAGTGAAGGCTAGCTCTGTTCTGATCCCACAGAGGAGCTTCTGTTGCACAAATGTCAGAAAAAAAGTTAATGCAGGCTATGATAGAAAAGTGTCAGAATAGTACATTAGTACACAGTACATTACAGCTCGCTGCGTAGCCGCAGACCGGTCAGAGCGCCTTTGCTGTCTTCATCAACAGCTAAAATTGCCTCGGGGCATGTGAGCATCCGAACTGGACCATGGAGAAATGGATGAAGGTGGTGTAGTCTGATGAATCACCTTTGCTTTTACATCATGTGGATGACTGGATGCATGTGTCACGTACCTGGCAAAGAATTCATTGCGTTGACTGACATTCCAGGTTCTCCAGATCTCAATCCAATCGAGCATCTGTCAGATGTGTTGTACAAACGAGTTCAATCCATGGAGGCCCCACCTTACAACTTGCAGGACTTAAAGGATCTGGTGCTAATCTCTTGGCGCAGAGACCACAATACGCCCTGAGAGGTCTTGTGGAGTCCATGCCTCAGTGGGGCTGTTTTGATGGCATGAGGGGTACTTATACAATATGAGGCAAGTGGCTTTATTGTAATTGCAGATCATTGTATTAAAACGATGTTGCCTACAGGATATAAATATTTATGTATTTCTTTATTTGCACTGCAGTAATGAAAATACTTATGGTTATATTATTTTGAGAAGTACTTGCTCTAGCCCTCTAAAACATGCCACACCCCACACACACCCCTGTGTTGGGTGGTGCCCACTTGCCCCTACATAGTTTTTCATGCTTGTTTCCTTATGGCAATACTTTGTCATTTACCTCATAAAACATTGACATGTCTTGTTAATCCTGACCCAAGATTGTTTACAAATACTTTCGAGTAGAATCACAATCAGAAAAGTCAAAAACCGCTTATGCTATGACTACACAGATACACACACAAGGAGACAAGAACAGTACAAAGTATTGACAAAAGACAAGACAAAAACACAATAACAATGTTTTAAAAACGATTTTTGTTAAGACAAAAACAAAATATAAGTCAGAACTCTCCAGAAAATACTCTGTACTAAATGCACTATATACACGTAATGCTGTAAGAGAGTTGAATATAAATACTATAGATGAATAAGTGGCATTACTGTTGAAGTTTACTCGTTAATAAAAGTAGTGGTTGTTCTCTATACCAAGTCTGTTATTACCTGTAACAGTGACATAATGAAATTGCACATCTAAGACTATTGCGTAAGTAGAGACATAACACATGATAAGACTATTAATAAACGTAATATACTATTGCACATAATAAAGATATTGCATGTAATGAAAATGATTTAGCATGCTATACAGGGCTTATGCGTCCCTGTGCAGGTAGCCTTTCATGATCTAGGCCTATTTTGAAACCCCTAATAAGAAAAAAAAAAAAATGTTTTCTATCTGCAAATCTCTTCATGACCACTTTTGAATCAGCCCCTGCCTTTGTGCCTCTGGGTGTTCTCTTGCTGAATGGGGCCGTAACATGAGGCGGACATCCTGTGTGTGAGGATGAAAGGGGAAGCATTATGAGGCAGGGGCGATGGACACCTGGGGCCGTGCCTGAGAGGAATGACCCCCAGTTCTCAGAGCCGCCGGACCCTCTGAGCTCGGGCCAAGGGTGCCGCGGGACCACTCCGGAATGTTCTGGCACTGTGAATACAGCCACACAAGAGTGTTGCTTCATATCAGCTGAAAGTAAGGGGTCGGAGAGCACGGCCTGGGAGGAAAGAGCCCGATAGAGATGTTCAGCTCCAGATAGAGAGGATGAAAGGGGAGGGGTCTGGACACGAGGGCACAACTTGAATGAAAGACAATTATAACCAGTGAAGGGGGGGGGGGGGAAGAGAGAGAAGTCTTTATTCTGACAAAATCCGAGGCCGAGAAGAGACTGAATTTACATTTCAAAATGAGATTGGAGAGGAACAAGGAGGGGGAGGGAAAAAAAAACAGGCACATTATGATCATTGCAACCTCACGCAGAGCGACTGAAATAACACAATTTGCATCTTGTGATTAAAACGGTTGGATCTTGTTTAAGCATATTTGTGACATTCAGATGCATTCACAAAGCCAGCAATTCCAATTTAATATACAATTGTTTACATGCGGAGATAGCTTTTGCTAACGATGGCTTTTGTTTGAGCAATCCCGTTGACTTGTGCACAGCATGTCCACATTTGCAATTGTGCGTCACTACATAAGCTCCAGTCACCCCGACCATGTTCCCCTGAAACGACACCAGTGAAGAAGTTCAAAACTCCTTCTCCTCCTTCAGCACTGCAACAGAAGGCATGACATAGTGTTCCTTAAGGGTGTCTGAATGATTTTATGTTAGTGGGTTTTTCTTTTCTTTTTTTCTCTCCTTTTCCTTTTCTCTCTACTCTCACTCCTGCCCCAGCTTTTTTTCTTTCTTTCTTTTTCTTTCTTTCTTTCTTTTTCTTTCTTTTTCCTTTCCCTCCTTCTTCTTTTTCATTCCTTCATTTCATTTCTTTCTTTCTATTTCCTCTGTCTCTGTATTTCTTTCTGTCCCTCTATCTGTTCCTTCCTTTTTTCCCTTTTTTCTTTATCTGTCTTTTTCTCTTTCTTGCTTTCTCCTTTTCTTTCTCTTTCTCTTTTCTTTCTCTTTCTCTTTTCTTTCTCTTTCTCTTTTCTTTCTGCCTCTGTCTGTCACTCTTTCTCTTTACTTCTTTCTTTCATTCTTTCTTTCTTTCTTGTTAGACCCTTCTTTGTTACTCAGCGGTTCATGTCACTTTTAATGTATCTTGTAGTCTTAGTCTGAATACACTGTAATGCAGAACTGGGCCCCAAACACTACAGGTAGCATGTGGTCCTGTAGTGTTATTATAAATGACGTGTGAGATAGCTGTGGTTTTAACCTCTACGTCCCGGCACTGAGTGATGTAAGCTTATTTATGCGTGTCATCATGTTTGGATGTGTAACGCATACGCCACCTGGTTTGTTGGGAAAGTTTTCTCTTCTTGGAGTTTGTAGCATATGGAAGCAGTCAGCATTAAGCCATCCAGACCATTGGGGCGGGCTGCGAGGGCAGCCATAAAGCTGCATGACGGACTGCTGCTGCCCAGCCGGCCTGACGGAGCGCTCGTTTGCTCCGGCTCCCTAGACCCAATTGAAATAAACACCCAGTCCAGCGCAGATTAATTTCAGTATAAATGTCCTGCAGTTCAGCAACACTGTTTCACGTTCAGATGGAATGGTCTAATTTTCTGGAAAGTTCAACAAACCATTTCCCTTAGTGCAGGTGAAATGGTGGACATTTGTCAAACTGGTCACCACCACAGTGTGCAGTCCTCTGGTTTGGGTTATCCAGGTTTTTAATGAATGAATGCCGTCTAACACATTGGATTCTGTCCTGTGGAAACGGTCTCTTTGCACACCATGGTCAGTGGCGAATGCACCACAGAAGGAAGCAAAACATTTCCCCTATAAAGCTGGACTATCCGTTTTATATGCAGATACCAAAAAGTAATCCGCGAGTGGGTTTGTTTGCATTATATTTCCGGCATCTTACATGCTGCTTGGTTGTTTTCAGCGTCCCACATGGATTTTCTGTTTCGTATTAATTATTCTACCCACTCGCTAGCGCCTCGAGACCTTTGGAATATGTTGACATTTGCTAAAGTTGTCCAACCCTATCCAATTTTGAGGCCCAGACAATCAAAATAAAGCCATGCTAGTTCCTGCGAAAGAACCAGAGCGTGCCCACACAGATGATTTCATCCCTGCAGGCCAGACCAAAGCTGTCCCTCCGAGACCCCACCATGGTCCGAATCCACAAGCTTAAATAAAGGCAATGTAGATACGTTGGTCATTCATTCATTCTATCTTCTTATCTGCTTCTCTAATTCTTTTCAGCACCTCTCTTGTTAGATGAAACTATTTTTTCCCTCCCTGCTTGGCATTTTACACTCGGCAGCACAAAAGGAGGAACAGAGTGCAATTATGATTAACCAGTGCTGGAAGTCAGAATATTTAGATGTCCAGCGAGATATTCCGCAAAGATAAGACGAGCGCCCAAATGCAAGGACCCCTTTCACGTCCGGGGGCGAGCCATTTGATGCTTGCACTTTAGACAAAAGGTCATATTCATGAAGAAGTTATTTGAGAAATTTTTGGGAATGCCACAGAAAGAACATGAATCTGCTGCACTACAATACAGTGATTTCATCCACTTCACTCACCAAGTTCCAAAGACTGACCTAGCTGACCACTGTAATGGCTCCTCTAATGAAAAACCCTTTAGGGGCTTTGTTTGTTTTATGTTTAAACACATTATAGCCAGGACTATTAATCCCATGATGACTATGCTGTAGTAAACACTAGTCTGTTGAATGTGCAGTCCTGTTGGTCATGCCCATTAATATTCCTTGAGGTCCAGGGCTGCAGAGGCAAACAATAGTGGTGTCATATAACAGGAAATAAAAGGCCTATATGAGTTTTGAATGCTGATGCTCATTAAGGAGGAAAGACTCTTCAGACATAATAGGCAGCAGATTAAAGCCCAGCCTCCAATGCCATGATACAATGAAGCAGCCTCTTTTTAAAGTTTACATCCTTTTGCCTGCTCCCCATTTTTGCCTGATTAATTGCTCATTGGCGATCTGAATTTGCGATGACTAAATGCACCGCCGTCCCTCTATGAAGTCACCTTAATTAGCAGTGTTTGGAGCTTCAGCTGAAATGCCATGGATGCCTGTATCAGCAGAGACTGCGGAAGTGCGCCCGGATAAAAGGCTGCATTGAAATGACCAATTGAAAAGGTTTTCTTGCTGTTGAGCTTTCTGTTTGAAAAGCTTTGAGACTTTGTGTGTGCACCTGAGCAAATCCTCTCAGCCACTTTCATTACTGCTCTTGTAAAGAAAAACGCGTGGTCTTCTGCTTGATGTCACATATTGATTGATACGAGAGCTCCTCTCGGCCAAAGCATGTGCCGTACAGAAGAGACGCCCATTATTGAAGTAGCAACACAAAGAGTCAATATTTATAAATTGTATGAATTATGTTGGATTTGATGTTGATTAAAAGACTCTTTCTGAGAGATGTTGGCTCATCTATCAGATGAAAGTTGGCTTCTCTTTATGGAGAAAATGCTCTGCTGGACCGTAGAGCGGGGGTATTCAGTTTCCGTCCTGGGGGGCCAGAATCTAGCACAGCTCGGCAATTTTCCAGGTCAAACATACCGACTAGATCTGGCAACTGACCTGTCCGTGAATGGAGGGGGGAGCTGCTGATAATGTTGAGTCCTAAAAAGCTGTGTTGTTATAGCTCGGCAAAATTAGGCTTGTAAACACCATAAATAATTAGCTACTGAGCTATTGTTAGCTTGATTATGCAACAAACTATACTTGGACCATCAACACAGTGACCTTTCACACAAAATATGCATAATAGAGTAATGATACTGAACCTGCCGACCAATAAGTTGGATGCTGCGGTTTCTTATCAGGTCGAATGTTAGTTGGTCCAGCCTTGCAATTGGACCGAAAAGAACACGTGTGAACAGAGCATGGATACATCAGAGCATGCATAGGGGAGCTGGTGTCCTGGTGGGTAGGGAGTTGCCCCTGCAATTGGAAGGTTGTGGGTTTTCAATTCAGTTCAATTTTATTTATATAGCGCTTTTTACAACCAAGTTGTCACAAAGCGGCTTTACAGAGTCCAGGTCTGAGCCCCTAGTGAGTAAGCCGAAGGCGACAGAGGCGAGGAAAAACTCCCTCAGCTGGAGGAAGAAACCTCGGGAGGAACCAAGACTCAAAAGGGGAACCCATCCTCCTCAGGTCAACCCGGAGAGAAAGTTTGAATCTCAGGACTGCCAGTGGCACCACTGAGGTACCCTTGAGTAAGGTACCGTCCCCACTCACTGCTCCCCAGGTGCTGTGTTCCTGACTGCCCACTGCTTAACTTGGTGAATGGGTCAAAAGAAAAAGGTTCACACTGTTCACACTGTGTGCTGCGCTGTGTTCATGTATGAGAAAAATGTGCCACGAAATAAGCTGCTCTGAGGGCTAGTTTGATTTCACAAAGACTTGCCTATATTAAGAGCTGTTTTATATTCTGAGTTCTTTATCTGCATGTCACACAAGCCTCACCATTGTCCCAGTTTGGCTACCAGTTCTGTAGAACCTGTGGGAATAAGGAACTACTACTTCCTGTGACCGTGATGACACTGCCCTGTAGAGAAGTCCCTTGGGAATGAGCTCTTTCATAATCAATTGGAAGGCCTGTTTTTCTACTCTCTCTCTCTTTCTCTCTTGCTTTCTCTCGCTCGTTTTCTCATATCATTTATTTTCTCTCTCATTATATCTCTCCTTCTTACTCCCTGTCTCTCTTTCCTGCTTTTCGTTCTCCTCTGTCTTTTCTTCTTATTTTTTTTTACTTTCTCTCATCTGAGTCCTCTCTTTCCTTCCTCTCTGTCCTCTTTCTCCTTCACTCCACCCTCTATCTTATCTCTCTGCTCCCTCCTCTGTTTCTGTCTCCTTTGTCTCTCTGTCACTCTCCCCTCTTTTTTCTCTCTCCCTTCTTGCTCTTCTTTGGCTTTTGTCTTATGTATTCTTTCTCTCTCTCATACTTTCCCTTATCCTCTTATTCTCTCCTCTTTGCCCCCTTCTCTCGTTGTCATCTCTCTCGTTCTCTTTCCTTTCTATCTCCTCTATATGTCTTTCTCTCCATGCTTTCTGACTGTCCACTCTCTTTGTGTTCTTTCTTTCATCTCTCTCCTCCCTCTGCTTTCTCTCCTTGCTCTCTCTCTTTTTATCTCCCGTTTCCCCTCTCAGCTCTCACTCTCTCACTATCTCCTCTGTCTCGCTTTCATTCTCTCATTTCTGTCTTTCTCTCGCATGCTTTCTCTTTTCCATCTTTCTTCCCTCTTTATCTTCCTCTTCTCATTTTCCTCTCTCCTCTCTCTATCTCTCTGTCTGTCTCTCTATTCTCCTGTATCTTTCTCTACCACCCCCCTCCATAGACTTAAAAAAATGGTTCACTCTATCACTGCCATATACACACTATGGGTCAGCAGTCTCAAATGAAATGGTCAGAAGCAGACGAGAATTCCGCCCTGTTCCTCCAGGCCTTGTGGTCAAGAACGCTGCCATTCAAATCTCCTGCACAGAACTGACCTTCCAGAACCCCCTACGTTCAATTGATTACACATATAAAGGCCACACAGGTTGGTTTTCATGACATCCTTCTGTTTTCTGCTTTCTCTTGGCTGGGAATAACGCCACAGAGGGCCCAGATTGTCTCCTATGCCATTTTCAGAGTTCGTGCAAGATAATTCCTTATGGGCTGTGAAAAGTAATGAGATGTGGGAAAAAAATTGGACTACTTCACTACAAGGGTGTCTTGATAGCACAATGGAAGCGCTAGACACACGCACACAATTATTAAATCACTCAAGGCTAACTAGATTTTTCTTCCGTGAATAGGTTAATAAATGTCTCACACTGCCAAACACAATCTTTCCAGTGTGCAGAAGTTAAATGAGTTCTCGGCTTGTGGTATGTCAAACAGTTATGATTACATTATGACACACTATATGTCGCCTTGTAGTGAGTGACATTTCTTTCTTTCCTCCTTTTTTCCCCCGACTTGCAAACAGTTATATGCAATCATGTTGACAATTAGCCAGAGTGACCTTCGGGGGAAAAAACACCAAAGCACAGTTGGGCATTACATTCATGATGAAATCCCTGTGGAGTCTATTGACAGAATTACAGGTATTTGAATGGAGACTGCACCTCTTCACCCGGCTGTTGTAAGTGCCGCTGTAAGTGTGCATGTTTAAAACAGCTCTGTTATGGAATCACTTTAGCTGGCCTGAAAACGATCGTAATTAAATGCACAATACAATCGTCTTGAACAAAGTCGCAGTCTTGATCATGGTAATGAATGCTTAGCTGTTTGCTTCCACCTGTTGTAAATAAAATGACTCCTAGTCTCTCTTTCACTAGACTTCATGGGGAATGTACTGTGACACACCTTTGCTGTACAGGAAGAAGTAAGCATAAGCAAGTGAAATGTGAGAATCTGTGAAGAAAGCTGGTGCTGCTGTACTCATGGGGTTTGATTTGCTAATGGGTTTAACAGTCTCGGTGGTGTGTTCCTGTCTGATGTCTTTACAAAGATCCACTGCTTGTTTCATACAGTTTTAAGACATCTACGTTGCTCCAACAAAATAACATGTTAAGCTTTTAAAATTCTCTGTTATAGGTCAATGGACAAATTCACTCCATTGTGCAGATTCTAAACTTTGCTACATATTTGTTTGTATGTATGAATGTTAAAATGACTTGATGAAAAGTCATTGATGTGCATAGTTCTGTGCTTCACATTTTTGCCGTGTTTTTATAAAGTCTCAACAATGAGTCTGAAGTGCACTTAACACACCACTTTTCAGAGTTTTGGGATGATGCCCCACCACTTTTGGATTTGGTTAAAGTCTCTGCTTGAAAAAAACAGATGATCAAATGAATTAGATTCTCAATTTTAACGTGGATGCCACATTTTTCAAATGGTGAAACCTGCATGAATGTCTCTTTGATGAGTGATGGCTGAACTAATACTCACGTGCTCATGGTACCACACCATGTGACATGTAATAAATCAGGTGGAATATTTCTTACTGCTACAATACTAAGCTAGAATTTGATGTTCTTCAGAGATAGCTAGCAGTCTGTTGTTCCACTATAATTCGACAGGCATTTATTTTATAGATGCAATAGATTCTAAGTTTTGCCCCATCACTTTCGAAGCTGTGGTGCCCTGAATCTATGCTTGTAATAATGATATATTTACATAATTGCATTTGAGCAAAGCAAACGTTAAATCCGTCAACTACTACAGGTTAATGCTGCAGTGTTCATGCTGGGTGAATTAAGCATGTAAAATGCATCTTAAATGACAAAACTGCAGGCCCTTTCATCAGGTGCTTAAAATGAGAAGTGCTGCATTAAGCATTGGCCTCTGAGGCCCAGCATGGCTCTGTGCACTTGCGTTCGTGCTCAGGTGCTTGTGTCAAAATATTTTACTTAAATCTCCATTTTTTCACATTTTTTGCTTTGAAGTGTTCCCTCCCTCCAAAAAGTTTTTTCCCCCCATGAGCTCCAGGGCGCTCCCAGTCTTACAGGACGTAAAGTTGGCAGGGATAAACTTCAGCAATGTGATTAAAGTAGGCGCTTGCGCGGGCCCAATCGGGCCCATTTGGTCCCGCACGGCGCCCGTGTCGCGCCAGCCAGCCTCCCGAGGAAACATTTAGCTTTTATTTACTATAAACCTGTTTAGTGTGGCGAGGCATAATGCAGCCGAAGTGACAGATGCCTCTGTTTAATACGGAGGGTGTTCTTGGACTCTTTGTGAGCTTTTCCTCGTCGCTCTGGGCTGTCGGAAATCCTGCGCTCCACTGTGATTCCCACATTGCTAAAATCTCCCAGCGAAGTGCTCCCCCTCTCTCCGGATAGAAGGGGCTATAAACCTCACCCTTATTACTTAGCAGGCTGCAGTTCATCAGCGCCTGCGTGCTGCACCAGCTGAGGAAGCGGTGACTGGTGCCTTTCTGCTGAAATTGCCCTCAGGGCCAAATGCTTATTGCATGGGTCACTTTCATTGCACCAAATGGTCACCTCTGGGGCCATGTGGGCTCCGTAGAAATAGACTCTTTAATGGGCCATGTGGAGTCTTTATGCTCCTCTGACATGGAAGGCGGTGTTTAAAGAATAACGCGAGCCCCTTTTTGGAGCTGATCTCTTGTACACTTTAGTACGAGTCATAATTCAGTGCTAAAAAGTTCATTTTTCTGATGGACGCGGAAATTCGATAGACACATTTCTATAGATGCTGGAAAGTCTTTTAATTTGGAGGTGCTGAACTTTTGAGCAGCATGACTTGCGCAGAGAAGAAAAATGAATTTTCCATTTCAATCGTTTACATAATTTACATCAAATAGGGCATGTCATAACGTGCTATAATGAGTCGAGAGACAACAATATGCACATAGAACATCAAACTTCTCACTCTGCTCTCTTGTACTGATGCAAATGAGCTGTCAGGTTGTTGAGATGTGGCACAGTAAGTGTTTGTGTCATGCCCATAGTCACACGCTGAGACTTAGTGCGCAGACACACACCGAGATAAAATGGTTGAAAAAAACAAAACAGCGTTTTCAAGACACAATGTTTTTATTATGCTAGATGATTTTTTAATGCTTAAAAACAATATTTGGCTGCCTCGGGGCTTGGATATGGCATACAGTTCTACACACATTTCCCCTTTGGGCAAATCAGTATACTTGTGTTTTAGCAACATGCTCCCAAAACAATGAGCAGCTAGGAGATTTACCTTGTTGTAATGAAAATGCAGCATTAAATGTGCAGAGCTATGGCAGATTTCAAAACAATATAACTACATTTAGCAGACGCTTTTATCCAAAGCGGCTTCCATTCCCTAACTACAGAGGGCAGTCTCCCTGGAGCAACTTGGGGTTAAGAGTCTTCCTCAGGAACCCAGTGGTGGTATACTGAAGGTAGGATTCGAACCCATGACCTTTTGGTCCAGATGCAAGTATACTACCCACTAGGCTCCACCCCCCACCCAAAAACAAGTATGCATGTTTTATCTATATGTGCAAATTATTTAGTTCAAATTAGTTTCTTTTTTAAGAATAATTTTGCAGTTAAACAGACTTGGTGCTGCAGGCCTCTCACCCACGTCTCTGGAACAACCTTTTCAGAATGTTTTAAATGAGCTTGTTTTCTTTGTCAGTGTGCAATAACAACATATATAAAGACTAAGAAGGTTTATTTGAGGGCAAACAATATTGCAAGTAAATATGTATGGCATCCCTCAGTACTCAAACCTGAGGTGTAAACCAAGAAAGATACTTTTTATACTAATACTACTAATCATAATAATAATAATAATACATTTTCTTACTTTAAAAAAAAACAACCGGTTTCTAATAAAGGCCTGGTCTCCTCAAACATTTGACAGGCAGTGTACACTCTCTTTGCAAAGAACTATCGATTGAAAGTGGTTCTTCTATGGCATCACTTTGGCTTCACCCACTGTCTACAAGAAGGAGATTCCAGAGCGTATATATTTGAAAATTGATTTTTTATTTCCTTCTTCCAACATGAATGCTGTACTATCAGTGAGAAAATACATGACTTGTACACTCCAGGCCCCATGCTGTTGGTGTGAATGACCGCTCCTTTTGAGTCATGGGATTTGGGAAAGATATTCAGCAGGCCTTCAAAAGCCGCAGCTCTGTTGCGAGGCGGCTGGTTTAGACAGCTTGGACCCCCCTCCTGAGCACCGCTGCACTGAACACTCTCAGGAAACCACTGAATTATAGATGCAGAAACAGGAAATTCCTCCGCCCCTCAGCCACTGTCAGTCAGCCCCTGATCTTTGACCTAATCAATTAGACAAGCCAGAGGCAGGCGGCGGGGATCCTCCTGAGACGTGCTGTACGTTGGCTTAATTTATGAGGGGCTGGTGGCCAGACTTTGAGAAGTGGGTGGCTGCTGTTAGCAGAGCCTAAAGCCGCACATTAGCAGCAACAACCCGAAACAGGATTGATTATGTCATTGTCTTTGTAATTTGCATCGAAGTTGCTTTACGTGGACCTTGAGATTGCTTTTTTAGTTGAGCATTTCATGAACATGCTTGTAATAATAGATTGCCAAGTAAGGCAATTATCTGGGACCCCTAAAACAAGTGCTTTCACAAGCAGATTCAGCTACACCATTCAACTCGAAAGCACAACAATATTCTTGTTGCCCCTTGCTCTTGAGGCCACAAGTCTAACGCACGATCTGAAGTTCTGCTAAGCCTGAGGAACCAACCTCATCACAATACAAATCTCCAAACTCGGAGGTCAGAGCACAGCAGAGGGCCCGAAGACCAGATGTGAACAGTGCTTATTCCCAGCCGAGAAAACTGGCCTTGCTAGTTTCATTTTACAAGGAAATTAAAAATACTCCTACCATAAAGCTCCTCGCAGACTTTGTGTAAATAGACAGATACCCCATTGTTGACCATTGACCCTCTGTGAAGTTTAAAGGTTCATTCTGGTCTCAAAGCTTCCTCTGAATGCTTTTTTTGGAGCCCATGGAAGAACAGGTTTAGCACACTGACACATTTCCCCTTGCAGTCTTGTCTAAATACGCCATAGTGGCTCTCCTTTGTGGAGATGATCCTGGCTTTGTAAAGATACAATAGATGAAAAGAGACTCTGTTCTCTAGTTATACACGATCAAAGTATGTCATATGTCACTATGCAATAAAGAATGCAAACGGGATTATGTGCAATACTTTAATTAATTGAACCTCTGTATAGGAGAGTGGGGTCCCTTAAGGACTCAATAAATAAACACATGCAGTTATTGTAATGGCTTGAAATGAGAAATGAGAATATAGAACGCATGTTTCAGTGTGTCCTTTCTTTAAGGATATACATTTCACAGCCAGAGGCAGCAAACAGTGAAATAATAATCACCCAGTCAGGACAAACTCTGGGTAAATATCTCCCCCACATCCTCAGTAGCCTAATGAGGGCAATTCTCAGCCCGGCTCTAATGGATATTCCATAATTATGCCAATCAGCTTTGATTGAAGTTATTCTAGAGTGCTCTGATCACTCAGCCTGATGCAGGTTATGCAGCAGGACACAGGTGAAAGCTAATTGGTTGGAATCAACTGGCTGTTTAGTTAATCCTGACTTGTGGCGATACTTTAACATTTGACATTGCCATGAGGAGTTCCTCATCCTTCATCCCAAGCGTTGTTGCTTTGGAACTGTGGAACATTTAAAGGACCCACATGCTACAGTTTTCTTGTGCTTTATTTTTGTTCCACTTGGTTTTATGTATCAAAAATGTTCTTAATGAATTTCTACGCGATCCTTTTCCATGTTCCTCTTATGTCTACATGGGTCTCCACCAGGTAACCCCACACAGTCAAAAATATAAACGTCAAATGGGGATGCTAAATTGCTCCTAGGTGTGAGTGCGTGCACGTGAATGTGTTTATCTGTGTGTCTGCCCTGTGATGGACTGTCCTGGGTGTTTCTCTGCCTTTTGCCCTGTGACCTCTGGGGTAGACTCCAGCACCCCCCACCCTGGTAAAGGAAAAGCAGCTCAGATAATGAATAATGAATGAATGAATGGATGATCATTTTCCAGCCGCTCTTTATCCCTCAGTAGTAAACAGGCTGTTTTTGCTTCTAGGACTGGTGTATGTAAATGCCTGCTCTGACTGGCAGTCCTGTGTTCTGGACCTCATTCAAAAAACAGTCAGAGCTGAAACACTCCTTATAGCTTCAGCCTGAACAAGCGGGGCCAAACTGCTGGAGGCTGAATTAGCAGATACATGGAAATGGTGGGTTTTTGTGACAAAATTTCCAGCTTACTTTCCACATATGTCCAGCTTACTTTCCATATATTGACTATATGAGCTGGGGAGCGCGTGGTATGTTTGAAACTTCAACAAACTTGTTTACACATAACATCAAACTATTTAATTACAAATAAAAAAGAGGAATGAAGATTTTTTCCATGATACAGGGCATTTTAAAAACAACAAACCTCCAATATAGAAGACTTCAGATCCCTGTAATAAAGCATGGTGAGATACGGGCCTCGGGATGAAAAGCAGTCTGCATGTTGATCCATGGCACAGCATGAACAGTTGCTTAACACCCCATTCATGTAGTCAAGGTTGATTGTGGAGAATAGCTTCTGTTCTCTCTGATGTGGCTCGACTGGGTAGTCCAACAGCTCCCCTATTCAGATTTATTTACTTTTATTCTGCTAAGGAATCCCATTCAGGAGGCTTCAGAAGCTGATTAGACTACTACAAATGAGCCAGAAACACAGAATTCCTATTGTTTCTCTAGCTCCGCCACCCAGTACTTTTAACAATTATTTATTTAAGCGTTACGAGACTGACACTTCAACCATATTGCCTTATTATTTATGGTGTCAGCACTGTGTAAATCTCTTTCTTATTTTTTTCTTTTTACTGTGAGGCTCCTGCAGGGCCCTGTGAGAGAGATCTAATGAACCGTCTCTGACCCGCTCTTGTCCTCCCTGCACTTGTTTCTGATATTGATTCACCTGGATGTGCAGCCCTTGCCACTTTTTCAATTTTTTTTTTTCACTTCAATATTTGCTCTGGTAAGCCAACACAAGCACTCCATTACGAAAGCTGTTAGTAATGGACAGCGCATGGTTTCCGCAGCGTGTACCTAAGAGACACCGGGCTGTAACCTCAAGATGCCAAATACTACTGTTGCTAGGCATCTATCTCCGTAGTCACCCAGGCATTTTAATGGCCTCCTTGATATTTAATGAAGCTAGCCATAAGGGGGGGCGGGAAGGATGAAAACGACGCACTCGGAATGGGGAAATGACCGCTGCGATGTAAAGGCCGCCTGAAATTTCAGGGAATAATGCATCAGGTGTGGTGATCTCTCTCTCTTCAAGGTAAAGCGGGGCGCCGTTGTGCCTAAGACAGGGTTCATGAATATGGTGCTAAATATTATATAAATGCACTGAGTGGGCAAAATATAATTGGCCAGCTTTTTGTCTGTGTGTGTGTGTGTGTGGGGGGGG
>JBBPCX010000135.1:3489099-3507332 GCA_037974365.1 Hydrocynus forskahlii | reverse complement strand
ATATATATATATAAATGTAATTTGTATAAATATAATTTGTATAACCTTATATGTATTTTTTGGTGCCACAAACCATATTGAAAAACTCTGAATCTGATTCTCTTAGAGTGAAATATGCAGTTTGGAGGGAAGCAGGTCAGTTTTCTGGGGAAGTCCTGAATAATGATATCCATGATATTCTCAGAAAAGCATTTTGTGACTTATTGTGACATAATTATCACAATAATGTTAATTGTTATCATATTGCCCAGCTTTACTTACAGGTAAAGTCCTGCTTATATTTGACCTAAACTGAGAAAACTTGCAAAAAAGGTGTCCAGAATCCCATGAGGGTTTTACTTCAACATTTATTTCAGCAGAATGAGTCATTTTGCCCAAAGCAAGCCCCTTCTCCTGCTGTTTTATCCAGGAGCTACAAAGGTGGTGAGACTGGTGATGATGCTTGACATCATGGGTGGGAAAACTAAACAATAACTGTATCAGTACCAAAAGACTGTAGCTGTGACCTTATCTACAGAACTGGAAGTTATAATTAAGCAACACTTTAAAGGCTTTTTCTCAGTGGAGATGTGTTCACTTTTTCACACAACAGATCACACAACATGTTTTCTCATTAGTAATATATACACATCCACTGTTTGTTTAATGCTAGATTGAGTCTCCAGAGTGGAGCAAAAGTGTAAAAATGTGTAAGATTTAGAATGGCCTGTACCAGACCAAGAAGCTGGTATAAGACAGAAAATATATGATATCACTAATCGCTATTAGAACAATAATCTAAAGTTTTAAACAGGTGAAGGCTCTTCAGAAAGGGAGCCCCTAGAGAGAAAGACTGTGGTAGACAAATACAAACCTATGGCTTTTATTGCATTTTAGTTTAACAGAGTCTCAAAATTAAGCATCAGCCTTCTCAGTACCAGGGGTTTCACTGGAAAATCCTAAGGCCAAACTGACTTGGACTCACTATCAAACTCAAACACTGGGTTGGTGTGCTGTTGCTTATTATGGTTATTATGGCTTATTATGGTTTATTTGGCTTATATGGCTTATTTTGTGACTGGAAAGTGTTCTACCTCTTGTCCTTTCACAATGTTCTGGATCAGTATTTCCCAATCTTGGTCCTGGAGCCCACCTGCTCTGCACGTTTTAGAAAAAAAAAAAAAAAAAGAATCGACAAATGAACGATCCTTTCCTGGGTTGACGTGTGTGTATTAGAACGGGGAAACATTCAGATGCTCAGGACAGGAAGGCCTCCAGGATCAAAGTTGGGAACTACTGTTCTAAAATGGTTTCTTCCATTTAGACTGTTCTAGAATGCCTTTCTTTTATTTTTACATCATGTCACTTGCCATGATTATAGTCATTTGCGAGAGGTGGGTGAATGTAGTGTGAGGATCCTTGCTCAAAACAAATAATCCAACGAATCATCTTGTTAACAATCCCTGTCTGAGTTGTTGTGGGTGTATTAGGGCTGGGAAAACCCTAAAATGTGCTGGGCAGTGTCTGCATTAGAACAGGGAAATGTGCGGGGGTGGGGGGGGCTTTGGCGTCCAGGACCATGGTTGGGAACCACTGTTCTAAAATGTTCTCCATTCATACTTTACTAGAATGTTCTTCCCCATCTAGACTGCTCTAGACTGTCATCCCATCGTTCTTTCATTTTACATCACATCACTTGTCATGATTACAGTCATGTTAGAGAAGGTGGTGAGCGTAGTGGGAGCGGTCTTGCCCAAGGACTCCTTTTGGTACAGCCTGGTGTTCACAGTGTTCTAGAACAGTGTTTCCCAACCCTCTGGTGGACTGGCTCTGGAGGACTGCCCCCCAAATAATGAATCCAACTAATCATCTTGTTAACAACCCCTTACTGAGTTGTTGTGTGTGCATTATGGCTGGGAAAGCTCTGAGCAGTTCTGGCCAGTGGGCCTCCAGGATCAGGGTTGGGAAACACTGTTCTCCCTCTTTCACACTCTTCTGTAACATCTCCACTTATTCACACTGGTTTATTTAGGCTTATCAATTCTAATTCTGCAACAGTGTAAAGTCAACTGTCAATTATTTGTTGAGAAATGTTGGATCAGCACATCATGGCCAGCAAAGAAAGCAATAAAGTGTTTGCTGAGAGCAACTAAATCAAGAGTTTGGAGGTTGCCAAATGCCACCCCTGGGGTTAGGTCAGTTCACCTATGCATGACTGAAAGATTTTTTACAAACATTACATTGGCAATTGGCCTGTTTATGAATTTTATTTTGGCCGATTTTTGTGTTATGATATAAATAACCTGAGACAAATGAGTGCAGCCATGCTGCTTTGGAATGCTGCTACTACACCTGTGCCAAAATGCTGTAGCACAGTTGTGCAGGACTCATAACCAATAAACTACTCTTGCTCACAAAGTATTCATTTATTTGATTCATGTTACTTAAATATACCACATATTTTTCATTTAAGAATAAAAAAGATCCTTCATCTACAACTTATGCAACATTGCTCTAGCTGTGTGCTCTGGCCTTGAAGAGTACACACATAGACTCGGTGTAATTATCCTTGCAGGAGGATGCGGCAGGAAGTATTAAACACAACTTTGCCAATAATTGTGAAACATGTAATATATCTCAGTAATGGAGTATTTGTTTTCCACAAACAGTCCAGTCTTTTCCCCTTATTTTTATCAATAATTCAGGACTAGAGTGTATATATGCTCTTTAAAAAGGTTCTTGTAATATCCTTGACTGTTCCAGCCTCCTGTAAATGTACTCCCAAGTATGACAGGCCTCTTACTGGTGGAGAGTTTTGCCTTTTCCTGCTGAACATCCACCAGGAATTTTGATGTGTGTTTTTTTTTATTAGCTGGTTCAGCTGCACATCCAAATTTATGTCCTTTCGACCTTTTTCAGAGATGTACAAAACCATAGACTGTGACAATTAAAGGAAATTATTTATTTTCATGCATTTGATTAATTTTTATATACTATAACTCTGGAAAAAAATAAGAGACCACTGCAATTTATTGAAAATCAGCATCTCTATGAGTATGACCGCCTTTCAATGCCTGTTAAGTTCCTACACAAGCACCTCATTCTGCTTTATGAGGGCCTGATTAGTGATCACCTGAATCAAATCTTATTTAATAAGGAAAAGTGTAAAAACACTGCTGTAATCAACACTCTCCTCTCACAATGAGACCAGTCGGATGGTAAAACACTACTAGGAGAAATAAGGTAATTATTGCCATTTTGTTTAAGAGTGAAGATATTGGTTTTCTTTGAATTATCTGGAAACAACACTGCATCATTTCTCTTATTGTCAGCAGTTCTTAAAAACTAAGGCAAAGCTGTTCAGTTCAATACTTGCACCTATAAAAGATCAAATCTGAGAAACTGAACATTTTTGCAGTGGTCTCTTATTTTTTCTGGAGCTGCATTTTGGTCCCAGAGGAAATTACTTGAGTCCTTTACATTTAACCTTGCTCAAGTATACCTCAGTGGTGCCACTGGCAGTCCTGGGATTCAAACACACTACCTTCTGATTTCAAGGGCAACTCCCTAAGCACCAGGCCACCGGCTGCCCCAGCTGTAATCACAATAGGTTGACATTTTTGTACATTACTGTCTAACAGTGTCCCTTGTCCAAGTGCCTTATGGGCCCCTTATGGGTTGATATTTCACTTTGCCCCCATCTGTGTCATGCCCTGGTTTACACTACACTGGAATACTGACTGAGAGTCATTTTAGGACTTTCTGAAGGCATAGCAGAGGTCACAGTTCCCGGGTTTTGATAGCTGTCCTTTTGTCAGGTGCATTCTGTCGATATCGCTCTAAACAGTTTGTCCCCGTGCTTTCTCTGCTCACTCAGTGGGGATTGCAATCAATCCTGAACTCATCAGTGAATGGACTGAACTAAACAAAGGAAACAAAATGAAGATTTAAAAATACTGGGAATGTTTGTGGATTAACTAAGAATCAGAGTTTGGACTAATGTCATAGAGGATTTGATTCAGTTTGTTTCGGGTGATTCCTCTGTCACCAGGAAAGACAGAACCGCAGCCACTTCCCCTGCGATTAGCTGAGCCACGAGTCGATTTGTACTAGAGGAACCTGCGAAGCAGGAACTCTATCAATGTCCATTAACCAAAAAAAAAAAGGATGACTGACACATGTTAATTCTGGCCTTGTTATTTCATTATCGTTATTGACATGACAACTACACCAATATTGATTGCTTCCTTTCAGGTTCTAGCAGCAGACTCGCTTGTCCAATTTTTGTGCAGCAACCATAACACTGTTATTGATGGTCTTTTTGACACGGGCAGAATCACCCTTGTAAGACAAATAGGAAAATGCAAGATGTTTCCAGAGAGGGATGCATTCTTTTAAATTTAAGAGAAAAAGCAACAGGGTAAACATTTGGCAGTGAGGCTCCATGGTCATATGGAGAGAGCTGCAATATTTAGAAGTATGTGTATACAGTCAATGCAATTATATTATTTTTATACGATCTCTATACTTTTACTTCTTATGCCGCTGTACTAGTATGGGGTGTGTGTATATGGCCCTGATGAATAGTAAAATCAGTGTATATTGCGATATTTTTGATACAGACAATTCATGACTGTAACTAGACAATCATTTTTAAAAATTCTGTTTTGTGCACTTTGCTCATTTTATCAATCCACACTGTATGTGCTTGATCTTCAAAACATAAGCACTTTCTACACAAGCCTCACTTGCACAAACGAGTGAAACCCAAATGTGAGGATCTTGGATGACAGAGCAAATCCTGTGTTGTAAAAATGGTGTGGCACTCCTCTCTGACACCAACAGAAATGTTGCAAAAAAAGTTGCAATTGTGATTTTGTCAGTAAACAAATTTGCTGTTTGTTCTGTCACCTGCTGTTTTATTAGAAAAGAAAAAATTCATTCATGATGCATTCAGTCAAACCAGTTATAATGTATTCTTTTCCATCTATTAACATTGACTATTCTATCTAAAGGCCTTTGTTGATAAAATGTGTTGGAGTTTAGTCTATGTTTTTGAAAACAAATACAACAAAATAGTTTTCCCACCCAGGGTGAGTCCCTGCCTCACGCCTGTAGACCCCGGGATAGGCTCTGGGTAACTTCTAGTTCTTCTTCTGGGAATCTGCAACCCTAGAAAGGATTAAACGATTACAGAAAATGAATGAATGCATGAATGAATAAAACTTGATATTGAGATACCATGATGCATTTGGAAAATATAGTAATACTGAATTTGAAAATGAGAGCTTGGGAATAGTATAGGGTCTAAAAGTGGCTGTTTTATTTAGACCCCTGCAAGGATCTCTAAAGACTGACCTAAAGTGTGGTCTACATTTAAGTTTGTCTAGGCAGAAATTCCGTTTCCACAGTAGCTTTGTGCTAGAGAATTCTCAGCTTAAAAAAAAAAAAACACTCAATGCATTGATTTTATCGGCATGACGAATGTGTGGTGGAGTTCACTGTGACAGACCTGCATGCTATAGAATCTCATGCATCCACATACAGTCGCCTCCTCTTGTTTGTTAGCTTATAATTATTTGCCAGTCCGCTACAGTTCATCACAGTCAGACCACGGCCATTTCATCTGAAGGAGCTAGTCCAGCTTTAAGTGTAAAGTGAATCCATTGAATATTAATGCTCCACTTTACATGGATAAAACATGATGCCTGGTGGCATTGAATCCAGGGACCACTTTTCAATTTAAAAAAAGTACGATAACAACACGGGGCCTAGGTGATATATGTATGCAAAAAAAGAAGGGAATAAATCTTAAGGGTGAAAATTAGGTGACTTCAAAAAACGTCCTTCCATTGATAAAATGTCAGATATCAGATGGCCTGTAGAAAACACATTAAAGCGGTTGTCTGAGGCTTATTAAAAAACCTGGAAATCAAAGAAACACCGGTGAGAGTAAGAAGTGTTGTCCTTTACAGGCGCTTCGTAATGGAGTCCTGGTCCTCACATTTGATGCACAGCGGATGGTGATCTGTATCACTAGCTTAGAGTGATAAGCAGAGAGAGAAAGAGAGAATCTTATCAGCAAGCATATTTTGGCAGCTCTGAAAAGGATGTGTCATGGATCTCATCTGAAAGAGAAATCGCTCATAATGAGGGCTTATCAGGGATGACGTTCTTCAAATGGCAAGGCCCTTGCTGTTGAGAGACTATATCACTTAGCCTTGATAATAGGGCCATTATGTATAGGGATCAGAGCCTATGACCTCTAACCATTCATCCATTATGCACAACGTATACCATTATCCCTTTGTTACTTCCAATGGAATCAAGATATCATTTGTCATATTTTTATTGGATTCTTTTTCTTGTTTAACCAATGGACTCACTTTGCGATTACAGTGCCTGATTGAAAGAGGTGTTTGAAATAGTTGGGCCCTTTAATAATTATTTTTTTTCCTTGACTTTCACTATCTGCTTCTCATGTAGGTCATGGAACCAAAGCCCCTGAGCAGTGGGAGGTTCTGTTAGGCTTATTAGAGTCTGACCATATTGTTTGCACTGACAGAGCAGGGGTATTAAATCCATGGTGACCCAGCGGGCAGTAATGTGGGCTACCTGGCTACGCAGCCGCCTCTGTTCTGTTCTCCTGCCTTTAGAATTGTCCTCGCATTTAATTATAGATGCCTTAAACTGCGCAGTTGAACGGGCTCTTTGCCATTCATCTAATGTCCGTCAGTTTGATGGCCTTGACCTTTCATCCTGACATTATTCAATACTGCACACAATCATCTGCCTACAATATTAAACCATTATAGCTCCAAACAGTACATAATGTAAGGAGTTAGATGGAGTCACAGTTGAGAAGTCTAAGGTTCCTCGGTCAGGATTAATCTTGGTGACAGGTCATTTAAAATAGTCGCTGAGCAGCGGGCTAGAAATTACCCCGGCAGACAGAAACTGGTGCAGACGGAAGCTGAGGCGTTCAGTTTGGGATGAAAGCCTGGGCTTCTTTCCCACCATTCCTGTTAAGAAATGCAGGAGATTGCTTCAGGGTTCGAGGACTACGGTGTCCTCCAAGGGCCAAACAGAGGCTCATTAGTTGAGCGACTGTTGACAGTTACCCACGAAGAGTGTGTGTGTGTGTGTGTGTGTGTGTGTGTGTGTGTGTGTGTGTGTGTGTGTGTGTGTGTGCGCTCAAGAGAGAGAGAGAGAGAGAAATAGAAAACAGCGTTTGTTTCTTCTGCTGGATAGACGCAGCACCTCTGTGACCCAACTTCAAATAGAGGGCTTTAGCTGTTCCACAGAGCAAGTGCCAGTTTAACAAGAACAAACAGCCGTGTCTGGCAGCGTGGAGCCGGAATCTTTGTTAGCATGGAGAACACTGCGAGGCTTATGCACTCTTAAAGATTCTCCCTGGGATGTCCGGCCCAGTGCTATGTTCTAGGCTGTATACGTTCTCTCCAATCATTTTGTCCTTTCTGTGGACACAGTGGTATGCCTGAAGTTTTTATAAACATATTTTTCTATGTAGTTTTATCCTGATCCTGTAACCATTCATTATTTTGGTTGTAATCAAGCAGTATAATTAATAGGGAAGCACTAATACAGGAAATGCTGGCTACATATGGGGTGGTGGAGGCCTAGTGTGTAGGGTACTTGCCTCTGGACCAAGAGGCCATGGGTTCAAATCCTGCATTCAGCACACCACCACTGGGTTCCTGACCAAGACCCTTAACCCCAAGGGAACGGAAGTCATTTTGGATAAAAGCGTCTGTCAAATGCTGTAAATGTAAATGCATAGTCAATTTATTACTGTTGGTACAGTGATAAAAATGTTAAGTTTACAACTAACTATGAACTTTTAATACTAAAAAACAGCAAAAAAGAACCTATTAACTTATAATGGGCTTCAATGAGAAAAGTTTTTGTTTCAAAGAAATTAAGGACCTTTTAGTACCATCATTATAACAATTTCACACAATACAAAGAACAGCTTGTGTTTAATTAAAATAAATAAAATTTACATATCTGAGCACTGTAGCTCAAAGTCACCTAAACGTTTGTAATACCAGGTAAATCTACACATCTGTCTGATGTCTGATTGTGTTTTTTAGCAAATATCTGTTGTTAGTATTGTGGTCTTAATTTTGCTATGTCTCCCTAATACATAGTGTGTATGCATGAAAATAACAGTTATAAAAATCATGTAGCTTTTCAAAGAATTTCAGTACTTCACTGTACAAAGATAAACAAGAAGACGTAATTTACATAGACATAATTTAAAAAATAATACCTTTAATACTTTGCAGCAACAAAAGCATATGCACTGACCATAACATTGAAACTACTTGCCAAGTATTGTGTAAGACCCATCATGCCACCAAAACAGCTCTGATCCATCGAGGTGAGAACGCCACTAAACCTCTGAGGGTGTGCTGTGGTTTCTGGCACCAAGACATTAACAGCAGATCCTTCAAATGCTGTAAGTTGCAGCTGAGGCCTCCATGCACTAATTTACCCAGCAGATCCCACAGATGCTTGACTGGACTGTTGCCATGATGGGGTGAAATTGGGTCTGCAGCAATGTTTAGGTAGGTGGTTTGTGTCAAAGTAACAACCATGTAAATGTCAGGATCCAAGGTTTCCCAGCAGAACTGCCTCCTTCCCACACAGCATCCTGTTGCCATCTTTTCCCCAAGTAAGTGATGCCATTGCACCCGGCCTTCCACATGAAGCGAAAGAAAACGTGACACATTATACCAGGCCACCTTCTTCCATTGTTCCTGCGCCCAATTCTTGTGCTCATTGTAGGTGCTTTCGGCTGTGGACAGGGGTCAGCATGGGCACTCTGACCGGTCTGTGGCTACGCAGCCCCATATGCAGCAAGCTGTGAACATTGTGTGTTCTAATACCTTTCTGTCCTAACCGACATAAAGGTTCTCAGCAGTTTGTGTTGCAGTAGCTCTTTAGTGGGATAAGAATAGATGGACTAGGCTTAACTTCCTATACACATCAGTGAGATTTGGGCTCCCACGACCCTGTATTCAGTTCACTGGTTGTCTTTGCTTTGACCACCTTTGGTATGCACTAACCGCTGCATTCTGGGAACATGCTACAGGAAGAACCGTTTTGGAGATGCTCTACTCCAGTCATCACGCCATCACAGTTTGGCCCTTGTCAGAGTAGCTTAGATCCTTATGCTTACCCATTTTTCCTGCGTCCAACACATCAACTTCAAGAACTGACTGTTCACATGCTGCCTAATATATTCCACCCCTTGACAGGTGCCATTGTAATGAGACAGGCAATGTTATTAACTTCAGCTGTCAGTGCTTTTAATGTCGTGGCTGATCGGTGTAAATGGGTGTGTCTTTCAGGTTCTATTTGTTGCTGTAATAGTAGAAGAAACATACAAGAATATAAATACACATTAGAAGAATTTAAAATATACAGTGTTACCCGATAACTGAAACATATTATTTTGAATGAATGGAGGAGTGAATCAAAAATTCAATTTCTAATTTTGTGCATTGAAAAATGGTATTTAACAGGGTAATTGTGGCAGCTTTAATCCTAAACCCCAGTGACAGTAAACGTTTCTTAACTGCAGCGAACCTCCTGAGGTTTTGCCACAGAAGGCAAGGCCTCTTTGTCGGTCATGCAGCTGCACTGTGTAGGCCCTTTTACCAGAGAGCATCCTGGGGGAAATAATCCCTTAAATTAGGTGTCAGACTCTGGTCATTTTCTCTACAAGAAGTAGTCGATTTTTTCTGTTAGAGGCACTTGGGGGTCACTCCTCACCTCAGCTGCCTTTTCTCTGCCCTCTGTCAGGTGGCTTTGGAGTCGTCGACTGACTTTCTGCCTTTTTCCTTCCCCTTATGAAGAGGTGTTGTTTCCCAGGGCCCTCATGAGACAACCTCTAGCTCTGCCTTGCATGCTGGAGCGGATCTTCGGTTTTCCACCCCCCACTCCCACAGCCCCCTGCTCCTCGGCCCCTCAGCCCCCACCCGCACACCGCCTGTCCACCTCCACGATCAGATGTATTTTTCAATTCGATCGCTACTGGACCGGACAGCAGCCTCTGACGAGAGGTGCTCTTATTTCTCTCTATTTATTTACAAGTGCAAGAGACACATGCCAAAGGAAGCGAGTGCAGGGACACAAACTCCATCAGTGAGCGAAAGAGGGAGAGAGAGAGAAAGACGGAGAAAGGCACACACACAGAGAAAGTAAAATAATAGCAAACACTGAGTGGATGTCACTGGTAAAGCGGTGATGGATGCGGCTGTCTGATTTCATTGTGGTCACGGCGCAACGTTTATGACAGCCAGGATGAATGAGCTCCTCACCCAGAACAAGTATTATATCTGTGCGCTGTGCATGCATTATTGTCTTTATTCTTTATTTCTTTATTATCACTCACTTTCCTAGGCGCAAATGTGGGCTCCGTATCTGCGGCATTTAATTACAGCGAGACCACTCGAATGTTTGCCCATATTCAAGAGGGAGGTAAATTACACAGCACCATGTGGCATAAAACGCTACTTTATCAGCGGGAGCAGGCCACCGTATACCGTGTAGAGGCAAAAAGCGGAGCGTTCTGTTGTTTCTGCTGCTTTATGGATGGGCTTTTAATGAATCAAATCAATAAAATCAATGCTGCCCTGCAATGCAGTCTGCCTGGAAGTGCTCCAGTCCCAATGATTCTCATCAGTAAGACGAGGACACATGACTAGGGAAATCTGATAGCACTCATCACCGATTCACGGAGCTCCATAGCGACGGAAGTGCAAAGGGGGGTAAAAAAAGGACAAGACTCGTTGAAGTCTCTTTTTATCCTCAAAGCCGCTTTCGTCTTCACTCCCTCCTCATTTTTTTCTTTTCTTTTCTTTTGAAACCACCAATCTATGATGCAATTCGGGAAAGAGAAGAGACACTGGAGCCAAATTCAGCGTCCAGCTAAGAAATCCTAAGCAAACTCGCGAGGAAACAAACCATTAGTGGGGCAGCAGACAGGAACCGGCTGGAGGGCACCTGTCTCATGGAGACACCGCGGATTTACAGCTGCTGCTCCACTGCAGAGAGGCTGCCACCTCTGCTCTCCAGCCTGTGATTAATTATGGCAAACAGCGGCAAAACAGAAAAGCGCTACTTGCTAATGCCATGCACACAACAGAGATATTTACCTTCTCATATATCCAGTACAACAGGTCATTTCTTATGTTACGTTATCTTGCATATTATCTGGAAGACTTTTTTACAAAGGTCGTAACAGGGCAGCTTCCAAAAGTGATGGTGCTGGAGAGATGCAATTAGTAGCTAACGAGTAATGGAAGGTTATACCCACCAATTAACACTGTGAAAAGTGTAAGCCTAATGCAGCATTTAATTTACAGGGGAGTGAAGCGTTTTATTACTTACATTCTGTTTATTTCTAAAAAGACAGGCCACAGTCATGCACAGAGGATTGTGGGGAACAGCACTGGAACCAAGCAGGTAAAGGGAGCAATAAAAAGATTCTGCTTTACAGAGAGGAGAAACAAATTTTGTCTGTATTGAAGCTAACTATTTGTACAAAAGAATTGGCACGCCAGACCATTACACCAACAGGTACTTTAATGACATTACATTCAAATACATAGACTTTAATATGGAGTTGGTCCCCCCTTTGCAGCTATAACAGCTTCCAGAGATTTTGGAGTTTCTGTGGGAATTTGTGTCCATTCATTCTGTGGAGCATTTATGAGGTCAGACACTGATGCTGGACAAGAAGGCCTGGCTCACAATCTCCGTTCCAGTTCATCCCAAAGGTGTTGAATGGGGTTGAGGTCAGGGCTCTGTGTGGGTCAGTCAAGTTCTTCCACACTGAACTCCTCCAGCCAAGTCTTTATGGAGCTCGTTTTGTGCACTGACAGGTGCAGTCAGTGAAGACACTGACAGGTGCAGTCAATGACCCGATGAGGCCTTCAGGAAAAAATACTATTTGTGAGCTTGCTATTAACTCTTTTTAAAACATCTTTGAAAACCTTGTTTTTGGAATTTTCTCTTGAGTCAGTGATGACAATTTTTGAAGTCTAGCACTGCTCATTCATTTTAGGTCAAGTTGCAGTGGACAAAAACGAGCCAGTAGTACCACATTTAAAAAATACCATCCAAACTCTGACAATTTACAGCATTAAGTCCCATAAATGTGCCCAGAAAAACATACAGTGACAGAATCTATCCTGATAGTAATAAAAATCATCAGCTCTGGATTATAGTCCATCATACAGCGTCGGACACTATGTAAACAAGTCAATAAGAAACATATCATTCTTGCACTGGATTATTGAAAATCTCCCATTTTGTTTTCTGTGTTCTGCCCTGGTGAAGGGTCCCCAGCGGGTCTTATTTCATTCTGTGTTCAGTAGACTTAACCCAAAGTGCTATTACGTTATATTAGTGACAGATCGTATAGTTGGCAGATTAAGGGATCTGCATCTGTCATTGGTTGGGCCCCTAAATATCGCACTTCTCTTGGCTTGTTAGAGCCAAATGAACTGGATGAAGAGAATGTCAGTAAGCATTTGACAGCTCCCTGTGAAGAGCGCTTAAGTAGGGAAGGCCCAGTACCAAGGACCTGCCTCTAGAGAGTGATCACTCCATAATAGGCGCATTTACTCTCTCTCTCTCACCCACAGTGAGGGGGAATTAGCCCAGGTCTTAAGTAAAGCAGCTGAATGAAACTGTGCTGAACCCCAGCTGTGCTGACCTTAACGCTAATGAACTTTCACACGATCGTCCGAGATATTAACATCATGCACCGTGGCGATGATAACGGCTGCAGTGATTCCCATTGCGTGGACTCTTTTCAAGTAGCTTCATTCCTTGGGGGGAACAACAATGACAAAAAAAAAAAAAACTAAACAAAATAACAAAGACTTGATGTCTCAGTTGCATATGCACGTATGCCCAAACCCGTCTGAGAGCGAGTGTTGCCTGCTAATCCTTTGCCATTGCTGTAAGGCAGCTGTGTGAAGGAAAGCAGGAGCCAGCAGCAGTCAAATGTTCTGAAAACGTGGCCGAGACGCTATAAGACTTTATCTCAGTCTCCACACACATAGCGGCAGAGGAACGATGCCAGCACCATATGTTTTCCAAACATCTAGGGACGCTTGTGGATTCTAGCGCGTTCAGGCGCGAGAGCCACAGCTGCTAGTTGATACCTGCATGTGCACGGATGCAGATGCAGAGATGTTTTCCCCCATGATGCGCAGTGCGTACAGTAGACCACGGACCCACTTGGGTCGAAGGGTCAAGACTTCCTCCTCTTAAGTACAGATAACTACTGTTTGAATTTTTGCATTTGAAACACATTTTTAAAATATTGTGTCACGAGATTCTCTGTAGTTCTACATCAGATACTTAGGAAAATGCACAATAATGTACAACTACATTTTTCAGTTGAAAAGACATAATACACTGATATTTGATTATGCTTTTATTGCACTCTGGTAGAGCAGAATGTTTAGCTTATGCTAGAATACTGTGCAAATGTGCTTTCATTTGACTTATTTTACCTGATTTGTTCATAGAAAGGTCCTAGAAGCAAATCGTATATATGTTTTTATTCCTGGTGGATATAGGAAATTGCCATTAGCCTATACATTGGTGCATTCCCAAAAAGCGCACATGCCTTATTCAAATACGTGTTCAAGTCACCAAACGCGAAGACGGATTTAAATCTTTGTATGTTTGAGTAACCGTGCCCATCCCCACAGTTACACAGCCTTTCAAATAAGTGGGTCTCACTGCTTTTCTGTGTGCAAAGTCTTTCTGGGCAGTGCAGCCATCCTTCTCCTAAAAGGTGACAAACTGTTTCTATTAGGGCCTGTCTCTCCAGAAGGCTCTGATTCTTAAATAAAGGGCAAGAGCTAGAGGTGACATGAGAGCTGGCGGGGAAGAGCACAGACAGTGGGTCATATTTTATTTGCCTGCTACTGGGTGGTGAGCGCAGGAGGATGATAACGCCGTTCCAGGGCACATCGCCTGCCTTTCTCGCTCACTCGGCCACCATTTATCCAACAATGGATTTTGCCATTAACCAGGAGATGAGGAACAAAAATTCCCATTAACAATATAAGGCAATGGCAGCTCATTTACCAATGACATTTGAGCACAGCTATAAGCACCTTGAAATTTCATTATTTTATAGGCTGCCAGCCATGGTTAAATATGCTTTGGAGCGATCTAATGTGGGACTTTACCCTTTGCTGAATAATAACTGCTCCTCAGTTTATTATTAACACCATGTTATCATTCGTAAGTAAACACGGTGTTATTTGAAGTTAAATGGCTGCATGCTGTATCAATCACTAAGAACCCGAAATCAACTCAGAATTAATGTTCCACCTTTTATTCCCTTGAAGTGAAGGGTTTTTACTCAGTTGTTAATCTTAAGACCTCTTATACAGTAGTTAACAATATTTATTTAGTAACTACTACAATCACTGTGAAATTATTAGTAGTGTTGTTAAGCCTGGTCGTTAGGCTACAGCCTGAAATATATAATGAAGAGTCCTGGATTTCAAAAAATAATAAAAACATGGTAATTTGGCAACAGATGGACAAAGTGAGAGCAACATCAAATCTGAAAGTACCCCTCACTCCTTCCATCTCCTCGTCGACCATTTAAAAATCTGAATTCCCCCTTAGACAAAAAGAAATCCCCCATTCTCCATCCTACTTTTCATGGACAAATCGAAACTGTATCCCTGAATGTTTCGGGATCTTAACCACGCCTTTGACTGCGAAGAGCTCATATGATACGATATTGTTACAAACCATGATGCAGTGTGTTTATTCTTATTTGTATTGCAGTGTGTGTGTGTGTGTGTGTGTGTGTGTGTGTGTGTGTGTGTGTGTGTGTGTGTGTGTGAGTGCGTGTAATATTGGCTTAGCAGTGTGTGTTTACACTCTTACTGATGTAGCAGTGTCTGTGTAATCTTATTGGTATATATATGAAGGATGAGCAATTTATCAATACATGTTAGAACAAAATGAAAATCAAGTCAAGTCAAGAAGATGTTTGCCATTTCAACCATCTACAGAGTGAAATGGAGCAGCGTTCCTCCAGTACCATGGGACAACGCAAACAAAAACAGAGCAGAATCCAGATTAGAGCATCAAATTGTTATAAACACACACACACACACACACACACACACACAGTGTGGTGAGAGTCTGTTGTGAATTTTAGCAGCCGTCTTTTTTAGGAGTGTCTGAGACTTTGAGTTGCACTGGCTAAACTTATTGCCTGAAAGATCAATTTTTCATTCCTCTTTCTTCTTCAGTACATTAAAAATCTTTTATCCATAAAAGTTGACTTTGCGTATAGAACTTTTACGATGACTGAACATTGACAAAACATTAAGAATGAAAAACATAGTTTCTGGTATCATTTTCTTTGTGTGCCAGTGTTGGGGCAGTTTATCACTGTTTGTGGAAAGGATGCCAAGCCTGAAGTTTTAGATCTTGGATCAAAGCCTTGAATGCTTACACCTGCTTGTAAAAAGCAAAAAAAAAAACTTTGTATTTTTTTTGTTTCATTGATGATTATCAGTAAATCAATACATGAGTCTGTATGGAACAAACCTAAATCTGACATATTTTTACAGATTCCAGTGCCCAGGTTTTATTTATTTATTACCTAAATTTAGCATACAGAAGAAAAAAGGAGTAATATAAAAATTGCATGTGTGTAGGGCTGGGGAATATTGTGATATTAATCATCGTCATGATAAAATAATGTCACAGTATGTTAATGTATGCATTTCTGGGCATGCGCTTGAAGAACACTGACCAAATGCATGTTTTATTACAAAGACAGGATCATTAGTCCTGTTTAAATGGACCCAGTGCAGTGTGTGACATGTTGAGTAGTAATAAATTATACTCATAAGTTTTGATAATATTTTTAAGATCACATTTTTGTTTTTGTCCATTCAAATGATGGGCTGTCACACTCCCCAACACTAGTTCTGGAGTGATTGGTTGTATGTCTTGTTGTAATGAGCAGCTTCTTTTCTTCGTCACTTTCTTTACTGATTGTGGGGCGTGCGCTTCAGGGACTTGTTCATTTTTAGTAGAACTCTCTTTTTTTATCTCTGTACACAACAGTTCCTGCATCACTGGCTACCACACAACCTCTAAATCATAACAGATGGACCCTCATGCTTTACAGATGGCAAGCTGTTCTTTTATTGAAACGTTTCTCTGTCCTCCAAGCAAACCTTTTGTGAGTGTAGCCAAAGTTGAATCACTGTTTCATCAGACTACAGCACTTGATTCCAAAGCCATATGACCACATGAACATACTACTGTGGTGGATGAGCTGAAAACTTTCCACATTCTTCCACATTTTATTCAATATTTTTCCAGTACATTAAATTCAGCGAAATGTGAAGAAATGCCTCATATTTGTCCCATTCCTTCCAATTGTTGTTTTTACTTCTTTTCACTTAGAAAATAATCAAAAAGCACATAAGTATATATTGATAATATTTAATTTTTGTAATTATTATTGTTGCAGCAGCAAATAAAGCAAAAAAAAGGCCCAAATATATATGAATATTCATAATCATCTGAACATTATATGAATATTCAAAATTCATCAGGGTGCTCCTCCTTAGTATGGGTACTGTCATTGCTAATGGAGTTTATGACACGGTGTGTACATAATCTCTTATCTCACTATATGAACAAAAGTATTTTGAACAGAAGTATGAACAGGGACTTTAAAGACACTGCATCCAATTACGGAGACTTTAATTTGGAGTTGATCCCCGCTGTAGCTATAACAGCTTCCATTCTTCCTGGAAGGCTTTCCACAAGATTTTGGAGTTTCTGTGTGGAATTTGTGTCCATTCATTCTGTAGAGTATTTAAGAGGTCAGACACTGATGTTGGACAAGAAGGTCTGGCTCATAATCTCCGTTCCAGTTCATCCCAAAGGTGCTGGATGGGGTTGAGGTCAGGACTCTGTGTGGCCAGTCAAGTTCTTCCACACTGAACTCATCCAGCCACGTCTTTATGGAGCTCGCTTTGTGCATTGGGGGCACAGTCATGCTGGAATAAAAATGTTTTGGTATGCTGAAACATAAAGATTAAGCCTTTCCCTCTAAGTAAGGGGCCACTTGAATTGAATAATTAAGAGGTGTGTCCCAAAACCTTTTTTGGACACCTTTTTGGAACTGACACAGCTGCAGAAATCCTCTTAATCTAAAATAAAAATTGTCTTAAAATCCTAAAATCTTCTGAAATCTTTTACAAGTGGCAAATTTCCAATAAGAATAAAATATACCCCAAATCTCTCAGTCTACTATCTACAATCAGCTGAAACACAAAAGACCACATTACATCATTAAACTCTTACTCATTATCTCAACTTTTGCTGCAGACATATTACGCAACACTCTGAGGTGCTTTCAGTTATTTCAGCATATATTTGGGCCTGTATAACGATTTTATTTTCTTCACCCAATATATTGAGGTACAATGCTGTACCCCTAGAAGCTTGGTTGTTGTGCCCTTAGGAGCTACTACAGAAGGCAGTTAGTTGTTAGAGTTGGGGAATGAGGGTCTGAGTCTGCCTGGGGGGTCCTTCAAGCTTAAGGGGTTCACTTGACCTGTGTGCAGTGGCAGTGTTTTCCAGCACGCTGCACACGACACACAACTCTGTTGTACTGTGTATACATCACTGTGCTCTTTAGACAACATGCACACAGTTCATCACAGTGCAGACTGTTCGGCACGCTTCCTCCTGATCGCAGGGTGCTTTGCAGTAATCCTGCTTATACTGGACGCAATCAATAGTCAGGTTTACATTGTGCAGTTCAGCTGTGTTAACTGTAAGACTGTCCTTTTTTCTATTAAAATGTATCTTTTTAGTGAGTCGACAAATATTAGCAGGTGGTTTGCATAATGGTAATGTCTATTTTAAATTCTACCAAAACAGCTATATCTGATTTTTAGTGTACAATTTTCAAAGAACAATTTAACAGTGCTGTGTTTAAAGAATGTGATTTCACGAAGTTGAAATTTTTTAGATACGAGTATCATACATTTTTGTTCACAAACTACACTATATGGACAAAAGTATTGGGATGCCTGACCTTTACACCAACAGGGGCTGTAATTACATTGCATTCAAATCCATAGACTTTAATATGGAGTCAGGCCCCCTTTGCAGCTATAACAGCTTCCACTCTTCCTGGA
>JBBPCX010000135.1:3465875-3480742 GCA_037974365.1 Hydrocynus forskahlii | reverse complement strand
AAGCAGAATGAGGTGCTTGTGTAGGAATTTGACACTGGCATGGAATGGGTGTCATAAAGATGCTGATTTAAAAATAAACTGCAGTGGACTCTTATTTTTTTCTGGAGCTGTAGGTCATTTGAACAAGGGTGCCCTTACTTTTGCACAGCACCTCGGCAGCAGTTTTAATCCTGTGTTTACTGACGTCAGTGGAAATGATGCGCATTAAAGAATGAGGACGATCAGTTCAGCCAGTTCAGGACGAAAACGTCATTCAAAAATACACAGAGCATCAGTTCCTTCACTCTGATCACATCTAAACCAGCCCAGAAGAACATATCAGCACAAACACACACACACACACACACACACACACACACACACACACACAGACACTCCCACGCACTCATAGAGTACATAGTTTACTCATAAATCACTGCATTAAAACAGTTCCACAGGCTAAATATAGTCAAAATCTAGTTAAACGCCCCGTTAAAAATAGTCGGGTCTGGTGTAACCCTCCTCACGGAAAATGTCAGAGGTGAAGGACAGAAAAGAGAGAAAAGAGGAGGATGGCGTGATCAGCTCAAAGATGAAACGGAGCTCAGGTGCAGCGAAAAATACAATGACACTCAGATAGAGCCGGAGCAGCTGAAGAGAGAGAGAGAGAGAGAGAGAGGGAGATGGAGAGAGAGAGAGAGGGGGGTGGGGGTGAGAGAATGGTGGAGCTGAGGACCATACAATACAGACGAGACTGTTGAGCTGAGTACAGTTAAAGATGATACATTGAATAACCATGACAATAAACATCAAAATCCAACAAAGAGAGGCACAGAGTGACACTGGAGGAAGAATACATAGTTAAATACTATACTCTTGTGAATGACTTTAATCTTTTTCCTTTAAAGTGGCTCTTATAGTCACACGTGAACACACCACAGCACAGTGTGAAATTGTTTCTCTGTATTTAACCCATTCACCAAGTGAAGCAGTGGGCAGCCAGTGACACAGCACCCAGGGAGCAGTGTGTGGGGACGGTACCTTACTTAAGGGTACCTCAGTGGTGCCAGTTGCAGTCTTGGGATTCAAATCCCCAACCTTCTGATCGCAAGGGCAACCCCCTAATCACCAGACTCTACTCACCAGACCACCTGCCCTATCTGTTAGATTACGCTTGCGTGTAAACTGCTTACCTGTATATAAATAAATCCTATACACTTATCAGCCATAACCACAACAGCTCTGACCCACTGAGGCATGGACTCACAAGATCTCTGTAAGTGGTCTGTGATATCTAAGCAGTAGCAGCAGCTCCTGTGGGATCAGACCAGGTGGGCTAGTCTTCACTCTTCTTATACATCAGTGACCACACAACCCGTTTACTTGCGGTCCATTCTTAGTACAGTTTTGGTTGGTTTGAACCCCTGCATACCAGGTACACGTCACAAGACCTGCCGTTTTGGAGATGCACTGATCCAGTCATCTAGCCATCACTAGCTGACTTGTTCCAGAATTTCTCAGATCCTTATGTTCACCCATGCTTCAGAAACATAAACATCAAGAACAGACTGTCCACTTGCTGATTAATATTTCCCACCCGTTGACAGATGGCACTGTAATGAATTAATGAATTTTAATGACCTCACCTGTCAGTGGTTTTAATGTTGTGGCTGTGTATGTAGATGCATGAGTTTGGTAAAAGCTGTTTTCTTCCTGACACAGTGCTCAAGATGACAAGATGGACAGAAGTTATTGAACGCTATATTCCACGTGTGCAATCACTTATCTTGAATTGTGCAGCTGCTAACATGAACTCTTTAGTTCCTACCAGTTTGCAGACTCTGTAAAATATAGGAGCCCACTGTCCATATGGAAGGGTTAATTTCTTGTGATCAGTGTCTCCTTGAATCAATGACAGTGAGCAGTGTGAGTGTGTTGTGTGTGTGTGTGTGAGAGAGAGAGAGAGAGAGAGAGAGAGAAGAGAGCGAGAGAGAAGAGGGAGAGTGAGGAAATAAGGAGGGACAGAAAGAGACAGGTCTGGATGTTTCTCTCTTCAGAGGAAGTGCTCATTATTCTTTCTGACGGAACACTTTGCATGGCAGGCCCCACCCCCTCAGCCGGCCGTCACCCATGATGACAGACAGTTTGCGATGATGGCTGTGCAGTCGCGCTGTCACCCTCCTTTGGCTTCGCCCCAGCCACGTTATACAGTCTGACAGCGCTCACAGTCCGGCCCACGTGCTCTACAGCCAAACATAACAACATGAGAAAAAGATGTAAATCCTGACGTCAAGTGTGAAAGCTGTGCAATTCTGATAATAGTGTCTCGTAAGTGTATGGTAGTGCAAATTACATGCAGCTTGAATTTTGCTTATGAATAATATAAATAATATAAATAGAACGTAGTCAAGAATTCTAGTAAACAAATGTAATGTCTTTCTCAGACCCAAAGTTGATTTGCAGAAGCAGGATACACAACAACAACAACAAAAGGCGAACCAAAGGCATTAAACAAAACAAGAAGCGAGGACAGTTGGTGGCCAGGTGCTTAAGGAGTTGCCCCTTCAATCGGAAGGCAGCAGGTTCAAATCCCAGGACTGTTTGTGCCACCACTGAGGTACTCTTGAGCAAGGCACCATCCCCGCACACTGTTCCCCGGGTGCCATTGTCAGCAGCCCAATGCTTCACTTGGTGAATGGGTTAAATGCAGAGGACTCAGTGGTATGTAAATAAATAAAAGAAGACTTTGCCATCTCTTCCATATACAAGCCCACTGAAATCTTTAATCGTTTTTACAATAGCATCTGTAATTTTAAGATTCTGCATGAAAGTCCATTTGTATTGTACCTTTATTTCTATTTCTCAGATTATTTGTCAAAATAATTGTTAGATTACCTAATTACTAATAGAACCAATGATGTCAGCCTTACTTACAGTACAGTGTGATGAATATGTCAAGCAAGTATAGAGCATAGTAAAATGCAAAATAATGTTAATAGTACAAAGGAGAACAGACAGCCCATGCCACGGCAAAACAACTGTAAAGAGGCTGATGTAGTAAACAATTACGAAAAAGTTTAATGGTCAGTAATTCAAAATGTCACTCCCCAGTCCATCCAGCGCATATATTGAAAAATCTAAACTGCTCAAATGAAAACAGGATTCAGGTTCATTGTTTTGTGACTCATTTACACACATCTACATATTCAACCAACAGTGTGAAGCCCTACAGATTCAAACTGAAGTCATAAGGAGTGTCAGCAAAGACTGCACAATACAGGGTAGCGCTCTTAAAGACGCAGTGATAAAAACGGCCCGTTTAACTGAATAAATATTAAACTTCGTAAAGACGATAAAGGTTGAAAAAATGGCCATTTGAAAACAAATAATGATTGTTTTTGTTATATAAACCCACACAAATGTGGACCTCAGGGGAAAAAACCCAACTTAATGAATATGACTTCTTGACTTCTCTCTTTAGTGCTCTCGTTATGTAGTAGAATCCACCTGAGCATAAAGTTTGTGTCTGATGTTCTAATAGGCGCTGGTACGCAAAAAGTTCACAGCTAGAACTTGACTCATAGCCTAATGAGTGTTGAGTCGTGCTCTCTTTCTCACACACTCACACACACACATACACACACACACACACACACACACATACACACATAAAGGACAATATAATAAGTGTCGCTCTCTGTGTGGTTTGGGATAACTCACTTTTGTGAGGTGACATTGAGGGTGAGTGTGATGGGCTGTCAGGATGAATGCAAAAACTGTCACTACCTGATTTCATCAGACGCACTTTGCACTGAAGGCCCATTAGAAAAATCAAAAGAAAGCTCAAAATGAACCTCTTTCACGTCAGACATTCTTTGGTAACACATTACTGAAGGGCAGCATTCATCAGGCTACACTACACCTACATACAGCTCTGGAAAAAATAAGAGACCACTGCAAAGATGTTCAGTTTCTTAGGTTTTATCCTTTGTAGGTGCAAGTATTGAACTGAACACTTAGTTTTTAAGAACTGCTGACAATATTTTTCCTAATTTCCAAATAAAAACATTGCTCTTTAAAGCATACATTAAGAAATGCTAATACATCAAAATAGGAGAAATTATGCAGTTTAACTCGAATAATTCAAAGAAAAATGCCCTGTTCGCTCTTAAAATGGCAATAATTACCATTGACGTACTTCTAGTCGTGTTTTTCCATCCAACTAATCACATTGTGAGAGTGTTACTGCAGTGATTTTTATACTTTTCCTCATTAAATAAGATCTGATTCAGGTGATCACTAATCAGTACCTCATAAAGCAGAATGAGGATGGAATGGAATGGCTGTCATACTCATAGAGATATTAAATAAAAAAAAACAAATTGCAGTGGTCTCTCATTTTTTTCCAGAGCTGTAAGCCTTATGTGACAAATGAGATGAATTTCTGTAGACATTTATGAAGGCTTAAATATCGGGCCGATATTTAGCATTTTTTACAATATCGGCATCGACCGATATCTGAGTTTAGTACGCCTAAAGAACGCTCAGGACATTTACAGTTGTTTAGACATTTACAGTTTTATTTATGTTCTTTATATTTATATTTATGTTTAGTCAGTGTTAAATAAATGTTAAGTTGAGAAATGTTGTGCATCCTTTGTTATTATTAGTATGATATTTTACTACACAAACAGAGAAAAAGTATCGGCAGCATATATTGGCATCGGCTTTAGAAAAACCCATATCGGTCGACCTCTAGCGTATAGGACCACTTAAAAAATATCACTGCACTGGAGTATGGTAGAATTATGTTCCCTAACTAAAAATAATGAAGGCATACTCTTGGACCTTGTTTTCTGAAAGTGTTTCTTCTGCCACCTTCCGTTATCTTACACACTGCCTTAATGGTTTTCGTACACTTTTAGATGCTTCCGGTTAGTAACTGCAACAGCTTAAGTATTGGTAGAATGACTAGTCCTTGGGTCTGAGTGTGCCCTGCATGCATAAAGAGGGTTTAGGCAATAGCTGATCAGATTTAGCCCATAATCAATTCTGCTTTCCAACACATTTGTGAATCTCTATGTATTTATGCAGGTTCTGCTCGAGTCCAGCCACAAGGCACAAGGCACTGCAGACAGCAGATGTTTTACTAATGTAAGCCTCACGCTCAGCAGTGGCTTATGTAGCCGGAGCATCAGGCTCCGTCCTTCCACAAGCAATCTTCTTCCATTTTCTGAGTCTGTGGAATGGCTGGAATAAATGCTCCATACGAGAACCTCCTACCTATTAGCTTGGCTCAATGGTTGGAACATTGCTTTTCATCTGCTGCGGTGGTGAATCGTGTGTGGCTGAGGCTGCAGCCACAAGGACATTTGGTATCCGTCAAAGACATCTCTCTTGACGTTGATTTCAATGAAAATGATGCATGGACAGATAAGAGACACCAACGCATGACAGTGCATGAAAATTACATTAGAGTGGAAGTTTAAACAGAACATGGCATATGTCATCCAGTCGGGGACGGCGTGGGATGGGAATTCAGTCATTCACGCTAGCTTTGAACAGAATGGAGAAGAGGCTTATCTCACTCTTAACTCATATCCAGTCCTCTACAGTCCAAAGATAAAGATATACTGAAATTGTGAGTGTCTGGTTTAAAACCTATTTTTGCTTTGTTCTAGCCGATTTTTACTAATGAACTTTCATGTGTGAATGAGTGTCCAGCTCACACACATCTCTGCCCACGAACACACCCTCGACAAGCCAGCTTCGCATTTCTAATTTGGAGGTGTACTAAAATGTCTTATGAACAGGACTTATTATGCACTTGCTTTGTGTGAGCGCGTCCATGTGTTTAGCTGTTTATGGGGACCAGCTGTCTCAAGAGAATATGTTGATATTGCGTGAACATTTGGCTTTATACAAAAAATCACAAGTCAGGTTTTAATTGGCAAAGGAAATGAGCTTAAATAATTTGTTATAGTTTCTGCAGTTATGACTGGATTACATAGTGATGCATCAGGCAAAGAACTTACCCAATAAATTCTAAATCGTTAAACTATAGAAATTATGCCATATACAAAGTTACAGTTAATAAACAGTTAAGGTTTTGAACTAATAGCAAAATAGTAATGAAAATATAAGCTTTATAAAGTAATTATTCCCTAAAGCACAGTGTGAATTGATATAGACCTAGGTCTAACATTACTCCAGCAACTTAAATGTTTCAATAAAAAGCAAAAACCGTGAATTTACCAGGAATGTGAAATATCACTTCTCACAAACACTTGACAGTTTTATAATGGTTCGATAATTAGCTGCAGTTTTTACAGCTTTACCTCTTGGATGCAAACATCTAAAAATCTCTTTAAAATTCTCTAATAAAATCTATGTTTGTTGAACTTGTTTTATTTTTTAAAGATTAACACTATTCTGTCCATGCATAACTATTATGTGAACTGCTTAATCATCCAAAGCTGATGAAGAGCACACGTCAGTAACCCCCCACTCCAGTCATCTGAATGTACCTGGCCTAAATTAAACATCCTTGAAGTGACTGCATATCATCGCTCTCAGAACAAAACCTTGCATCTCCTTTTATTGCCGTTTTTTATCTTTAGACATAAAACGAAATGGCCTGCTGTCCTTTACGCAGTTTCAAAATTTTACGGAGACCAAATCAAACGGAAAGTGTCCAAAAGTACTTTTGATAATATGGTTTTGCATTAGCTTTCATTATAGGTTAAGTAGGTTTATACCCTTCTTCTGGATAGTTACTGGTTTTGAATAGTTTCATCATTATTGTATATTTAAGCAATGGAACTCAAGAGGGAGTGTGTTATTGTGAATAACATGTGGTCACTTAACACAAGCTGAAAATGTTATTCACAGTAACATGTGACCTCAAGTGTTGTTTTGCTTTTGCACAACAGTCCTGCAAAATAAAAAAGAAATTAAGTCAGGAAACCCTGAGTACTGCATTAAAATTGCTTTATTATTGATTTCTTCCACCTAAATGTAGTGTCCTTTTGAATTACAGGCAGCTTCAGTTCAGCTTTTTCCGAAGGTGCCAGATGAACCTGAAAGCTCTTTTGCTGCAGCCGGTCTGTGGAGCATTTCTCAGCCCAGCTTGTTAGCTGAATTGTGTTCTGGTTAACTCCAGTTTGTTTCACCATCACGGCAGCCAATCAAAAAACTTTGCTCTGGGGCAACAACAGGTTCAGTATTTGACATGTGGCTGCGGTCACAGCCTCCTTCAGAATCTGACCAAATGGTCTCCGTAAACATCTGACGTGTCCATGTTCTGTTTCCATATGTGCTCAGGTAGAAACGTTAGCGACAGTGTAAAGCAGCTGTCAGTTATGGGTGCTTAGAGGGATGATAGTTATTGTGAACATAATGCGCTGTTTCACAATGACAGCAGCACAGCTAGAGTATTTCTCTGTCAGTCAGTATCATATGAATAATACAATTGAAAATTGAAAAAAGTGTGTCTGACAAAAGCAGCCCATGTTAAATTTACCAAGCCAAGGGCATATTTCCAGCCCAGTGTGATTAAGAATATGGCAATTGTGCAGGAAACACTTGCAACTGTGTGTGTGTGTATGTGTGTGTGTGTGTGTGTCCTCCTCTGATTCTTCCAGGTCAATAAACAAGAATACGTGCTGAGCTTGAAGGTGTAACTCGTTCAGAAGATGCTGCCTGCGACTGCTGTCCTGCTCTTTTTGTTCAGAGCAAGGACTCTGGCGCCGTGCCAGGAGCTCTCGGCTCGCTCCGGTGCTGTCATTCCTGAGCTCCCAGGTCGTCCAGGAGCCCTCTCCGTTGACCTACAAGCGAACTTGAATGCACACCTACATTGTCATCGGCCGGTCATAAATCATTTAAACAGGGTGCCTTTCTCCTGGCCGTTCCTGTTTGATGCAAAGCTGTGTGTGTTTTAAGTGGTTTCAGCGTCCATCCTGAATCCCAATCCAGTTTTAGATCCAATCTGACATCGCCGCAATGTTTTCTTTTGTTTACTTTCACTGGCCGAACGTAACCAAGCAACACAACAACTTAATATGTGCAGGCATTTGTGAATGTGCACCATCGCTTCCCTTCTGAGCTGCAATGAAACTTATCAGATTGAGGATGGCCCCTGAAGGCAGTCGGCGTCCGAACAAGGCAGCATTTCATACAGAAATGTTTGTTTTCGCGCTGGTCCCAGGGGGCAGCGGGCGGTGCGTTTTGTTATGGGGAGCTGCATGCCTGCATGCCTCTGTGTGAGATTACAAGCTTGACATGCTCCTGCCTCCAGTGACGGTCACTGATAAATCACAATAAACAGCAATCCGCAGGAGTAAACAGCAATTCACCAGCAGAATGCACAGATTCAGTAGCAGCCATGAAGGTTAATGAATAGCCCATGCCTAACCCACGCTTAAGAGTGATGGTGGTGCTAAACAGTGGTCCTGGATGGACATTATCTTTAAAGTCCATTTGTAAAATGATTTGTATTAAGAGAATAGTGGCATAATATGTTTAACCTTTAGAACTCAGGGCATATTGCTAACATCTGATTTCAACAAATATTAACAGTGTAAAAGCCTAAAAACGGTGTTTACTCTCCTATATGCTTGCTATCTGCTTCTCTTTCTCTTGGCGTGGCGTCACTCTTTTGTGTTTTTTTTTTCAATTATTTGTAAGACCTAAACTAAAAGAAATTTGGGCATTTTTGTTCATTATTGCCATTTGCGTGTGATGTTAAAACCCCCGTTGTGGTTATTATTGCTATTATTATTACTTGTTTTTAAATTACGATTTTGGTTCTGCGTGACACAGGAACACCAAACAAAGCTCAGCATGACGTCTGACACCTTGAGCATCAAAAAAAACTGGGGGAACTTCCATATAAGGAGTTGTTTGGCCGTACAAAGCTGATTTACAATTGTGCTCCTGGCACGGATCCATGCCACCAAATCATTTCACCTAACGTGCACATTAACTTTTAGCATAAAATTCTTCTAAACTATCAGGACATGACGTTTAACATAAAAGCTGTCACTGTGTTTGTAATCACTGTTCACCAATATATAGTATATATGGCAAACCGATTTGACTGTCTTTGGAAGGACTGAGAGTTATTGTTGAGAAATCAAACAGTGCTACTAATCAGCTGGCACTTCTCCCCCTGTTGGTGGGAAATCACCAGTTTGATCCCCATTGCTGCAACCAGTCACTGCCAGGAGTCGAGGACAGCATAATTGGCCTCTGTTTTGGTTGGGTGGGATGGCCCTCCCACTCCCACATCCTATCCAATGCAACGCTAGCCAGTGGTGGTGCCTCTTAATTAATGTAACATAATTGCCAGTTATGGTCTCCTCCAGGCGTGTTGAGCTGTCTAATGATATTGAGTTAGTGGCAGTTTGGAAGGAAAAGAGGCTTCTGCAGCTGCTCCAGTTATTCTATTGGCAGTGCTTTCTATGGTGATTATGCACCCCTGAATGTGCAATGAGAACACCTATGTCGGCCTTGGGTGCCTCTTATTGTGGCTTAAACCTTAGAAATAGCGTCTGAATACTTTTGGACATATAATGTAGGTTATTAGCCATTCTAAGGATCTCACCAAACTGTTCTGGACTCCAGCCCTCCAGGAGTTGAGGTCTCTGCTGTAGAGAGTTCACAGTCATATGTTATGATGATGTCTTCAAGGTGCATGACTTGATACTTTTTTGACACCAGAGACTGTGGCCATTGTTGGACGCTCGCCCAGTTCCTGTCCCATCTGTTCCCTCCACTTAGAATGGAGTGAGTGTTTGGAAATGCAGAGTTGACTTGGTTTTCTGCTTCAGTGCTTATGAAGGAAATCATTCCTATGTGTTTAAAGAATGCTCATGCTCCTGGATGAAAGGACCTTGCTTTGCAGCAAGGAAAAAAATCATACCTGCTTTCGCTCTCAGCTTTAGTGTTTAACATTCGGTACGTGTCGTTGCCATTGATGAAGCACCTCCTGTTTTTTTTTTGCCTGTGCTTTTTGAATTTTAACAGGTTATGCATGACCCATGTTTTATTTTAGATCCTGACAGACCTGGATATGTTTTTTTTCCCTTATTGCTTTTTGTTCCTTTCACAAAAACGAAGCTAAGCGGAATTAGAGTCTGTCTTAAGTAGCTGCAAGTGGAGGCCGATTATTCCAGTGATAACTTGGAGCACAAACTGAGCGTGTGAGGGGGGAAAAGTTATTAAGTGAACTTTCTCAGTGTGTTGAAAAGCTGATAAAATATCTCTTATTTTTCATCCGTAAACCTGCAGTGCAGTGGAACAGAAGGACACATTTCCCCTGAAACGGACTTTGGGAAATTGCTTCTCTATCAAAATACTGTACAAGCAGACCTGTCTTTGCTCTGGGCTATATCTGTAGTATACAAGAAAAAACTGTTTGATGTCTTACATACAGATTGGGCGAGCTGAGATTACTACATTTTGGAAACAAAGTGAAATGTTTTGCTGTGTCAAATTTCCAACAGCAATCTATTTGCCTTTGAAGTCAGTAAGTAGTTTTTGTGACTAATTGTGTCTGGGCTCTGTATGCTAGCATGTGTGGCAAGCGCAATTTCACTTTACGATTTCTCAAAGCCCCTCCAACTTTTTTTTGGGCTCTCTCCGGTTTATTGTCAAAAATCGAGACGTTTTCGTAATGGACTGATACTGACAGGGTAAAATCACTCTCTATCAAATTTACTTAGTTGGTATCACAACTAGATCACCAATGCAATAGCACACACCGAAGCAGGATGTTTTTGTGGTAACAGATCAAAAAGCATAACACTTGCATTGGCCTTGTTTCTGCCATCCACATGCATGCCTGATGAGGAAGGTCAGCTACTCGTATGAAAGCCATTATTAGCCGGCCCTGCTTATCAATTCCACTTTCTCAGATTTAATAAGAGCAGTGAAGGAATCACAAAATAATGAGATCAAAAGTGAAGTGTGAATGCACTCTCATTCAAATTTCATGCTCTCTTTAAGCTTTAACCAGTGTCATTTACTGCGTGCGTCAAAGCTGTCACATGCTTTGAATTTCTCATGATGCTGACAGTTACTAACAACACTTTTACAGGCACTCCAGAAACTCATTATTCTTATTAATATCAAAAATTGTTTGGCAGCTTAGATACAGTCAATCTGTTTTTGAGAGGGATGTATTGGAACACATTCATCCTTGTATAAAACTGTCAATGTAAAAAACTGTCAAAATGAAGAAACGTCTTTTATAAATAGGTGTGTCCAAACCTATGCTGCTGAAACCATATGGGTATTGTGCTGATACTGACACTTAAATAGAGAACTGCTATATTTTTCATGCTACTAACTGACACATGTAAGCACACCTGTAGATGAAGCAAACCGAACTGATGCAAGCAACATGGCGGTGAGTCTCAATTTTCTGCAGAACCCAGAGAATCCACTGTGTGCTTATGCACGCCTGCCATGGGTGATCATACATATTGTTCAGTTCTGATTTTACTGTTTTGCACCTGAAAAAATGAAATAGTCCTCTAAATTATAATTAAAAGATGTTTCGGAAGTAGACACCTCAATGGTTCTTCATGGTCATGGCTAACTGATGTACACCGATCAGCCTCAACATCGTCATTGTCAGGTGAAATGAATAACATTGCTTGTCTTTACACTGACGGCATTTAGCAGATGCTTTTATCCAAAGTGACTTCCACTCCCTAACTACAGGGGGCAGTCTACCCTGGAGCCACTTGGGGTTAAGGGTCTTGCCCAGGAACCCAGTGGTGATTTGCTGAAGGTAGGATTTGAACCCATGACCTTGTTCCAGAGGCAAGTATCTTACCCACTAGGCCACACCCACCGCCCATGTTACCTGTCAAGATATGTTAGGCTGCAAGTAAACAATCAGTTCTTGATGTTGGTGTGTTGAAAGTAGGAAAAAATTAGCAAGAATCTCTAGAACAACAAGTCATATTTGATGGCCTCACTGAGGTCAGTACTTACCAAAAGTGGTCTAAGAAAGTGGCAAACCGACAACAGGCTCATTGGTGTGCAAGGTGGAGCTACTGTAGTACAAATTGCTGAAAAAGCAAATGCTGGCTGAACACACAGTGTATAGCAGGTCACTGCATATGGGGCTTCATAGCTGCAGACCAGTCAGATTGCCCTTGCTGATGTGTGTCCACCGCCAGAAGTGCCTAGAACTGGACCATGGATTAATGGAAGATGGCTTGATGTGATGAATCATGTTTTATTTTACATCATGTGGATGGCCAAGTGTGTCGGTTCAACTTACCTGGATAAGAGATGGGATCAAGTTTCACTGAGTAAAGAGGGCAAGACATTGTCCTGCACAATGTTGTGCTGGGAACCTGGAGTTCTAGCATTCATGTGGATGATACTTTGACACGCACCACCTAGCTAACAGTGTTACAGACCAAGTACATCCCTTTATGGCAACAGTCTTACCTAATGGCAGTGTCCTCTTTCAGCAGGATAATGTTCAAAAGTGTTCATAAATGGTTAATTTTTTTAGCTCTCATCAAAGATTCTCAATAGGCTTGGACCTGGGCTTTGAGACAACCCTCTATGATGTTGATTTTGGTGTTCCTCAAAAAGTTCTGGACCAATTGCGATTCAAGTCACTATCTTGTTATCCAGGAATGACCCAAAGGGTAATCTTTCTTTATTATGCCATGTACCTGAACAAGGTTTCCTGTGTCAGCCACAACCATGTTTAACTGTGGAAACTGTATTTTTAAGGTTGAAGCTCCCTCTCTCCCTTTGCCAAAAAAGCAGTAGCTGTGTGTCCAAACAGCTCCATTTTTGTCACATCAGACCAAAGGGCAGACTTCCAGAATTTATCCCCAGGTTTCAAATGGTCCTGAGCAAACTTCAGTCTAGCTTTGATATGCTGCTGAGCAAAGGAGTTTTCCTGGACTGAAGACAAAAAGTTTTTTTTGTGACTTCAAGCCCAGAAGAGGCCAGTTCAGTGACGATGGCCTTTGCAGCGATCCAGGGTTCTTGTTATCATCTCTGATTGCTTTTCTGAAATCTTGCACTTGCACCCATCCCCAGGTTTGTTTCTGACAGAGAGGGTCACTTTCTATTTTGTAATGTTGCAACATATTGCTGTTCTGGACACAGTGAAATGCTTCGATGTGGGCGTATAGCCATCCCCTTAAGATGAGCATCCACTGTCTTTTCTCTGAGGTTTATGCTTATTTCTTTGGGTTTTGGCCTGACGAAATGACATTTTACAAAGAATAAAAGCATAATGCCATTCAATCGCACTTTTAAGTACCACTAGCCATGCTCATTTTAAGTTCATTCATTAGAGTATGCTGCTAACTGATTGAGCCAATCAAGTCGTATGGGCTTTATGTGTGATTTGACACAAGAACATTCCCCCTGGAGCAACTGAGGGTTAAGCATCTTGCTCAAGGTTTTTGCACACTCTAAGAATTTCTACATGTTACTCATTTCATATTTTGCAAAAAATACACACAATTTTCTCTGCTAACAAATAAATTTGCAGTATTTTCATCATTCAAGTACCTTTATTACCCCAAAAGTGTCATTTATTAATTACTCCTTACCTATAAAAAGCCACTTAATATATTTAAAATGTGGATCATCAGACAACCGTTAGATACAGCATTTAATGAGCTATTAAGTAACAGTCAATGTGATGAAACAGTGAACGAGTGCATTTAAAGTAAAAGGACAGTCTAGACTTTGACTCTGCATCACCACGCAACCACTTAATAGGATGAGAGACCGTTACATTCTTTCTTTCTATTTTTGTAAAGGCATAATAAGACATAGTATAAGAGCAATTACAAGACCTTTCATGGTATCAGATTCATACTCATAGCATAAGTGCTATACACGATAAGGTGATCTCAACAAGCATATAGATTGTGGTGTTTTGAAAGGCAACAAACAAGACCAAAAATTGTTTGTTCTTGTTGTTGGCATAGACTATGACAAGATGTTAATCGTCAGTTACTGTTATCAGCCCAGAAATTTCACATCAGTGCACATCAAACCACTTTTCCTTCTGCTATAGCTTTGTTAGAACTCGCTTAACGATAAGAGAGGAACCTGTAGCTTAATTAATTACAATGCAAGGGTAACTTCCCAGCTGAGGCCTTTAATAGGCATTAACTTAAAGGGTATCTTTAAACACTGCAAAGGGATTCTGTTCAGGCATTTGTTTAGAAGGAACTATAACTCTTCTTTCCAAAGCTGTAAAGGAGTGCGCTGTATATCAAACCCTGTTAAACAGTAAAAAAGAAACACGAGAGAAGCCGCATACTGAACGTAGTAAATCTGTCACCGAGCACTATAGAACAACATCACTGTATTTCCCTCACAGGGAGCTTTCTGTGGAGGTATAAAGGCATTTTGTTGGTGTCATCCTACCTTCATTAACTTTCATTTCCAGTCTCATCCTTCCTAAAGTGGGCCATTAAGTCAGTGCATCTGGGTAACTGATCAGCTAATCTGTCTTTGATTTATGTGCTAGAATAAGTGAGGACTTAGCACAGGCTCAGAAGGAATTGATTACTGACATGGCTAATTGGCTAAACCCACTGGTACACTGAGACAGGCTTATTGGAAATGTCAAATCAAGCACTTCATTTGCATTCATGATGTACGGCGTCTATTCTTGCTTGTGCCAATGCAGCATAAACTGACACAAATTGCAACAGAGAGGGGCTGGGGTATCAGACTGTCTTCACAATCCCACGACTGACCATCTGTCCTTCCAAGAGGTTTGTGTGATCAAAAGCAGAGATAAATTTATATCCACTCATCCAGATGTTCCAGGGTACAAGTTTATGGAGATCTGTTTTTGGGGGGTTGGGGGGGGGGAGAGGGGG
>JBBPCX010000135.1:3455106-3465646 GCA_037974365.1 Hydrocynus forskahlii | reverse complement strand
GGGGGGGGGGGGGGGGAGAGGGGGACGTGTTACTTTTATGCATGTCGTTTTTGCCTCAAACAACTCAAAAATTGAATACGTTGCACAAATGTCCCTGACAAAGCAAGCACTAACTTTTTTTTTTACCTGTATTTTATAGCCATCTAGAGAAAAGCCCTGAGATTTGGTCAATATTCTATCAGCAGGTTATGTCACACAGCGGACGGACCCAGCAGAAAGGACTCATGCTGTTTGGAAGCCAATAATACCCGGGATTAGAGAACCCACCTAGACTGTAAAATTGTGCCATTTATACAATCACAGGTCATTTTTAGGGGCCAGATGCAAACCGTTGGCAGTCTACGGATCAATACAACTCTGGGGGAGAAACTTTCTATGTTTCTAAATTTTTATGTAAGGTTATATGTACTTTGATTGAGTGTATGTGTGAGGGTGCATGTACACTTATGTGTGTGTGTGTGTGCATGTTGGGTGCATGCGTGTTGGTGGTTATGTCTATGTGTTTGTGTGTGTGTGTGTGTGTGTGTGTGTGTGTGTGTGTGTGTGTGTGTTGGTAGGGGGTTGTATGTGCACTCAGTGTGTCCGTGTGCATGTGTGTTGGTGGTTGTGTTTGTGTGTGTGTGTGTGTGCACTCAAATGCATATGTGCGTGTGTGTGTATGTGTGTTTGTGCACTCAAATGTATGTGTGTGTGTCTGTGTATGTGCTAGCATGTGTGTGTGTGTGTGTGTGTGTGTGTGTGTGTGTGTTGGGGGGGTTGTATGTGCACTCAGTGTTCGTGCGCATACGTGTTGGTGGTTGTGTCTATGTGTTTGTGTGTGTGTGTGTGTGTGTGTGTGTGTGCACTCAAATGTATGTGTGTGTGTGTGTGTGTGTGTGTGTGTGTGTGTACTTGTATGTATGTGTGTGTGTTTTTTTAACTATAAAGCTGAAAGTATTGTTTTGCCCGTGGAAAGACTGGGATTCAGTTAATTATGCTTCTTCAGTCTAAGCGAACATTAAGGTCTTTCATGTGGAAGGCTGTGCTTGGCATGGCGGAATTGGCGAGAAGGAAAATAAACTGCAGCAGAGCTTTACGGCGCACTGGCCTTTTTGGCTCTATCCATCAACAGGTATGTCTTTGGCGGTGTGACAAATCCCTGATTCTGAGAGAGTGAAGAGGAGGTTTATGGAGTAACGGGTCACCGCCAATTGTCGAATGTGAAAATCTCCACATGAGTTGAATACTTGGGCCTGTCACAATAGGTTCTGAAATGTTCTTTTTTTTTCATCTGTGGTTCAATATGACATGCTTCATACTGCTCAGCTTCCCCGTTTACCAGCGACCCACCAGAGGCCTGCGAAAGCGCTGCTGTGGATGCAAATTCCTTCCTCTTTTTCATTGCACGCTTTTTCATTGGAAGGGGATTTTGGATTCATACAGTCATGGTGCCAGAATATTTGGGATGTAAATTTGAGCTAATTAAACTGTATTATGACGAGGGCTGGGCTGTTTGATCTGTCGAGTAGTCTAGCAAATGTCTTGATGATGAATTGAATCATCATAACAAAAAAAAAAAATGTTACTTCATTTACATAATAAACATTAGTGCACTAGTGGGATTCTGCTGGTGTGGGTGTCTGTTTTATAATTTCATGAAATATTGTTTTTTTATAGCAGTGAGTGCAGAGAGTGCATTTGCAGAGAGTGTTCGTACTGCAAAACACGACTTTATAATGGCCCACAGATGCCACAATTATCATTAAAATGGCAAAGTAGTCATTTCAATGATTCACTGAGAACATATAGTTTTGTCTATTTTTTAAATTAATCATTCATTGGTTTTAATCAAGACATCGTAACAGTCACAATGATGATTCTTTAAGAAACACTGCAATGGATAATAAAATCATATATATATAATGTATGTACATACATATATTTGAAAATGTTTATTTTGGCCAAACAGTGAGTGCATATTTTAATAATATAACCAATATTAATTTGTGCGCAAATATTCACTTCACAAAAGAGCCCGATAAGCTGGTTCCTTTGAAATGAGAACATTCAGAGATGACTCCAGTTGGTAAATTAGCTCTGCTCACCTGTTGCATGCTGTTAGTTGGTGCACAGAGAAGTAGAATTTCACAGAGTGAGTTTTTTTCCCCCATTGAAGGCTGCGCATCACATTAATCACCGCGCACATTCACAATCATTAATGCTGCAATTATCGTCCCGGCATGTTAAAGAAGCCAAACTTAAGGGCCCATTGTGAGGCACTTAATGAAGGAGCGTTTTCTCCTATTTCCCTCTTGAAACCTGCTCCGTGTCTTGCTCATGACCATCAATTAACATTGCACTCTGATAAACAAAGACACACACATGAGACACAGTTCAAACGAGAGGGATAGACTATTCATTTACATGCCTCTTTGTAGAGGAGAGAGAATGGTGTGTGTGGTCTAAGTGATCTAAAATATGTCCCCTGTTGTGCTCGGTTTGGTACAAGCATGGCTAGCCAGCTTTTTGAATCAAACACATTTACCGCCTCTCTTAAATCCTGGGCGGTTGCTGATGCTGAACGCTGCTCCGGCAAGATACAAGGAAAGTCTCATTGTGCCTCCTGTCATCTTCACTTATTCTCATGTGTAGTCATGGTAGCCAGCCTCGCGCTGCTTCCGCGGAAATGCCTGCATATGGCTCGCCTGTCAGAACTTCTGTGAATTTGCTGAACATGAGCGGCTGTATCATTCCTCTGATGTGTCTGAAAACATTGCGCTCTTAATGCGGGCTCGTCTTTGGATGAAATGCCATGTAATATTCTCAAGGATGGTTCTGATAAACTAACCCCCCCTCCACCACGACCACCCCACCCCACCCCACCCCACAACCCCTCAGTCCCTTCCAAATAGTCCAGAAATGTGAGTGTGCAAGGGAGGATGATGCTTTCTGACAGTCATAGTTACAAATCTGCACCACGTGCATGAATCTGTTCAAAATAAAACACTTGTCATTTTTCCGGCTGCACCTTGCCCAGAGCTCTTTTCCGATGCAATTAAATTTACGAGCTGAAAGGTTCTGTTCCTGCCTCTAGTTACTTAGTATTTTCTGCCTGGCTCCAGGAACGAGCTATTGTCTCACACATTGTCGTGTATGTCATTAAAGTGCATTAAAACCGGCTCTCTCAGCAAAGTTGTGTTCAAATCTCCAGGATCCACAGCTCAGCGCGTTCAAAAATCGAGCTTTTTTTAACTTTCTCAGCTGTCAACAGATTTATTAAATCAACTGACTATTTCCCCAACACATGCAGTGTCTATTAAATATAGTAGAACAGTAAAGTACAGTCTTCACAAACCTTCCGTAGCCACTATTAGCTTACTTAACAACAAATTAGCAATAGTTAGCCCCACACTTCAGATGGAGAGACTGTTCTCTACTGGTGCAAACAACGAATAACTCATACTTAATGTAGTCATGAATTAAGGAGTCAGCGAAGGTCAGTCCTCTCCTTTAAACAAATGTTTAATGGCTGCCTAAGACCCATTGTTGAAAGAGAAATCACTGATTATTCAAAATTTCTGCGTTATCCAGTTGTTCAGAGTGATATGACCAACTCAGATCTTTACTCATTTCTTTACATATGAACCAGGGGTTCCTATGTAAAGGGAGCTAATAGAGGGATCAGACATCTGGTTCCTATCACTACCACTGAGGGTAATTTTGACTTGCCGTGTTTCTATGTAATGGAGCATTTCACATCAAACCACACGGAATAATTTTATTTGCATTTTAACTAATTCGCTTTGTTTTTTTTGTTTTTTTTCTGAAACACAGTACTGACTTAAAGCAATGAATCATTAATAAACCAAGCTGACACAGTCTGAAGTTTGTTTTATACCGGAGTGATGAGAATAATGTAGCGAAAAGAAAGGTTAGCATCTGACTACCTATAACACATGCCCTGCGTTAAAAAAGTTTGTTAAATAGACATGGTGCAATATTTTTTAATGGAATCATATGATATAATCTATAATGTTGTGGACATAATTATAGATAGCTGCTACTACTGTTTTTAGCTGTGCAATGTACTTTTGCTTGCATTATTATAGATAAACCTCATTCGTAAGCCTAATTGAGATTGTCTAACAAGCCAACATAGTTTAAGGTCAGTGTGTGAAGACAAACAATTGTATTGTCTTACTTATCTTAACGTATTTAGGCATGCAGTTTGCATTGCAGTTTATTTTGAAAGGCAGTATTGTCTTCCATTACTTGTTAGCTATATTAACTTTGGTTTCCAGTAAATGAAAGAGGCAACTTTTGTGGTAAGGACAGCATTGTGCTAATTACTTTGTTGGTGAACCTCTTGCTTTAATCTTGACTTTTCATCTCATTCATACCGTTTAGTCCTGTCTTATGATGCTGATATGTGTGTGTTTGTGTGTGTGTGTGTGTGTGTGTGTGTTTCTGCAGCCCTGCAGGTCCTGCTGTATGCCGGTAGAGACTGCCTTCTGGCAGGGGACTCGTGCTCTAGTGATGAAACCTGTAGCCCACGCCTCAGGACCCTGCGGCAGTGTGTAGCTGGCGACGGTAGTGTGAAGCTGGGCCCTGGGGCCCGGAGCCAGTGTGCAAACGCCGTGTCCGCCCTGCTCTCGAGCCCCTTGCATGGCTGCCAGTGCAGACGTGGCATGAAGAGAGAGAAGAACTGCCTCAGTATTTACTGGAGTCTCCACCAGTCTGGCATACATGGTGAGATGGGGCTTGTGACATTTACCTTTGGTGGAATAAAGGTTACGAGTGGGTAACTTTTAGATTATATTAAAAAGGGGTAAAGGGGGCATTTGGCTGACGCTCTTATCCAGAGTGACTAGTTATAGGGACAGTCCCCCTGGAGACACTGAGGGTTAAGTGTCTTGCTCAAGGACACAAAGGTAGAAAGTGTATGTGAGGGGGGGAGTCTGAACCTGTAACTTTGTGGTCATCAGGTTCACAGACAAGTGTTTTACCCACTAGGCCACAACCACCCCTACTACATTACATTCATTTACAGTGGACATACATTTGCATTCTGTATTGAGAAGTTCAATGTCTACATAGCAATAACTTTCACCAAATTGAAATCATAACAAAATGATGAGCTCCTACATAGGAGCACAAGTTTGTATTTTTTTAGCAGCGTTGCCTCACATGTTTGAAGGAGTCATGAGTGAGATGCAATTAATTAAATTAATAAGCGACAAGAGGCTTTCCATTACTGGTAATACATTAAGATCCACATTGAAGGAGTTTTTTTAGGTGACAAAATAATTTACAAATGAATAATAATCAAACAATAAACAATTCTCCTGTAAAGTTAGTGATATAGTTGATGCTGAGCAACATCCTTCAGTAACATCATAAGCTTTGAAAAAAGAGCAATTTGATTCACTGCAAAACTGCAATATGAAAGATAAAGATTATCATTTTAATGTCTTACATTTCAAACATTAAATGTCCATGTTTCAGTTAGATCTGTGTTAAGTAGCATCAAACCCAGGCTGAATCTCTAAAAGCTCCTTACTCTTTACATAGTGTGATATGTAAGTTCCTGGTTTCTGCAAGCAAAAAAAAGCACTTTTAGTACAGTATGGAATTGTGCACACATGGCTGAATCCCACATTCATCTAGGGAGCCAGCTGTGAAGAAAGTAATGAACAACCCTATAATACAAAACTGGAAATTGCATCGAGGCATTAATGAAAATAAGCATTTGTTGTCGCAGTGGTAAGGTGATGAGCAAAAACTGCTTATGAAGCAAATGTTTTGCATGAAACACTTCTGTATTATATGTTCATTGCCGTATGACAAATAGTTAAAAGCTTCATGAAATGACTGCAGTATCAGTGAATACTTGTCCTCAGCAGATGGTTAACAACAACAAGGAAAATAATCATGCATTTTATCATATTTTATGTTGTGGTCTATTTTAGAATGTATGCTTGCTTTTATTATCTGTTGTCTGAAGGGTGCTGAGAAGTCTTGTCTGTTTCAGGGCTAAACCTGGTGGAGAGTTATCCGTATGAAGCAGTGGAGAAGGGGTATGACTATGTCCGTCTAGCCTCCATCACTGCAGGTAAGCTGCATGCTTTTAGAGAAACACATAAAGTTCATCTGATATGACCATTTATACCATTTCTTTTAATAGTACAGTCCTGTACAGAGGGTCCTCGAGTTACGCCACAGTGATGTAACCTGACAGTGATGTAACCCGACAGTAATGTAACCTGACAGTGATGTAACCCGAATTTTGAGTCACTTACCGATCCTAACCCAGTTGTAAAATCATTAAAATACAACTAAGCCACAGAAAAAGGAAAACTCCCTCACTCATACGCCAGGTTACTGTGTATTCTTCCACCACGTGCAACCAAACCCCTTCGCCCACGTAGTCCATAAGTACAAGGCGAACAGTGAAAGCCGAGTGGGAGCGGGAGTGAGAGTGAGCGTCGTAACCTCAGAACATCTTCTGTCGAGACTGTTGTAACTCAAGGACCACCTGTATACTATCATTAATACAAATTAATTGTTACATGTAGTTAAATCATATGCAGCACAGATGTTAAGGTTGCAAAACCAATACCAAAATCATGCCATTTACAGATAAAGTCATTCATTTATTCATTGAAGTCCTTGTCTTCTATTTGGATGAGCAGTTTTAACCTTTTTCTGTTTAGATTTATAGTGCCCAGGTTCTGTGCATTTTATTGTTCCAAACACATGGAGCATGAAAATAAAATGAGTGTTTGCACAGTTCTGATGCGGCGCCTGGAACAGTGAACAAAAGGGCAAATGCTTGCCTCACTTTCGGTCAGACATTATGAAAAAGGAGTCAAAAAGACAGGGCACTTGACAAAGATCGCTTTGTAAATAGCAGTGTGCCTGCGCCTCTGCTTTCTAGCTGAAAAGCCATGGTAACTGGACAGGAGTTCTTTAAAGGACCAGGCATGCCTGAAACTACCTGCTCCACAAAGGAATCACCAGTGCCTAACGTAGTATGTAATGTAGACTAGGGCAAACTATTTAGCCAACTATGACCAAGAAAGGCAGATCTGAATGAGAGCTTGAAATTTTCAGTCTTCTTATCCATATGTGACCACATATTTCCTGTGTTTGAACGTAGATATGAATGAATGTGTGCATAGTTGAAACCTCTTCAGCTCAAAAATGCAAGCATGTTCAGTGGCTTTTTTATTGCCACTAAATATGGAAGATATTTAATCTATTTATAACTATCCTGCTGTTACAGTTGACTAATTATATACCCTTTCTTTCGTCCTTCAGTTTGCATACTTTTGGCAGTAATGTGTTGATGTAATATATGCATTCTTATGCAAAAGTTGAATGTCTTTGGTCAAATTGCACCCTTCGTTGATACATACACATCATCTACAGGCATATGGCATTTCTTCAGAACAGTTAAGGGCACAATTTCTCTTTTCTGTTTATTTACTCATACTAGAGAAAAAACACACTATAGCATAACTTTTTTATAGTCCACATGTTTATGGGATATGGAGGATGTGCACTTATTTCCACAGTCAGTAACTAAATAAATGAAATAAATAAGTTTAAGTCGTTCTAAAATTTTAGCCATGTACTAGATTTGGATGACGGTTGAAAATTGAAAGATTTTGTTTTCTAGAATTACTGGCTTTGTGGAGTACCAGTGCATATCTTATAAACCATTTCACTTCCAGGTATGATTCTCTTTTTCGTTAATACCCACTTGTGTCAGTTGTGTCAATTAAACACATTTTATTCATGTACAACCACCTGACACAAATTCAAGCCATAGTATTTATAAAGTGTGTGCACAACATAACAGCTTTACTGTTTAATATTAATATCATACGGAACCCAAAGGCTCTGGCACAAGAGGAGCTGCTACCTCCACAAGCCACGGATCCCACAAATCCAACATATCAGCAGAGACATCAAGCCACTATGGATCAAAGTTACCCCTATTAATAACTCAGGTGGTATTTTAATTAATTACTTAACAGTACCTTGATTACTGTTATTAATTACATGAGCCTCTGAAAGTCGCAGTCTAATCTACAGCATTGCAATCTGTTGGGAATTTTGAATATTTATAGATGCAGTGAAGACAAGCCTTACATTAATAGCTACTGTTCCACTTTTTCTAGCAAGTTCTAGCGGGTTTGTAAAAGCTATTCAAAAACCCTACAGCAAAGTCTTCAACCAGTTTGAAACAGCTTCCAGTCATTATGCAACTGTCTTGATCGCTGTCTAAGAATACACATGGAAATGAGGGACATCTTTAAAGACAAGTTACTTTTCTGAACATGGCCTTGTGCTATCAAAAGAAGTGCTAAAGAGGTGCTATCTAAAGAGGTATTCCTATACAAAGAAAAGTTTTTATAGTTCTTCAGATCAGGAGCAGCTCCAGGACTGCAGTTTTGGTGCCCAACTAAGGACCAAATTTAATTCCTGCAGACAAAGAAACATGGGTTACAACAATAACACAACAACATACCACAAGTAGAAGCATAACTGAGGTGTTTGGTGAAAAAACCTGCAGTACCAGAGCATCTCACTGTGCACACAGGAGTAATAATGTCCAAACTTAACTTTAAGATGCTGTCAATCATTTACTCCTCTGGCTGAAGATTTTGCCCTGTTACTTTAGTTACTCCATGTATCTGATGCTATGTGGTGTGCTCTGCTTTTTTACATGATTGAATCAAGCTGTGTTCATACATTTTCAATCCTTAAATCCACATAACAGCCCCCCCTACATTTATCTCCATAATGCTGGCAGCATTGCTGCAGTATTCGATAAGCTCATATGTCTTGTGCCCAAATGATGAGAAATGTCCAGATTTATGGCTCGAAAATGTAGTTGAGTGTTGTTTGAGTGAGTAGTGGGCTCAGGGGTGCATAATGACTCATAGATATGATAATAGAATAAACCAAGATGTTTCATTTATTTATTTGTTAATATGTACTGTATTGAACGAGCACAGATTCATTTGTGTTTTGTTTCTTTATTCATAATATTTTAAAAATGAGTGATAAAATCAGGTTGGTCCTAGGCGTGCCGTGCCAGTTATCTTTCCACCATTGCTGTAGATGTACATATATACACTAAATGGACAAAAGTTACATTACACCAAGTACGAATTTAATGACGTTGCATCGTTAAATCCATACACTTGAATATGGAGTTGGTCCCCCTTTGCAGCTATAACAGTTTCCACTCTTCTTGGGAGGCTTTCCACAAGATTTTGGAGTTTCTGTGGGAATTTGTACCCATTCATTCTGTAGAGCATTTATGAGGTCTGACACTGATGTTGGACGAGAAGGTCTGACTCACAATCTCCGTTCCAGTTCATTCCAAAGGTGCTGGATGGGGTTGAGGTCAGGACTCTGTGTGGACCAGTCAAGTTCTTCCACACTGAACTCATCCAGCCAAGTCTTTATGGAGCTCACTTTGTGCACTGGGGCACAGTCATGCTTGAATAGAAAAAGTTCTTTCCCAAAATGGGTTCACAAAGATTGAAGTATAGAGTTGTCCAGAATGTCTTGGTCTGCTGAAGCATTAAGATTGTCCTTCACTGGAGGTAAAGAGCCTAGCCCAAACCCAAAAAAATGTCCCAATACTTACAATAATTGATCAGAGTGTGGAATGTTGTACAGCTCTGCATGTTATAAAGGCCATTATGAGCTGTTTTCTCTTGCTGGATGAGTGAATATAGGGAAGAAATCTTCAATACTGTTTGGAAGACTGTGGATGATGTATGTTGTTTGTTCATGGCATTCAGCAGAAATGTAGACAGTTTTTCAATGTAGGCTGCTCTATGGAAAACACTGAAAAGAAGAGCTTTTAGACAGTTTTAAAAGGATGGGTGGAAGGAGTGCATTTTCTTCAGAACCTGGTCAGAACTCGTGCTCTAATCACTAGGGATGGACCTGATTATTAAAATATACAGAAATCCGTTTACAGCATCTTGTTTGGAAAAATTCTGAATCTAAGATTAGTAATAAATGGGAGCACTTCAAACATGAAAAGAAATGAAAGAAATGAAAGAAATAAGACAGCTGGTTTAGTATATACTGTGCGAATTGTCATTCTGTAGGTCAGCTGATACTGTCCTAACTCACATATACAGCAAACATTTTTATTAATTGCTAAGTCAACTAAATGAACAGGCCTGGCACCTCTTAACTCTGCTGGAAGTGCAACAAATGGTAAATTGTCATCATACAGCAAAACGGTGTCTTATATGAAGTTCCTCCAGATGCTTGAGGTGTTAGATGTAATGCTGACCTTTGTTTTATACTCCTATGTCATGGAGAACCAAAGTTATTGTTATTTAAAAACGTATAATAATAACCGCTTCTGGATTTTATAATGGAGTCACACACAAATGCCCATAAAGAACAACCCATAAAGAACAACTGTCACAGTGAGAGTCAGAACACTGGATAGAGTTGCCCAAATGTGGCGTGATGGAAGAGCCCAAACGCGGATAACACGAGAGAGCCGGTTAATCACGCT
>JBBPCX010000135.1:3423862-3436329 GCA_037974365.1 Hydrocynus forskahlii | reverse complement strand
CCCACAAGTGGGTGGGGAAAACCGGCAGAGGGAGGGGGGGGGGGGTCTGGAGAGCGGACGAGCGGCGGTGCGGTGGGCCGAGCAGAACAACAGCAAACAGTGAGCGTGTAGGAGAGAAAACAGCAGTTTTAGACTGTTTCAGACCGTTTATATTTGTTGAAATCAGATTTTACTAATTCATCCTGAGTTCTAAGGGTTAAATAGTCTAGTCTAAATCTTGGAGTCAGATAACGTGTGCATTATTAGTGTGCATGTAAAGCGGTTGAGCTTGTCAATCCCTCTCATACTGTCTTACACACTTTCTCTGTCCTTTAACCCAGACCATGTCAGATGTGCACAGCCTTTTTTTCTTGTTTTATTTTGCATTTTCAAAAATGATTCATCCTTATTATTGACTCTGTGTTTTAGCCGGGCCCTGTCCAAACATAGATCTCTCACGCAAAGTAACTCTTGTGCATGTCTCTGAAGTGAGCGACATGTGCGGAGGAGTGTGAAGATTGCGAGAGCTGTTTGGCCGAGCCACTCGTGAGGGAGAGTTAATGAGAGGAAGTGGAGAGAGGCAGGTGCAGCTGAAAGACCTGAGAGGAATACTGAGCGCTCGTCTTTTCCCTATTCAAGCCACACCGAAAGCCCACAGTGGCCCACCGCACCCGGCAGCCCTGAATTCAAATATCCGTTTGATAAGAAAAGCAGAAGCTGAGCATGAAGGGTGCTCTCTAGCACAGCAGGCCAATTTTCTGTTCCGACTCCCGAAATGTGTTCACTCTGAGCTTTGACTCTGAAACTGTTGTCTTTTTTCACTGAACAGGGAACGCTCTTCTGACATTTGGAAACGGAATGGACCTCACGCCCACTCCCAGCCAATCAGAGCACCTAAGCCCTGTGACGGACACAGAAGCACGCCGCACCACTCCCGCTCCTGTATCCATGGATACGGAACAGAACATTGCGAGCCCAGCCATACCCACACAGGTGAGGGTTACAGGGGGATGGAGAAATGGAGCATTTGGAGCTGCTCTCAGTACAGCATGGGCCTAAAGCAAAAGAACACCACAAACACTTCAATTGGTTTGGTAATATCAAAAAGTATTGGATTTAACACCAAAAATCACTCATTCTCTATTTTACTGCTACTTACTTTTCTAATACGTACTGTAACATCACAGATTAGAGGTAAAAATGAAATGACTGAAATCACCAACTCCCAATAGATAATAGATAAATGATGAATGGGACATTGTTAGCAAGTGAAGGCAATTCGGCAGATAAACATTACGACACTTTTCATGATGCAGAATGCATCATAATATAGATTTTTTTTCAGACATCTTGAACAGACAAAAAGAGCCAGAAAAAAAACCCTATCAAGAACTTTAATTAAAAATATATATATATTACTTTTAAAGCCGTTCACACATTGCACTAAACTGCATTTACCAGGACCGATCTCCTTGTCATGAAACCTTTGTTCTTTTAGTACTCCTCCCTGTAATTTATCATGATAACATAGTAAATATCATCATATTGCCCAGTCCCTGTTTCACTAGAAGTTCACATCCAAGCAAAGTATGACTTTTTTCTGATGAATTTAATCTGTTTATTTGCTGAGGTATTTGCATTTTGAAAGGCATAAAATATGCCAAAGCTTTTGCACAGGCTGCATTTAAGTTTTTATTTTTTTCCAGTATGTAACATCCAACAAATAAACAGTAAAGGAGTATTACAATGTGTATTGTTTGCATAAGTGAATTTTGCATATGACTATACACTAACAAAAGATGATGGTGTTTAATAATTTTATCTTTTTTCATGTTTATCTTTTTGTATGTACAGGAGGTTCAGTGCAGTTCTACTACAAATCTGTGAATCTTAGACTAAGAGACCAGAATAAGAGGCCATATATAGATTCCAACCTACTTTCAGTATAGCAACAACCTTCCCAGATGATTACGTGAAATTTAGAACGCTATAAAGCAAATAATCCTCAGAGTTCCCCAACTATCTTGCTCCTGAATTTCTGGATGACTTCCAACAACCATTGCTGTAACAATTACAGAAAGAACTGAAATAGGAACATGCATAAAAGTTTATCAGGTTAATGTAAAAAGTTACTTTCCTGTATTGTTCAATGGGGCGTTGTGACAGCTGTCAATCAAAATAGCCAGCCCTGGTGGGTTGAAGATTTTCACATTAACTAAGCAAGCACTTAAACTTCTTGTGCTGTACTTTAATTGTGGTTAGGGTCCTTCCAGCTGTTCGTGAAACCTATGGGAGATGCTTGTTGTGCTTCATACAGGACACATTGCAATTGCACCGTTTAAAAATTATTCAGATCAATGTTCACATCAACTAAACATTAGATACCTGATATTTGGAACTGGTATACATTTACAGAGAATCTTGGTGTCAGCTACACAAATCTTTACTGAAACACATTCAAGCATATGTTAATGACTGAACCAAAGTCAGAGACAGCTTTAGGACACACTAAAGCTGTCTCGTTACCAGCCAGCATTGAATTCTAGACAATGTTCTCCTTTCAGCCACAGTTTCCACATTCCTAAATTTTCAATTTAATATAATTAATTAGCAATCAGACAAAAAAAACGTATGGGGTGGTGGAGGCTTTGTGGGTAGGATACTTGCCTGTGGACCAAGAGGTCATGGGTTCGAATCCTGCCTTCAGCAAACCACCACTGAGTTCCTGAGCAAGACCCTTAACCCCAAGTTGCTCCAGGGAGACTGCCCCCTGCAGTTAGGGAATGTAAGTCGCTGTGGACAAAAAGTGTCTGCTAAATGCCGTAAATGTAAATATATATATATCGATACCAATAAATGTATAAGTACTGAAAATCGGCTCTAATAATTGGCCAAGCTGATGATCGGTTGACCCCCTGCTCAAAATTCAGTGCATGTAAAATCACATTTATGTTTTGACACATAAGGAAAATTGGCATTTGTCAATAAGCCATTTGTATTTTTTCTTTGGTTCTTAGGACATGGAGAATGAAAGACTTTGGGGCGACTCCACCATCCCCTTCAACACACATAATAACTCTGCCCATGTAGGTGCTCACATGTGTGCGTCGGTGCTCACCTGTCTCCTCCTCGGCCTCCTGCTTGTGTCTGAGCAGTAGAAGTGCTGAACGGTGTTTGGAATGTTTCTTGGAAAGAACCTGGGACAATGGACCAAATGTACCGATATTTTTCTATTCAAGAGTGTGGGAACAACCCTTCAGCGGCCCGGTGTTTCTGACATCTAACTCATCATGTTATCTGTGTATTTCTGTGGAACTATGAAAGCCTGCGAGCACTTGCCAAGGTCGGACTGTGCGAGACAATGTCATTCATTCATGGAAGAGATGTATGGTTTAATCTAGCCTGAAGGCTGCAGGGAATCATAGCTGTACATATGTACATATCATAACACAGAGCCAATATCAGAGTTTGTTGTATGTGAACAGCTTCAGAGTCAAGTCCTGCTTTGAGAAAGGTGAAGCCTGTTGTGTTCTAAGATCCAAATTACTGGTCAAAGCTCTGAAATCAGCTCCTGATGAAATGTGTGGAAGGAAGAATCGAAGCCTTGTTTTTCTTTTATAGCTCCTCATGCATCACTTCAAGCAATCTGAGGTGCCCCGGGAGGAAATGGGGATTTAATATTGTTCTGTTCAAGTTGACTGAGGAGAAAGACAAAGGCTGTTTCTGATCAATACCGGGACGACAAACCCTCTGGGTGGAGGTAAACAATACAACTCTCAAAGCTTGAACTGATATTCTGGACTAATACCAGCTTCTAGATCATTCCCAGGTACGCTCTGTGTTTTCTGGAAGACAACTCGCTTTCGCTCTCTTGCTTCGCCTGACTGAGCATCAAACATGAACTGAACGTCGGCGGCGTGTCCTCTTTGTTACGCTGGCGATGTCCAAACACAACAGATCATTCGGAGACAAGTTTCACTCCAAAAACAGTGTATCTTATTCTACAATGTTTTGTCTATGATGATTGTGGTCTGCCACAAGGCTCCCAGTGAAGAATACTATATAACTTAAGTTTTTTTCTTGCTCCAACCCATGAGACGACGATCCCACTGGTTAAAATAAGTGCGCTAGAGCAGAAGAAACACTGAACTGTGCAGTGCTGTTACTACACAGAACTAGAATTCAAGAATTCTGCTCTTACATATGGATCATGGGCCATGATGGTCCTTCTGGGCTCTAAAAAATACATTGCACAAAAGGTTTCTCTAGAATAATGCCGTACATGCGTACATGCCAGAAAGGGTTCTTTGCACGATGCCATAGATGAACAATTTTGTAGATGCGCTTTCTGCGAGGGAAGAATTTTTGAAGTACAAAGAACCCTTAAACATGTGAAGAAGTTTCATTGTGTGAAGAAGTTTCATCATTTTTTAAAGGTATTGTGGTACTAAAATAGTTCTTTGGATATTAAAATGGATACTAAAATATAGTAAAATGAATAATAATAGGTACTTTAGAACCTAAGATAGTTCTGTGGCATCGCTCAAAGAATCCTTTGTGTTTATCCTTGAACTTTATCTGCAAAGGGCTGGTGTGGCTGCAAGTTTTCATTCCAGCCAAGCAGGAACACCTTATATAAGGAGCTCTTTGAAGACTAAGACCACCTGATTAAATGAGAGGAATGAGGTATCCTGACTGGAATGAAAACCCGCTGCCACATCGCCCCTTGGTGGTTAAGGTTGATGGCCATGGCAGAACCAGTTTGGGTTTCCTAAATCCATGGTTCACAAAGTGGGGTGTGTGACATATAGTCATGAGTCTCCAGTTTCATTTATTTATTATTTCTCAAATATTGTGTCATAGGTAGGAAATCGAAACACACTGCATCCAAAATAAATATTTTTTTAAAAATGGAAAAGCGCTTTAACTGAGCCAGTATCCAACACTTATCATTGGTTAACATTTGAATTAGGGGTGGACAATATGGCAAAAACATATGATCACAGTTCTTAAAGCCTTTAGTTCTTAAAGACAACATATGGTAAGTATCACAGCATTTCATTTTTCTGAGCTTTGATAAATTGCATGCATTTTTTTTTCATTTATCTCCTTACAATCTGCACTGCACTAAATCCAGTTAAACATGACTAATTATGCTCGCATTGTGATGAAACTGGCCACAATTCAAGTTCAGTGCTCTTTCAAACAATCCTGACAACATGCTCAGAAAAGAATATTGGGACATTATCATGTCAGTGATAAAATAGTACCGTATTGCCCACCTGTAATTCAATACTAAATTATCTGCTTTTTTCTAACAGACAGTTATTTAAACAGCTACATGTTAGTATAATGTTTCTAACATTTAAAGTGGATTTTTTTCACGCCACAAAGGGTCCCTAGCAGAAAATAGCATAAGAACCGTTCCGTAGATGGTTCTTTCAAGTGGCAGTTTTGTAAATGAGACTTTTTGGATGTTTAAAGAATCTCCACATAATGTTCTAAACAAAGTGAAAGTTCTAAACAAAGTGAAGTTTTTTTTTTCTAGAAATATGTGTCCAAGCCAACAGCCCATTCAGAATCTTTATTTTTAAAATGCAGTAAAGTAACTGGTGTTGAGTCACCTCTCCCCGCACTGAATAACCCTTGTGCTTTAAATTAGCTCTCACAGTGTTCAAGGAGAAAATGAATTCATTTAACACTGGTGGTCATTCTCTACAGGCGGTACTGCAGTGTTTTTGTACTTGATTGTATGTGATTGGGGAAGCTTAGCTTTGACTTGTACGTCATGTGGATTTCTCTCCCAGCGGTACCTTTACATGTAAAATCACATCTATCTTCGGGGGTCACCGTGTCTGCAGATACCTTTGCACTGCCTTAGAAAGCTGGAGGTGGAAGGAGGGATGCCCATATGGACACGTAGGGGGAAGTGACCATTCGGCCGCTCTGACTCCTACTGGCGCCCTCAACGAAAGGCTGTGAATCTCATTCTGGAAAAGTATGAAGGTTATCTCAGTCGCTGCCAATAAAAGATGCTGGTTCATTTAAAGCCTGTTGCTTTTCTTTCGTCAGTGGAAAAATGGAAACAGTGTAACAGGAAGACCGCGTGGCTGAAAGGTGAAGCTCCACTGAGGATGAGTCTCTGTCAGAAACATGTTTAATTCCAGTTATGGAAAGAGGGTAGGTTGTTACTTGAAAGAAAAGAACTGATGCAGACTATCTGACACAGAACGTGTTCAGTACTTGATAAATCATATAAGAATACAGCAGGGGAGCAGCTCTTTGGGTCTCAGCAGGGAAGAACTTTTCAGCAGGCGTAATGACAGGGTTAGTTCATGCTGAATCGATAGCACATTTGCAGACGTAGTCTTAGTCCTCAATGGGCCGTTGCAGTAGTGAACAGATTTCTGCTGACATTTAGTGGAAGAAAATGCACTTTTTATTTTAGAAAGGCGACATAGGAGCAATTATTATTGTTGTTGTGTCCTTTTAGTTGCTAGAGAATGTTATTTCTCTAAGTGAGGTGGTTAAATAGGCTAGCAGGCAGACCTGTAGCTCCCTTGAGAAAGTTCTCAGTGGTCCTCACACTCAGTATGGAACTTGAAGGCATGACTTTGCTGTTTATAAAGTCTTAAATTGAAAGACTTAGATTAACCTCACCAACTTCATGGTTGTAACTGGAGGAGCTGGAGTTCTTTGTGGCCGCTGAAAGCTCTGGGCTCTTCTCCCCCCCCCCCCAACACCTTAAACAACTTCTGTTTGATTTTTGTTAACTGGCTCTTCAGAAAGAATAAACACTGTGATTGTTTAGAAGTGGATGCCCAAAGAGAGAGAAGCACTAAAAACAGTCACCTGCTGTGTCCCTTCTCTGTTACCCAATTACTCGGAATTTCAACATCCACACAAATCATGTCCATTAAACAAACCTCAGCTTTGTGTCGGCTCCCTTCCCGGCTGTGATGCAGCACTACCATCACAATCCTCTCGGTCAATAGCACTGATTAGCTTTTGGACACAAATATGGGTTGTTAAAAGAAACATTCTACAGACATTAATGTTGTTTTGTTTTTTCTTTCTCTTTGACAGGTTAGTGAGTACAACGTCATTTTTCATGTTTTTGAAACCTTTCTCTTTTCTAGGCATGGCAGAAATTGCTTTTGGCACTTAGAATCCATGAGAGTGATAACAGTGATTTGAAAAATTGCCAATGGTCTCTTTTTAAATAAGTGTCACACTTCACTTTGTCTTGCGGAAACACAAACAGGTAAAACATGGAGAGCAATTTCTGAGAACGGCAGGTTAGCAGATAAAAGGTTCTCTAAAACAGGCATTTATTGAAAAGCCCACCGCTCCATAAATTTTCTGCTGTAATTACAAATGGGGAAAAAAAAAAACATATTACACCCAGTGATGCCACAGCCATCCGTGGCTGGTAGACTAAGACAGCATTATTGGTTGAAACATAGCAGCTAATACCACTGACCACAACAGAGCAGACTAGGTTTTGATTCATTGCCTGGGTAAGGACACCACACAAACTCTGTGTATGGAAAAGACCCCTTTGCAAGACTCCTAACTGTACATTTGCCTACATGTGTAAAATAATTAATTTGGAAGTCAATCAAATGAATTTACACAGCTCTGGAAAAAAGAGAGCACTGCAGTTTGTTTTTAAATCAGCATCTCTATGAGTGTGACAACCATTCCTTGCCAGTGTCTGTTAAATTCCTACACAAGCACCTCATTCTGCTTTATGAGGGACCGATTAGTGATGACCAGAATCACATCTTATTTAATAAGGAAAAGTATAAAAACACTGCTGTAATCTACACTCTCCTCTCACAATGAGACCAGTTGGATGACAAAACACTACTAGAAGTTCGTCAAAGGTAAGTATTGCCATTTTGTTTGAGTGAACAAGAGAATTGTTTTCTTTGAATTATTCAAGTTCTACAAACGCTGCATGGTTTCTCTTATTTCGATGTTTTGTCATTTCCTTTCAAATTATCCTTTAAAGAACAATATTTTTATTTGGAAATGAGGAGAAATATTGTCAGCAGTTCTTAAACACTAAGGCAAAACTGATCCGTTCAGTACTTGCACCTATAAAAGATAAAACCTGAGAAACGGAACATTTTTGCCGTGGTCTCTTATTTTTTCCGGAGCTGTATGTACGTGTAAATGTAATTAGTGTTCTTCTCTATTGTTCTTCTCAAGTTTTATTATTCTCCCGCTCACCTGTTTTTTGGCACGCTACTCCTCCCAGGGCTTTCGAGATCTGAAACGTTGGAATCTGGAATCACGGGCTTGTTCACAGCTTTTTGATACGTTTTGTCGTTCGTTCATTATTCACGTATTACCGGGGAAAACGATTTGCAAAAGTATTGGCACCCTTTCGGCAAACTTTCAGATAATCCTGCTCGGACACACTTCGTCCGAAACCCACCAAACTTGATGCGATACCTCAGGCCAACACACAAACGCAGTCTGTTATGACCCGCACTCGTCTTTTCCTTGTCTTTCGCTCATCCCTTTTATCCCCATTCACTTCCATTCATTTTTAACCCCATTGAAATGAATGCAGTTTCAGAAGAAGAAACTTTCAGGTTCCATTCAGAGACCAAACCTTATGAAACTTCATATGAGACCTCAGGCCACGCCCCCACAGACACGCCATGAACAACATGACCAAAAGTATTGGGACAGAGCTGTCATGCAAAACTATGTGGACAAAAGTATTAGGACACACACACTCTCACACACACTGATGCTATGCTAATGTTATACTAATGCTATGCTAAAGTTAATGCTATGCTAATACTAATGCTATGCTAATGCTATGCCAATGCTCATGCTAACGGGAATGCTAATGTTAACGCTAATGCTAATGTTAATGCCAAAGCTATGTTAATGCTAATGCTAATGATATGCTAATGCTAACAGTATGCTAATGCTATGTTAATGTTATGTTATGATAATGCTATGCTAATGCTAGTATAATGCTAATACTTTGCTAATGTTATGCGTATACTATGCTAACGTTAATGCCAATGTTAACGCTAACGCTAATGCTAACATTTATGCTATTTTAATGTTAATGCTAATTCTATATTAAATCTATGATAATGCTAATGTTACTGCTAACGCTGATGCTAATGCTAAGGGTAATGGTAACGCTAATGCTAAAGCTAAGTTTGAGCAAGCACACTTTGTATTTTCTCTGTGGAAATGCAGTCTAGTTGACTTTGCTCCCTCTGTGGGTAAGGTGGCCCTCCCTCTTCCCCATCAATTGGCTAGCCATTGTGGGTGCATGTTACCTGATGTCACAGAACTGACAGCATTTTCCTGAGGTGATGGGGTGGTACTTCACAGAGACATGACTAGGCTTCATCCTCCCAGTGTGATGGGGAGACCTTGCTAATGGATGTGAATTGTTAATGACTAAATCTGTGTGGTAGGGGATTGGGCAAAAAAAACAAAAGGACAAAAGTCCAAATGTGTATCCATTAGATCATGTTGTGCAAAATAAATTTTTGAAGTTTTCAATTGGTACCAAGAGCTACTTTTCATTAAGAGCAATACAAGCTTGTTTTGCTGGTCACTCCAAATGAAAAACCCCTGCAACCCCACAACAAACTCATTTCACATGGGATCTTGGATTGGTGGCAAAATAAACTCAATATAATCACGGGGCAGGGAAAATCAATTAAATCCATTTGCTGAGCCGCGCTAAAAGCAGTTGGTTTCCTAAAAGGCCCCGGGACAGAGCCGGAAAGTGCTCGCTGGTGAAATGTAGCAGAGTGCCCCCCTGCACAAATCTCTCCTGCAGGCCTGACATCTCATCTCCTCACTCTCATCTCTTTCATTTAATTGATCCATCAAGGAGAAGCAGCACACCACGTCATAATCCATCTCAGTACATCACTGGCATCTCTATCAAAGGTAATTGTTTGATAGATTTGTCAAGATGTGCATCAGAATGCAATATTCAGGCCATTTCTGATTCAGACACTGACTGAACAGATCTGGGATAAGGGGCAAACAGAGTTTGATTTTTCACCAAAATATTCCTTTAATATCTGTGAAATAAAAGTCATATGATCAGCACGGAAACAAATGGAGTTGCTTGACATAACCACTCATGCTGCTTTTAGCTGTCAGTAAAAGGACAGTGCTTATCATATATTATCAGCTTAGGTGGCGAGCACCAGGCCATGCTGAAGTATCTTGTTATCTCATTTGCAAATGCCAGTGGTCTTAGTCATGTAACCTTTTCTATGTGAATTTGAGCCCAGAAACCCCAGAGTTCAAGATGAATGGAAGCCAAGACTCAGGAGGCGCTCGACATTATGTGGTTTCGAACGCAAATTGTGGTCATTGGCTATTTGATGGTCTGAAGTCATTGACTGCTCATCATCATTGCAGACACAGAGCCCAAGCGCGCCGGGGAGCGCCTTTGATAGCTTTGATCGGCTCCCTTTAGATGTGCCCAAGTTTTAATGATTCTGACACTTCAAGGTGGTTCTTCTGGAGGGCTGTTAATGACCCAGCTCTAGTGTTTTGTCACCATGGATATTACATCGCTTATGAGAGTTTGTGGTGGATTTTTGTGTGGAAAGGATAGATTGGTTGAATGTGTCGGTCTTTATTGCCTGCATTTGCAAGTCATATGCACCTGACATTTAAACTCATGACTAAGGAAGAGTCACCGCAAGCATTGAGAAGAAATTGTTTTTTGGCTGCTGATAAACATAACACATATTGCACGTAAGTAAAAAATACCGGCTTAGTGCTTCTAATCTTTTATGTTGTCGATGCCAGGACTGTTATTGTCCCTCTCTCGCTGAAGAATGTCTATTATGTAGGACACTAAAAGTCTCCTCTAAAGGTGGCAATACCATTCTCTCTGCAGAAACCCCATTTTCTCCAAAGTTCATCCCCAACGACGCCTTAAAGCCGAGCGCGATCGATAGAAACAATCGAGGAGTCTGCTGGCAGGGTGGGGGGGTTCGGGGAGGTTGGGGGGGTGAGTGGGGGTTCGAGACCTCTTGCCATTATAGCAAGATTCCAGCTGCACCTGGACTGCATATCTGGCCCTCCTCTCTCCCAAGGATGTCTCGGCATTCAGAGGAGCTCCCTGCACACACACAACTCCTATTATTTCTCCAGCTGGAGTTTGCAGGGGAGTATTATGATCGATTTTCTCTTCATTGCTGTAAACACTACGTCAGAGCGGGCCGCAAGTTCATGAAACATGCCGACTTAATTTTCTCCGAGCTTTGGCTTTCCTGGCTAATGGCTTTCTTTGAGCCGTACATGCTTCGGGATTTACCGAGAAATCGCAGCAACAGCGTCCGTTTTCCCTTCAGAAGCCCTCAAAGGGAATGTCAGCAAACACATCTTTTGTTTCTCCAGTTTTACCATGAAGCTGTGAGGCCAGTGCAGATAAGTAAAGGAAGCTCACAGTCATCATGGGTGTCTAGGTACCTTTTTGTCTTATAATGTGAATGTACAACAGCGGTTTGTAAGGTCCAGTACCATAATTAGTTTTAATTATGCACCACATAACGTTTTTTTATCTTTTTACATCGAAATTACACAGTTATATTCTCTAATTTGTAAAAATATCCTCTTGCGGATACCACCCTAGAGGCCCCGTTTGTACACTGAAAGGTTCTGAGAGTGCATTTTAGCAACATGCAGATTCCTAATTTATTATATTTTCCTCAATCTAAGTTGTTAAGTATTTTCAAATATACAACTGTAAAATTCCCAAAAGTCTATTGTATACCTAAAAACAGCAGTAGTAAGCAACTTAAAACTTGAATTTCATCTGTATATTTGTGTGTGTGCATATATTTTAGAAATAGCAGTATGTTGTAAAGTCCAAAACCGTATTTGAGATTAAAAGCCACCTGAGATTTTCCACCTATTCTAGATGTAGATGATCAGTCAAGACATGTTTAGAGTCCAAATTTCGCTGCTTTAGTTTAGAACTGGAGCTGCGAGGCCAATGTTGCTAACAAGCAGTAAGTCAGGAACCACCCGAAATCCATCACCCAAAAGTCTTGAGGTGCATCTAGCGTTTCACTAAAGTGGCACAGACTTGTAAATGTGGTTTAGACAGGCCTGTAGTAAAAACCACCATAGTAGAGGTACAAGCTGAGGACAAGCTGAGTCCAAATGAGTCAAAGCAGATTCCAAATGAGAATGAATTAAAAAACAGAATCCTCTTCAAGACTCACTTGCCTGTTATGTGTGTGATGCTGGAGACACAGTAGATCTTTTACTTTAAGGCAATCATCTTCACTGTAGGCGATCATTTTCACTGACTCTCCTGCCCACATTGACTCTGGATTTTAATCCACCACATTGGTGTGGCAGTCTGCAGTTGTTTCTAAAACATGTTTTAGTACACTGCTCAAAAAAATAAAGGGAACACAAAAATAAGACATCCTAGATCTGAATGAATGAAATATTCTTATTAA